>JBBMRE010000227.1:0-375157 GCA_037974335.1 Prionace glauca | reverse complement strand
TCACGTGCTCACTGTGTGTCTCAGGGTCTCAGTGCCTCAGTGTCTCAGTGTTTCAGGGTCTCAGTGTCTCAGTGTCTTCAGTGTCTCAGTGTCTCTGTGTCTCAGTGTCTCAGTGTCTCAGAGCCTCTGTTTCTCTGTGTCTCAGTATCTCTGTGTCTCAGAGACTCAGTTTCTCAGTGTCTCTGTGTCTCAGTGCCTCAGTGTCTCTGTGTCTCAGTGTCTCTGGCCCCAGTGTATCTGTGTCTCAGTGTCCCAGAGTTTCAGTGTCTCTAGGTCTCTGTGTCTCAGTGTCTCTGTGTCTCAGTGTCTCTGTGCCTCAGTGTCTCTCTTTCTTATGGTCTCTGTGGCTCAGTGTCTCTTTGTCTCAGTGTCTCAGTATCTCAGAGTCTCAGAGTTTCAGTGTCTCTGTGTCTCAGTGTCTCAGTGCCTTAGTGCCTCAGTGTCTCTGTGTCTCAGTGTCTCTGTGCCTCAGTGTCTCAGAGCCTCACTGTCTCTATGTCTCTGTGCCTCAGTGTCTCTTTGTCTCAGTGTCTCAGTATCTCAGAGTCTCAGAGCCTCAGTGTCTCTGTGTCTCAGTGTCTCTGTGCCTCAGTGTCTCAGAGCCTCACTGTCTCTGTGCCTCAGTGTCTCAGAGTCTCACTGTCTCTTTGTCTCAGTGACTCAGCGTCCTCAGAGTCTCAGTGTCTCTGTGTTTCAGTGTCTGTGTGCCTCAGCTTCTCAGTGTCTCAGTGTCTCTGTGTCTCAGTTTCTCTGTGTCTCAGGGTCTCTGTGTCTCTGAGCCTCAGTGCCTCTGTCACAGAGTTGCAGTGTCTAGAGTCTCTGTGTCTTGGTGCCTCAGTGTCTCAGTGTCTCTGTGCCTCAGTCTATCAGACTCTCAGTGTCTCAGTGTCTCTGTGCCTCAGTCTATCAGACTCTCAGTGTCTCTGTGTCTGAGAGGCGCAGTGTCTCTGTGTCTCAGTTTCTCTGTGTCTCAGGGCCTCAGTGTCTCAGAGTTTCATTGTCTCTGTGCCTCAGTGTCTCAGAAGCTCAGTGTCTCTGTGTTTCAGTGTCTCTGCGCCTCAGTGACTCTGTGTCTCTGTGTCACTGTGTCTCAATTTCTCAGAGTCTCAGAGTCTCAGTGTCTCTGCGTCTCAGTGTCTCTGTGCCTCAGTGTCTCTGTGTCTCAGTGTCTCAAAGTCTTTGTGTATCAGTGTCTCAGAGTCTCAGTGAGTCTGTGTCTGTGTCTTAGTGTCACACAGTCTCAGTGTCCCAGAGACTCAGTGTCTCCAAGTCTCTGTGTCTCTGTGTCTCAGTGTCTCTGTGCCTCAGTGTATCTGTGTCTCAGTGTCTCAGAGTTTCAGTGTCTCTATGTCTCTGTGTCTCAGTGTCTCAGAGTCTCAGTGTCTCTGTGTCTCAGTGCCTCAGTGTCTCTCTGTCTCAGTGTCTCTGTGCCTCAGTGTTTCTTTGTCTCAGTATCTCAGAGTTTCAGTGTCTCTCTGTCTCTGTGTCTCTGTGCCTCAGTGTCTCTTTGTCTCTGTGTCTCAGTGTCTCTGAGTCTCAGTGTCTCTGTGCCTCAGTGTCTCAGAGTCTCATTGAGTCTGTGTCTCAGTGTCTCTGTGTCTCAGTGCTCAGTGTCTCAGTGTCTCTGTGTCTCAGTGTCTGTGTCTCAGTGTCTCAGTGTCTCCGCGTCTCTGTGTCTCTGTGTCTCAGTGTATCTGTTTTTCTGTGTCTCTGTGTCTCAGTGTCTCTGTGTCTCAGTGTCTCAGAGTCTCAGTGTCTCTGTTTCTCTGTGTCTCTGTGTCTCAGTGTCTCTGTGTCTCAGTGTCTCAGAGTCTCAGTGTCTCTGTGTCTCAGTGCCTCGGTGTCTCTGTGTCTCAGTGTCTCAGTGTCTCAGTGTCTCAGAGTCTCACTGTCTCTGTGTCTCAGTGTCTCTGTGCCTCAGTGTCTCTGTGTTTCAGTGTCTCTGTGTCTCAGAGACTCTCTGTCTCTTTGTCTCTGTGTCTGAGTGTCTCTGTGCATCAGTGTCACAGTGTCTCTGTGTCTCAGTGTCTCTGTGTCTCAGTGTATCACTGTCTCAGAGATTCAGTGTCTCTTTGTCTCTGTGTCTGAGTTTCTCTGTGCCTCAGTGTCACAGGGTAACAGTGTCTCCTGTGACTCACTGTCTCAGTGTCTCAGTGTCTCAGTGTCTCAGTGTCTCTGTGTCTCAGTGTATCAGCATCTCAGAGAATCAGTGTCTCTGTGTCCTGAGTTTCTCTGTGCCTCAATGGCAGAGTGTCTCAGTGTCTCTGTGTCTCAGTATCTCAGTGTTTTTCTATCTCTGTGTCTCTGTGTCTCAGTGTCTCTGTGTCTCTGTGTCTCAGTGTCTCTGTGTTTCTGTGCCTCAGTGTCTCTGTGTCTCAGTTTCTCTGTGTCTCAGTGTCTCTGCGCCTCAGTGCCTCTGTATCTCTGTGTCTCAGTGTCTCTGTGTTTCTGTGCCTCAGAGTCTCTGTGTCTCTGTGCCTCAGTGTCTCAGAGTCTCAGAGTCTCAGTGTCTCTGTGTCTCAGTGTCTCTGTGTTTCAGTGTCTCAAAGTCTTTGTGTCTCAGTGTCTCAGAGTCTCAGTGAGTCTGTGTCTCTGTGTCTTAGAGTCTCAGTGTCCCAGCGTCTCAGTTTCTTCACGTCTCTGTCTCTCGGTGTCTCAGTGTCTCTGTGCCTCAGTGTATCTGTGTCACAGTGTCTCAGAGTTTCTGTATCTCTATGGCTCTCTGTCTCAGTGTCTCTGTGCCTCAGTGTCTCACTGTCTCAGAGTCTCAGTGTCTCTGTGTCTCAGTGCCTCAGTGTCTCTGTGTCTCCGTGTCTCAGAGTTTCAGTGTCTCTATGTCTCTGTATCTCAGTGTCTCTGTGCCTCAGTGTCTCAGTGTCTCAGTCCCTCAGAGCTCAGTGACTCTATCTCTGTGTCTCTGTGCCTCAGTGTCTCTTTGTCTCTGTGTCTCAGTGTCTCAGTGTCTCTGTGCCCGGTGTCTCTGTGTCTCAGTGTCTCAAAGTCTTTGTGTCTCAGTGTCTCAGACTTCAGTGTCTCAGTGCCTCAGAGTCTCAGTGAGTCTGTTTCTCTGTGTCTTAGAGTCTCAGTGTCCCAGAGTCTCAGTGTCTCTGCTTCTCTGTGTCTCTGTGTCACAGTGTCTCTGTGCCTCAGTGTAACTGTATCTCAGTGTCTCAGAGTTTCAGTGTCTCTATGTCTCTATGTCTCAGGGTCTCTGTGCCTCAGTGTCTCAGAGGCTCAGTGTCTCTGTGTCTCAGTGCCTCAGTGTCTCTGTGTCTCAGTGTCTCAGTGTTTCAGAGTCTCAGTGTCTCAGACCCTCAGTGCCTCAGTGACTCTCTGTGTCTGTGTCTCTGTGCCTCAGTGTCTCTTTGTCGCTGTGTCTCAGTGTCTCTGTGCCTCAGTGTCTTTGTGTTTCAGTGTATCAGTGTCTCAGAGACTCACTGTCTCTTTGTCTCTGTGTCTGAGTGTCTCTGTGCATCAGTGTCAAAGTGTCTCAGTGTCTCAGTGTCTCAGAGTCAAAGTGTCTCAGTGTCTCAGTGTCTCAGAGTCTCAGAGTTTCAGTGTCTCTATGTCTCTGGGTCTCAGTGTCTCTTTGGCTCAGTGTCTCAGTGTCTCAGAAGCTCAGTGTCTCTGTGTTTCAGTGTCTCTGCGCCTCAGTGACTCTGTGTCACTGTGTCTCAGTGTCTCAGAGTCTCAGAGTCTCAGTGTCTCTGTGTCTCAGTGTCTCAGTGTCTCTGTGCCTCAGTGTCTCTGTGTCTCTGTGTCTCAGTGTCTCAAAGTCTTTGTGTCTCAGTGTCTCAGAGTCTCAGTGAGTCTGTGTCTGTGTCTTAGTGTCACACAGTCTCAGTGTCCCAGAGACTCAGTGTCTCCACGTCTCTGTGTCTCTGTGTCTCAGAGTCTCAGTGTCTCTGTGTCTCAGTGTCTCAGAGTCTCGCTGTCTCAGTGCCTCAGTGCCTCAGTGTTTCTCTGTCGCAGTGTCTCTGTGCCTCACTTTGTGTCAGTGTCTCAGTGTCTCAGAGTCTCAGTGTCTCTGTGTCTCAGTGCTTCAGGGTCTCTGTGTCTAAGTGTCTCAGAGTTTCAGTGTCTCTATGTCTCTGTGTCTCAGTGTCTCTGTGCCTCAGTGTCTCAGTGTCTCTGTGTCTCAGTCCCTCAGTGCCTCAGTGACTCTCTGTCTCTGTGTCTCTGTGCCTCAGTGTCTCTTTGTCTCTGTGCCTCAGTGTCTCAGTGTCTCTGTGTCTCAGTGTCTCTGTGTCTCAGTTTCTCTGTGTCTCAGTGTCTCTGTGTCTCAGTGTCTCTGTGCCCCAGTGTATCTGTGTCTCAGTGTCCCAGAGTTTCAGTGTCTCTAGGTCTCTGTGTCTCAGTGTCACTGTGCCACAGTGTCTCAGTGTCTCAGAGTCTCAGTGACTCTGTGTCTCAGTGCCTCAGTGTTACTCTGTCTCAGTGTCTCAGAGTTTCAGTGTCACAGTGTCTCTGGGTCTCAGTGTCTCTGTGTTTCAGTGTCTCTGTGCCTCAGTGTCACAGTGTCTCAAGTCTCTGTGTCTCAGTGTCTCAGACTCTCAGTGTCTCAGTGTCTCAGAGTCTCAGTGAATCTGTGTCTCTGTGTCTCCGTGTCTCTGTGCCTCAGTGTATCTGTGTCTCAGGGTCTCAGAGTTTCAGTGTCTCTATGTCTCTTTGTCTCAGTGTCTCTGTGCCTCAGTGTCTCAGAGTCTCAGTGTCTCTGAGTCTCAGTGCCTCAGTGTCTCTGTGTCTCAGTGACTCAGTGTCTCAGAGTCTCAGAGTCTCAGTGTCTCAGAGTCTGATTGTCTCTTTGTCTCAGTGTCTCAGTGTCTCAGTGTCTCAGTGTCTCAGTGTCTCTGTGTTTCAGTGTCTCAGTGTCTCAGAGCCTCTGTTTCTCTGTGTCTCAGTGTCTCTGTGTCTCAGAGACTCAGTTTCTCAGTGTCTCTGTGTCTCAGTGCCTCAGTGTCTCTGTGTCTCAGTGTCTCTGTGCCCCAGTGTATCTGTGTCTCAGTGTCCCAGAGTTTCAGTGTCTCTAGGTCTCTGTGTCTCAGTGTCTCTGTGCCTCAGTGTCTCTGTGCCTCAGTGTCTCTCTTTCTTATGGTCTCTGTGCCTCAGTGTCTCTTTGTCTCAGTGTCTCAGTATCTCAGAGTCTCAGAGCCTCAGTGTCTCTGTGTCTCAGTGCCTCAGTGTCTCAGAGCTCACTGTCTCTGTGTCTCTGTGCCTCAGTGTCTCAGAGTCTCACTGTCTCTTTGTCTCAGTGACTCAGCGTCTCAGAGTCTCAGTGTCTCTGTGTTTCAGTGTCTGTGTGCCTCAGCGTCTCAGTGTCTCAGTGTCTCTGTGTCTCAGTTTCTCTGTGTCTCAGGGTCTCTGTGTCTCTGAGCCTCAGTGCCTCTGTCACAGAGTTGCAGTGTCTAGAGTCTCTGTGTCTTGGTGCCTCAGTGTCTCAGTGTCTCTGTGCCTCAGTCTATCAGACTCTCAGTGTCTCTGTGCCTCAGTCTATCAGACTCTCAGTGTCTCTGTGTCTGAGAGGCGCAGTGTCTCTGTGTCTCAGTTTCTCTGTGCCTCAGGGCCTCAGTGTCTCAGAGTTTCATTGTCTCTGTGCCTCAGTGTCTCAGAAGCTCAGTGTCTCTGTGTTTCAGTGTCTCTGCGCCTCAGTGACTCTGTGTCTCTGTGTCACTGTGTCTCAATTTCTCAGAGTCTCAGAGTCTCAGTGTCTCTGCGTCTCAGTGTCTATGTGCCTCAGTGTCTCTGTGTCTCTGTGTCTCAGAGTCTCAAAGTCTTTGTGTATCAGTGTCTCAGAGTCTCAGTGAGTCTGTGTCTGTGTCTTAGTGTCACACAGTCTCAGTGTCCCAGAGACTCAGTGTCTCCAAGTCTCTGTGTCTCTGTGTCTCAGTGTCTCTGTGCCTCAGTGTATCTGTGTCTCAGTGTCTCAGAGTTTCAGTGTCTCTATGTCTCTGTGTCTCAGTGTCTCAGAGTCTCAGTGTCTCTGTGTCTCAGTGCCTCAGTGTCTCTCTGTCTCAGTGTCTCTGTGCCTCAGTGTCTCTTTGTCTCAGTATCTCAGAGTTTCAGTGTCTCTCTGTCTCTGTGTCTCTGTGCCTCAGTGTCTCCTTGTCTCTGTGTCTCAGTGTCTCTGAGTCTCAGTGTCTCTGTGCCTCAGTGTCTCAGAGTCTCATTGAGTCTGTGTCTCAGTGTCTCTGTGTCTCAGTGCCTCAGTGTCTCAGTGTCTCAGAATCTCAGTGTCACTGTGTCTCAGTGTTTGTGTCTCAGTGTCTCAGTGTCTCCGCGTCTCTGTGTCTCTGTGTATCTGTTTTTCTGTGTCTCTGTGTCTCAGTGTCTCTGTGTCTCAGTGTCTCAGAGTCTCAGTGTCTCTGTTTCTCTGTGTCTCTGTGTCTCAGTGTCTCTGTGTCTCAGTGTCTCAGAGTCTCAGTGTCTCTGTGTCTCAGTGCCTCGGTGTCTCTGTGTCTCAGTGTCTCAGTGTCTCAGTGTCTCAGAGTCTCACTGTCTCTGTGTCTCAGTGCCTCGGTGTCTCTGTGTCTCAGTGTCTCAGTGTCTCAGTGTCTCAGAGTCTCACTGTTTCTGTGTCTCAGTGTCTCAGTGTCTCTGTGCCTCAGTGTCTCTGTGTTTCAGTGTCTCTGTGTCTCAGAGACTCACTGTCTCTTTGTCTCTGTGTCTGAGTGTCTCTGTGCATCAGTGTCACAGTGTCTCTGTGTCTCAGTGTCTCTGTGTCTCAGTGTATCACTGTCTCAGAGACTCAGTGTCTCTTTGTCTCTGTGTCTGAGTTTCTCTGTGCCTCAGTGTCACAGGGTAACAGTGACTCTGTGACTCACTGTCTCAGTGTCTCAGTGTCCCTGTGTCTCAGTGTATCAGCATCTCAGAGAATCAGTGTCTCTGTGTCTGAGTTTCTCTGTGCCTCAATGGCAGAGTGTCTCAGTGTCTCTGTGTCTCAGTATCTCAGTGTTTTTCTATCTCTGTGTCTCTGTGTCTCAGTGTCTCTGTGTTTCTGTGCCTCAGTGTCTCTGTGTCTCAGTTTCTCTGTGTCTCAGTGTCTCTGCGCCTCAGTGCCTCTGTATCTCTGTGTCTCAGTGTCTCTGTGTTTCTGTGCCTCAGAGTCTCTGTGTCTCTGTGTCTCAGTGTCTCAGAGTCTCAGAGTCTCAGTGTCTCTGTGTCTCAGTGTCTCTGTGTTTCAGTGTCTTTGTGCCTCAGTGTCTCTGTGTCTCAGTGTCTCAAAGTCTTTGTGTCTCAGTGTGTCAGAGTCTCAGTGAGTCTGTGTCTCTGTGTCTTAGAGTCTCAGTTTCTTCACGTCTCTGTCTCTCTGTGTCTCAGTGTCTCTGTGCCTCAGAGTATCTGTGTCACAGTGTCTCAGAGTTTCTGTATCTCTATGGCTCTGTGTCTCAGTGTCTCTGTGCCTCAGTGTCTCACTGTCTCAGAGTCTCAGTGTTTCTGTGTCTCAGTGCCTCAGTGTCTCTGTGTCTCAGTGTCTCAGAGTTTCAGTGTCTCTATGTCTCTGTATCTCAGTGTCTCTGTGCCTCAGTGTCTCAGTGTCTCTGTGTCTCAGTCCCTCAGAGCCTCAGTGACTCTATCTCTGTGTCTCTGTGCCTCAGTGTCTCTTTGTCTCTGTGTCTCAGTGTCTCAGTGTCTCTGTGCCCGGTGTCTCTGTGTCTCAGTGTCTCAAAGTCTTTGTGTCTCAGTGTCTCAGACTTCAGTGTCTCAGTGCCTCAGAGTCTCAGTGAGTCTGTTTCTCTGTGTCTTAGAGTCTCAGTGTCTCTGCTTCTCTGTGTCTCTGTGTCACAGTGTCTCTGTGCCTCAGTGTAACTGTATCTCAGTGTCTCAGAGTTTCAGTGTCTCTATGTCTCTATGTCTCAGGGTCTCTGTGCCTCAGTGTCTCAGTGTCTCAGAGGCTCAGTGTCTCTGTGTCTCAGTGCCTCAGTGTCTCTGTGTCTCAGTGTCTCAGTGTTTCAGAGTCTCAGTGTCTCAGACCCTCAGTGCCTCAGTGACTCTCTGTGTCTGTGTCTCTGTGCCTCAGTGTCTCTTTGTCGCTGTGTCTCAGTGTCTCTGTGCCTCAGTGTCTTTGTGTTTCAGTGTATCAGTGTTTCAGAGACTCACTGTCTCTTTGTCTCTGTGTCTGAGTGTCTCTGTGCATCAGTGTCACAGTGTCTCAGTGTCTCAGTGTCTCAGAGTCAAAGTGTCTCAGTGTCTCAGTGTCTCAGTGTCCCAGAGTCTCAGTTTCTTCACGTCTCTGTCTCTCTGTGTCTCTGTGTCTCTGTGCCTCAGTCTATCTGTGTCACAGTGTCTCAGAGTTTCTGTATCTCTATGGCTCTGTGTCTCAGTGTCTCTGTGCCTCAGTGTCTCACTGTCTCAGAGTCTCAGTGTATCTGTGTCTCAGTGTCTCAGAGTTTCAGTGTCTCTATGTCTCTGTATCTCAGTGTCTCTGTGCCTCAGTATCTCAGTGTCTCTGTGTCTCAGTCCCTCAGAGCCTCAGTGACTCTATCTCTGTGTCTCTGTGCCTCAGTGTCTCTTTGTCTCTGTGTCTCAGTGTCTCAGTGTCTCTGTGCCCGGTGTCTCTGTGTCTCAGTGTCTCAAAGTCTTTGTGTCTCAGTGTCTCAGAAATCAGTGTCTCAGTGCCTCAGAGTCTCAGTGAGTCTGTTTCTCTGTGTCTTAGTGTCTCAGTGTCCCAGAGTCTCAGTGTCTCTGCTTCTCTGTGTCTCTGTGTCACAGTGTCTCTGTGCCTCAGTGTAACTGTATCTCAGTGTCTCAGAGTTTCAGTGTCTCTATGTCTCTATGTCTCAGGGTCTCTGTGCCTCAGTGCCTCAGTGTCTCAGAGGCTCAGTGTCTCTGTGTCTCAGTGCCTCAGTGTCTCTGTGTCTCAGTGTCTCAGTGTTTCAGAGTCTCAGTGTCTCAGACCCTCAGTGCCTCAGGGTCTCTGTGTCTCAGTGTCTCAGAGTTTCAGTGTCTCTATGTCTCTGTGTCTCAGTGTCTCTGTGCCTCAGTGTCTCAGTGTCTCAGACCCTCAGTGCCTCAGTGACTCTCTGTGTCTGTATCTCTGTGCCTCAGTGTCTCTTTGTCGCTGTGTCTCAGTGTCTCTGTGCCTCAGTGTCTTTGTGTTTCAGTGTATCAGTGTCTCAGAGACTCACTGTCTCTTTGTCTCTGTGTCTGAGTGTCTCTGTGCATCAGTGTCACAGTGTCTCAGTGTCTCAGAGTCAAAGTGTCTCAGTGTCTCAGTGTCTCAGAGTCTCAGAGTTTCAGTGTCTCTATGTCTCTGGGTCTCAGTGTCTCTTTGGCTCAGTGTCTCAGTGTCTCAGAAGCTCAGTGTCTCTGTGTTTCAGTGTCTCTGCGCCTCAGTGACTCTGTGTCACTGTGTCTCAGTGTCTCAGAGTCTCAGAGTCTCAGTGTCTCTGTGTCTCAGTGTCTCAGTGTCTCAGTGTCTCTGTGCCTCAGTGTCTCTGTGTCTCAGTGTCTCAAAGTCTTTGTGTCTCAGTGTCTCAGAGTCTCAGTGAGTCTGTGTCTGTGTCTTAGTGTCACACAGTCTCAGTGTCCCAGAGACTCAGTGTCTCCACGTCTCTGTGTCTCTGTGTCTCAGTGTCTCAGTGTCTCTGTGTCTCAGTGTCTCAGAGTCTCGCTGTCTCAGTGCCTCAGTGCCTCAGTGTTTCTCTGTCGCAGTGTCTCTGTGCCTCACTTTGTGTCAGTGTCTCAGTGTCTCAGAGTCTCAGTGTCTCTGTGTCTCAGTGCTTCAGGGTCTCTGTGTCTCAGTGTCTCAGAGTTTCAGTTTCTCTATGTCTCTGTGCCTCAGTGTCTCAGTGTCTCTGTGTCTCAGTCCCTCAGTGCCTCAGTGACTCTCTGTCTCTGTGTCTCTGTGCCTCAGTGTCTCTTTGTCTCTGTGTCTCAGTGTCTCAGTGTCTCTGTGTCTCAGTGTCTCTGTGTCTCAGTTTCTCTGTGTCTCAGTGTCTCTGTGTCTCAGTGTCTCTGTGCCCCAGTGTATCTGTGTCTCAGTGTCCCAGAGTTTCAGTGTCTCTAGGTCTCTGTGTCTCAGCGTCTCTGTGCCTCAGTGTCTCAGTGTCTCAGAGTCTCAGTGACTCTGTGTCTCAGTGCCTCAGTGTCACTCTGTCTCAGTGTCTCAGAGTTTCAGTGTCACAGTGTCTCTGGGTCTCAGTGTCTCTGTGTTTCAGTGTCTCTGTGCCTCAGTGTCACAGTGTCTCAAAGTCTCTGTGTCTCAGTGTCTCAGACTCTCAGTGTCTCAGTGTCTCAGAGTCGCAGTGAATCTGTGTCTCTGTGTCTCTGTGTCTCTGTGTCTCCGTGTCTCTGTGCCTCAGTGTATCTGTGTCTCAGGGTCTCAGAGTCTCAGTGAATCTGTGTCTCTGTGTCTCTGTGCCTCAGTGTCTCAGAGTCTCAGTGTCTCTGAGTCTCAGTGCCTCAGTGTCTCTGTGTCTCAGAGTATCACTGTCTCTGTGTCTCAGTGACTCAGTGTCTCAGAGTCTCAGAGTCTCAGTGTCTCAGAGTCTGACTGTCTCTTTGTCTCAGTGTCTCAGTGTCTCAGGGTCTCAGTGTCTCAGTGTCTCAGTGTCTCAGTGTCTCTGTGTCTCAGTGTCTCAGTGTCTCAGAGCCTCTGTTTCTCTGTGTCTCAGTATCTCTGTGTCTCAGAGACTCAGTTTCTCAGTGTCTCTGTGTCTCAGTGCCTCAGTGTCTCTGTGTCTCAGTGTCTCTGTGCCCCAGTGTATCTGTGTCTCAGTGTCCCAGAGTTTCAGTGTCTCTAGGTCTCTGTGTCTCAGTGTCTCTGTGTCTCAGTGTCTCTGTGCCTCAGTGTCTCTCTTTCTTATGGTCTCTGTGGCTCAGTGTCTCTTTGTCTCAGTGTCTCAGTATCTCAGAGTCTCAGAGTTTCAGTGTCTCTGTGTCTCAGTGTCTCAGTGCCTTAGTGCCTCAGTGTCTCTGTGTCTCAGTGTCTCTGTGCCTCAGTGTCTCAGAGCCTCACTGTCTCTATGTCTCTGTGCCTCAGTGTCTCTTTGTCTCAGTGTCTCAGTATCTCAGAGTCTCAGAGCCTCAGTGTCTCTGTGTCTCAGTGTCTCTGTGCCTCAGTGTCTCAGAGCCTCACTGTCTCTGTGCCTCAGTGTCTCAGAGTCTCACTGTCTCTTTGTCTCAGTGACTCAGCGTCTCAGAGTCTCAGTGTCTCTGTGTTTCAGTGTCTGTGTGCCTCAGCTTCTCAGTGTCTCAGTGTCTCTGTGTCTCAGTTTCTCTGTGTCTCAGGGTCTCTGTGTCTCTGAGCCTCAGTGCCTCTGTCACAGAGTTGCAGTGTCTAGAGTCTCTGTGTCTTGGTGCCTCAGTGTCTCAGTGTCTCTGTGCCTCAGTCTATCAGACTCTCAGTGTCTCAGTGTCTCTGTGCCTCAGTCTATCAGACTCTCAGTGTCTCTGTGTCTGAGAGGCGCAGTGTCTCTGTGTCTCAGTTTCTCTGTGTCTCAGGGCCTCAGTGTCTCAGAGTTTCATTGTCTCTGTGCCTCAGTGTCTCAGAAGCTCAGTGTCTCTGTGTTTCAGTTTCTCTGCGCCTCAGTGACTCTGTGTCTCTGTGTCACTGTGTCTCAATTTCTCAGAGTCTCAGAGTCTCAGTGTCTCTGCGTCTCAGTGTCTCTGTGCCTCAGTGTCTCTGTGTCTCAGTGTCTCAAAGTCTTTGTGTATCAGTGTCTCAGAGTCTCAGTGAGTCTGTGTCTGTGTCTTAGTGTCACACAGTCTCAGTGTCCCAGAGACTCAGTGTCTCCAAGTCTCTGTGTCTCTGTGTCTCAGTGTCTCTGTGCCTCAGTGTATCTGTGTCTCAGTGTCTCAGAGTTTCAGTGTCTCTATGTCTCTGTGTCTCAGTGTCTCAGAGTCTCAGTGTCTCTGTGTCTCAGTGCCTCAGTGTCTCTCTGTCTCAGTGTCTCTGTGCCTCAGTGTTTCTTTGTCTCAGTATCTCAGAGTTTCAGTGTCTCTCTGTCTCTGTGTCTCTGTGCCTCAGTGTCTCTTTGTCTCTGTGTCTCAGTGTCTCTGAGTCTCAGTGTCTCTGTGCCTCAGTGTCTCAGAGTCTCATTGAGTCTGTGTCTCAGTGTCTCTGTGTCTCAGTGCCTCAGTGTCTCAGTGTCTCTGTGTCTCAGTGTCTGTGTCTCAGTGTCTCAGTGTCTCCGCGTCTCTGTGTCTCTGTGTCTCAGTGTATCTGTTTTTCTGTGTCTCTGTGTCTCAGTGTCTCTGTGTCTCAGTGTCTCAGAGTCTCAGTGTCTCTGTTTCTCTGTGTCTCTGTGTCTCAGTGTCTCTGTGTCTCAGTGTCTCAGAGTCTCAGTGTCTCTGTGTCTCAGTGCCTCGGTGTCTCTGTGTCTCAGTGTCTCAGTGTCTCAGTGTCTCAGAGTCTCACTGTCTCTGTGTCTCAGTGTCTCTGTGCCTCAGTGTCTCTGTGTTTCAGTGTCTCTGTGTCTCAGAGACTCTCTGTCTCTTTGTCTCTGTGTCTGAGTGTCTCTGTGCATCAGTGTCACAGTGTCTCTGTGTCTCAGTGTCTCTGTGTCTCAGTGTATCACTGTCTCAGAGATTCAGTGTCTCTTTGTCTCTGTG
The DNA here is from genome assembly GCA_037974335.1 of Prionace glauca. NCBI lineage: Eukaryota > Metazoa > Chordata > Chondrichthyes > Carcharhiniformes > Carcharhinidae > Prionace > Prionace glauca. The sequence continues at coordinate 362,605 of JBBMRE010000227.1, read as the reverse complement.
TCTGAGTTTCTCTGTGCCTCAGTGTCACAGGGTAACAGTGTCTCTGTGACTCACTGTCTCAGTGTCTCAGTGTCTCAGTGTCTCAGTGTCTCAGTGTCTCTGTGTCTCAGTGTATCAGCATCTCAGAGAATCAGTGTCTCTGTGTCTGAGTTTCTCTGTGCCTCAATGGCAGAGTGTCTCAGTGTCTCTGTGTCTCAGTATCTCAGTGTTTTTCTATCTCTGTGTCTCTGTGTCTCAGTGTCTCTGTGTCTCTGTGTCTCAGTGTCTCTGTGTTTCTGTGCCTCAGTGTCTCTGTGTCTCAGTTTCTCTGTGTCTCAGTGTCTCTGCGCCTCAGTGCCTCTGTATCTCTGTGTCTCAGTGTCTCTGTGTTTCTGTGCCTCAGAGTCTCTGTGTCTCTGTGCCTCAGTGTCTCAGAGTCTCAGAGTCTCAGTGTCTCTGTGTCTCAGTGTCTCTGTGTTTCAGTGTCTCAAAGTCTTTGTGTCTCAGTGTCTCAGAGTCTCAGTGAGTCTGTGTCTCTGTGTCTTAGAGTCTCAGTGTCCCAGCGTCTCAGTTTCTTCACGTCTCTGTCTCTCGGTGTCTCAGTGTCTCTGTGCCTCAGTGTATCTGTGTCACAGTGTCTCAGAGTTTCTGTATCTCTATGGCTCTCTGTCTCAGTGTCTCTGTGCCTCAGTGTCTCACTGTCTCAGAGTCTCAGTGTCTCTGTGTCTCAGTGCCTCAGTGTCTCTGTGTCTCAGTGTCTCAGAGTTTCAGTGTCTCTATGTCTCTGTATCTCAGTGTCTCTGTGCCTCAGTGTCTCAGTGTCTCAGTCCCTCAGAGCCTCAGTGACTCTATCTCTGTGTCTCTGTGCCTCAGTGTCTCTTTGTCTCTGTGTCTCAGTGTCTCAGTGTCTCTGTGCCCGGTGTCTCTGTGTCTCAGTGTCTCAAAGTCTTTGTGTCTCAGTGTCTCAGACTTCAGTGTCTCAGTGCCTCAGAGTCTCAGTGAGTCTGTTTCTCTGTGTCTTAGAGTCTCAGTGTCCCAGAGTCTCAGTGTCTCTGCTTCTCTGTGTCTCTGTGTCACAGTGTCTCTGTGCCTCAGTGTAACTGTATCTCAGTGTCTCAGAGTTTCAGTGTCTCTATGTCTCTATGTCTCAGGGTCTCTGTGCCTCAGTGTCTCAGAGGCTCAGTGTCTCTGTGTCTCAGTGCATCAGTGTCTCTGTGTCTCAGTGTCTCAGTGTTTCAGAGTCTCAGTGTCTCAGACCCTCAGTGCCTCAGTGACTCTCTGTGTCTGTGTCTCTGTGCCTCAGTGTCTCTTTGTCGCTGTGTCTCAGTGTCTCTGTGCCTCAGTGTCTTTGTGTTTCAGTGTATCAGTGTCTCAGAGACTCACTGTCTCTTTGTCTCTGTGTCTGAGTGTCTCTGTGCATCAGTGTCAAAGTGTCTCAGTGTCTCAGTGTCTCAGAGTCAAAGTGTCTCAGTGTCTCAGTGTCTCAGAGTCTCAGAGTTTCAGTGTCTCTATGTCTCTGGGTCTCAGTGTCTCTTTGGCTCAGTGTCTCAGTGTCTCAGAAGCTCAGTGTCTCTGTGTTTCAGTGTCTCTGCGCCTCAGTGACTCTGTGTCACTGTGTCTCAGTGTCTCAGAGTCTCAGAGTCTCAGTGTCTCTGTGTCTCAGTGTCTCAGTGTCTCTGTGCCTCAGTGTCTCTGTGTCTCTGTGTCTCAGTGTCTCAAAGTCTTTGTGTCTCAGTGTCTCAGAGTCTCAGTGAGTCTGTGTCTGTGTCTTAGTGTCACACAGTCTCAGTGTCCCAGAGACTCAGTGTCTCCACGTCTCTGTGTCTCTGTGTCTCAGAGTCTCAGTGTCTCTGTGTCTCAGTGTCTCAGAGTCTCGCTGTCTCAGTGCCTCAGTGCCTCAGTGTTTCTCTGTCGCAGTGTCTCTGTGCCTCACTTTGTGTCAGTGTCTCAGTGTCTCAGAGTCTCAGTGTCTCTGTGTCTCAGTGCTTCAGGGTCTCTGTGTCTAAGTGTCTCAGAGTTTCAGTGTCTCTATGTCTCTGTGTCTCAGTGTCTCTGTGCCTCAGTGTCTCAGTGTCTCTGTGTCTCAGTCCCTCAGTGCCTCAGTGACTCTCTGTCTCTGTGTCTCTGTGCCTCAGTGTCTCTTTGTCTCTGTGCCTCAGTGTCTCAGTGTCTCTGTGTCTCAGTGTCTCTGTGTCTCAGTTTCTCTGTGTCTCAGTGTCTCTGTGTCTCAGTGTCTCTGTGCCCCAGTGTATCTGTGTCTCAGTGTCCCAGAGTTTCAGTGTCTCTAGGTCTCTGTGTCTCAGTGTCACTGTGCCACAGTGTCTCAGTGTCTCAGAGTCTCAGTGACTCTGTGTCTCAGTGCCTCAGTGTTACTCTGTCTCAGTGTCTCAGAGTTTCAGTGTCACAGTGTCTCTGGGTCTCAGTGTCTCTGTGTTTCAGTGTCTCTGTGCCTCAGTGTCACAGTGTCTCAAAGTCTCTGTGTCTCAGTGTCTCAGACTCTCAGTGTCTCAGTGTCTCAGAGTCTCAGTGAATCTGTGTCTCTGTGTCTCCGTGTCTCTGTGCCTCAGTGTATCTGTGTCTCAGGGTCTCAGAGTTTCAGTGTCTCTATGTCTCTTTGTCTCAGTGTCTCTGTGCCTCAGTGTCTCAGAGTCTCAGTGTCTCTGAGTCTCAGTGCCTCAGTGTCTCTGTGTCTCAGTGACTCAGTGTCTCAGAGTCTCAGAGTCTCAGTGTCTCAGAGTCTGATTGTCTCTTTGTCTCAGTGTCTCAGTGTCTCAGTGTCTCAGTGTCTCAGTGTCTCTGTGTTTCAGTGTCTCAGTGTCTCAGAGCCTCTGTTTCTCTGTGTCTCAGTGTCTCTGTGTCTCAGAGACTCAGTTTCTCAGTGTCTCTGTGTCTCAGTGCCTCAGTGTCTCTGTGTCTCAGTGTCTCTGTGCCCCAGTGTATCTGTGTCTCAGTGTCCCAGAGTTTCAGTGTCTCTAGGTCTCTGTGTCTCAGTGTCTCTGTGCCTCAGTGTCTCTGTGCCTCAGTGTCTCTCTTTCTTATGGTCTCTGTGCCTCAGTGTCTCTTTGTCTCAGTGTCTCAGTATCTCAGAGTCTCAGAGCCTCAGTGTCTCTGTGTCTCAGTGCCTCAGTGTCTCAGAGCCTCACTGTCTCTGTGTCTCTGTGCCTCAGTGTCTCAGAGTCTCACTGTCTCTTTGTCTCAGTGACTCAGCGTCTCAGAGTCTCAGTGTCTCTGTGTTTCAGTGTCTGTGTGCCTCAGCGTCTCAGTGTCTCAGTGTCTCTGTGTCTCAGTTTCTCTGTGTCTCAGGGTCTCTGTGTCTCTGAGCCTCAGTGCCTCTGTCACAGAGTTGCAGTGTCTAGAGTCTCTGTGTCTTGGTGCCTCAGTGTCTCAGTGTCTCTGTGCCTCAGTCTATCAGACTCTCAGTGTCTCTGTGCCTCAGTCTATCAGACTCTCAGTGTCTCTGTGTCTGAGAGGCGCAGTGTCTCTGTGTCTCAGTTTCTCTGTGCCTCAGGGCCTCAGTGTCTCAGAGTTTCATTGTCTCTGTGCCTCAGTGTCTCAGAAGCTCAGTGTCTCTGTGTTTCAGTGTCTCTGCGCCTCAGTGACTCTGTGTCTCTGTGTCACTGTGTCTCAATTTCTCAGAGTCTCAGAGTCTCAGTGTCTCTGCGTCTCAGTGTCTATGTGCCTCAGTGTCTCTGTGTCTCTGTGTCTCAGTGTCTCAAAGTCTTTGTGTATCAGTGTCTCAGAGTCTCAGTGAGTCTGTGTCTGTGTCTTAGTGTCACACAGTCTCAGTGTCCCAGAGACTCAGTGTCTCCAAGTCTCTGTGTCTCTGTGTCTCAGTGTCTCTGTGCCTCAGTGTATCTGTGTCTCAGTGTCTCAGAGTTTCAGTGTCTCTATGTCTCTGTGTCTCAGTGTCTCAGAGTCTCAGTGTCTCTGTGTCTCAGTGCCTCAGTGTCTCTCTGTCTCAGTGTCTCTGTGCCTCAGTGTCTCTTTGTCTCAGTATCTCAGAGTTTCAGTGTCTCTCTGTCTCTGTGTCTCTGTGCCTCAGTGTCTCCTTGTCTCTGTGTCTCAGTGTCTCTGAGTCTCAGTGTCTCTGTGCCTCAGTGTCTCAGAGTCTCATTGAGTCTGTGTCTCAGTGTCTCTGTGTCTCAGTGCCTCAGTGTCTCAGTGTCTCAGAATCTCAGTGTCACTGTGTCTCAGTGTTTGTGTCTCAGTGTCTCAGTGTCTCCGCGTCTCTGTGTCTCTGTGTATCTGTTTTTCTGTGTCTCTGTGTCTCAGTGTCTCTGTGTCTCAGTGTCTCAGAGTCTCAGTGTCTCTGTTTCTCTGTGTCTCTGTGTCTCAGTGTCTCTGTGTCTCAGTGTCTCAGAGTCTCAGTGTCTCTGTGTCTCAGTGCCTCGGTGTCTCTGTGTCTCAGTGTCTCAGTGTCTCAGTGTCTCAGAGTCTCACTGTCTCTGTGTCTCAGTGCCTCGGTGTCTCTGTGTCTCAGTGTCTCAGTGTCTCAGTGTCTCAGAGTCTCACTGTTTCTGTGTCTCAGTGTCTCAGTGTCTCTGTGCCTCAGTGTCTCTGTGTTTCAGTGTCTCTGTGTCTCAGAGACTCACTGTCTCTTTGTCTCTGTGTCTGAGTGTCTCTGTGCATCAGTGTCACAGTGTCTCTGTGTCTCAGTGTCTCTGTGTCTCAGTGTATCACTGTCTCAGAGACTCAGTGTCTCTTTGTCTCTGTGTCTGAGTTTCTCTGTGCCTCAGTGTCACAGGGTAACAGTGACTCTGTGACTCACTGTCTCAGTGTCTCAGTGTCCCTGTGTCTCAGTGTATCAGCATCTCAGAGAATCAGTGTCTCTGTGTCTGAGTTTCTCTGTGCCTCAATGGCAGAGTGTCTCAGTGTCTCTGTGTCTCAGTATCTCAGTGTTTTTCTATCTCTGTGTCTCTGTGTCTCAGTGTCTCTGTGTTTCTGTGCCTCAGTGTCTCTGTGTCTCAGTTTCTCTGTGTCTCAGTGTCTCTGCGCCTCAGTGCCTCTGTATCTCTGTGTCTCAGTGTCTCTGTGTTTCTGTGCCTCAGAGTCTCTGTGTCTCTGTGTCTCAGTGTCTCAGAGTCTCAGAGTCTCAGTGTCTCTGTGTCTCAGTGTCTCTGTGTTTCAGTGTCTTTGTGCCTCAGTGTCTCTGTGTCTCAGTGTCTCAAAGTCTTTGTGTCTCAGTGTGTCAGAGTCTCAGTGAGTCTGTGTCTCTGTGTCTTAGAGTCTCAGTTTCTTCACGTCTCTGTCTCTCTGTGTCTCAGTGTCTCTGTGCCTCAGAGTATCTGTGTCACAGTGTCTCAGAGTTTCTGTATCTCTATGGCTCTGTGTCTCAGTGTCTCTGTGCCTCAGTGTCTCACTGTCTCAGAGTCTCAGTGTTTCTGTGTCTCAGTGCCTCAGTGTCTCTGTGTCTCAGTGTCTCAGAGTTTCAGTGTCTCTATGTCTCTGTATCTCAGTGTCTCTGTGCCTCAGTGTCTCAGTGTCTCTGTGTCTCAGTCCCTCAGAGCCTCAGTGACTCTATCTCTGTGTCTCTGTGCCTCAGTGTCTCTTTGTCTCTGTGTCTCAGTGTCTCAGTGTCTCAAAGTCTTTGTGTCTCAGTGTCTCAGACTTCAGTGTCTCAGTGCCTCAGAGTCTCAGTGAGTCTGTTTCTCTGTGTCTTAGAGTCTCAGTGTCTCTGCTTCTCTGTGTCTCTGTGTCACAGTGTCTCTGTGCCTCAGTGTAACTGTATCTCAGTGTCTCAGAGTTTCAGTGTCTCTATGTCTCTATGTCTCAGGGTCTCTGTGCCTCAGTGTCTCAGTGTCTCAGAGGCTCAGTGTCTCTGTGTCTCAGTGCCTCAGTGTCTCTGTGTCTCAGTGTCTCAGTGTTTCAGAGTCTCAGTGTCTCAGACCCTCAGTGCCTCAGTGACTCTCTGTGTCTGTGTCTCTGTGCCTCAGTGTCTCTTTGTCGCTGTGTCTCAGTGTCTCTGTGCCTCAGTGTCTTTGTGTTTCAGTGTATCAGTGTTTCAGAGACTCACTGTCTCTTTGTCTCTGTGTCTGAGTGTCTCTGTGCATCAGTGTCACAGTGTCTCAGTGTCTCAGTGTCTCAGAGTCAAAGTGTCTCAGTGTCTCAGTGTCTCAGAGTCTCAGAGTTTCAGTGTCTCGATGTCTCTGGGTCTCAGTGTCTCTTTGGCTCAGTGTCTCAGTGTCTCAGAAGCTCAGTGTCTCTGTGTTTCAGTGTCTCTGCGCCTCAGTGACTCTGTGTCACTGTGTCTCAGTGTCTCAGAGTCTCAGAGTCTCAGTGTCTCTGTGTCTCAGTGTCTCAGTGTCTCACTGTCTCTGTGCCTCAGTGTCTCTGTGTCTCTGTGTCTCAGTGTCTCAAAGTCTTTGTGTCTCAGTGTCTCAGAGTCTCAGTGAGTCTGTGTCTGTGTCTTAGTGTCACACAGTCTCAGTGTCCCAGAGACTCAGTGTCTCCACGTCTCTGTGTCTCTGTGTCTCAGAGTCTCAGTGTCTCTGTGTCTCAGTGTCTCAGGGTCTCGCTGTCTCAGTGCATCAGTGCCTCAGTGTTTCTCTGTCGCAGTGTCTCTGTGCCTCACTTTGTGTCAGTGTCTCAGTGACTCTGCGTCTCTGTGTCTCAGTGCTTCAAGGTCTCTGTGTCTCAGTGTCTCAGAGTTTCAGTGTCTCTATGTCTCTCTGTCTCAGTGTCTCTGTGCCTCAGTGTCTCAGTGTCTCTGTGTCTCAGTCCCTCAGTGCCTCAGTGACTCTCTGTCTCTGTGTCTCTGTGCCTCAGTGTCTCAGTGTCTCTGTGCCTCAGTGTCTCAGTGTATCTGTGTATCTGTGTCTCAGTGTCTCTGTGTCTCAGTTTCTCTGTGTCTCAGTGTCTCTGTGTCTCAGTGTCTCTGTGCCCCAGTGTATCTGTGTCTCAGTGTCCCAGAGTTTCAGTGTCTCTAGGTCTCTGTGTCTCAGTGTCTCAGTGACTCTGTGTCTCAGTGCCTCAGTGTCACTCTGTCTCAGTGTCTCAGAGTTTCAGTGTCACAGTGTCTCTGGGTCTCAGTGTCTCTGTGTTTCAGTGTCTCTGTGCCTCAGTGTCACAGTGTCTCAAAGTCTCTGTGTCTCAGTGTCTCAGACTCTCAGTGTCTCAGTGTCTCAGAGTCTCAGTGAATCTGTGTCTCTGTGTCTCTGTGTCTCCGTGTCTCTGTGCCTCAGTGTATCTGTGTCTCAGGGTCTCAGAGTTTCAGTGTCTCTATGTCTCTTTGTCTCAGTGTCTCTGTGCCTCAGTGTCTCAGAGTCTCAGTGTCTCTGAGTCTCAGTGCCTCACTGTCTCTGTGTCTCAGTGACTCAGTGTCTCAGAATCTCAGAGTCTCAGTGTCTCAGAGTCTGATTGTCTCTTTGTCTCAGTGTCTCAGTGTCTCAGGGTCTCAGTGTCTCAGTGTCTCTGTGTTTCAGTGTCTCAGTGTCTCAGAGCCTCTTTTTCTCTGTGTCTCAGTGTCTCTGTGTCTCAGAGAGTCAGTTTCTCAGTGTCTCTGTGTCTCAGTGCCTCAGTGTCTCTGTGTCTCAGTGTCTCTGTGCCCCAGTGTATCTGTGTCTCAGTGTCCCAGAGTTTCAGTGTCTCTAGGTCTCTGTGCCTCAGTGTCTCTGTGCCTCAGTGTCTCTGTGCTTCAGTGTCTCTCTTTCTTATGGTCTCTGTGCCTCAGTGTCTCTTTGTCTCAGTGTCTCAGTATCTCAGAGTCTCAGAGCCTCAGTGTCTCTGTGTCTCAGTGTCTCTGTGCCTCAGTGTCTCAGAGCCTCACTGTCTCTGTGTCTCTGTGCCTCAGTGTCTCAGAGTCTCACTGTCTCTTTGTCTCAGTGACTCAGCGTCTCAGAGTCTCAGTGTCTCTGTGTTTCAGTGTCTGTGTGCCTCAGCGTCTCAGTGTCTCAGTGTCTCTGTGTCTCAGTTTCTCTGTGTCTCAGTGTCTCTGTGTCTCTGAGCCTCAGTGCCTCTGTCACAGAGTTGCAGTGTCTAGAGTCTCTGTGTCTTGGTGCCTCAGTGTCTCAGTGTCTCTGTGCCTCAGTCTATCAGACTCTCAGTGTCTCAGTGTCTCTGTGCCTCAGTCTATCAGACTCTCAGTGTCTCTGTGTCTGAGAGGCGCAGTGTCTCTGTGTCTCAGTTTCCCTGTGTCTCAGGGCCTCAGTGTCTCAGAGTTTCATTGTCTCTGTGCCTCAGTGTCTCAGAAGCTCAGTGTCTCTGTGTTTCAGTGTCTCTGCGCCTCAGTGACTCTGTGTCTCTGTGTCACTGTGTCTCAATTTCTCAGAGTCTCAGAGTCTCAGTGTCTCTGCGTCTCAGTGTCTCTGTGCCTCAGTGTCTCTGTGTCTCTGTGTCTCAGTGTCTCAAAGTCTTTGTGTATCAGTGTCTCAGAGTCTCAGTGAGTCTGTGTCTGTGTCTTAGTGTCACACAGTCTCAGTGTCCCAGAGACTCAGTGTCTCCAAGTCTCTGTGTCTCTGTGTCTCAGTGTCTCTGTGCCTCAGTGTATCTGTGTCTCAGAGTTTCAGTGTCTCTATGTCTCTGTGTCTCAGTGTCTCAGAGTCTCAGTGTCTCTGTGTCTCAGTGCCTCAGTGTCTCTCTGTCTCAGTGTCTCTGTGCCTCAGTGTCTCTTTGTCTCAGTATCTCAGAGTTTCAGTGTCTCTCTGTCTCTGTGTCTCTGTGCCTCAGTGTCTCTTTGTCTCTGTGTCTCAGTGTCTCTGAGTCTCAGTGTCTCTGTGCCTCAGTGTCTCAGAGTCTCATTGAGTCTGTGTCTCAGTGTCTCTGTGTCTCAGTGCCTCAGTGTCTCAGTGTCTCAGAATCTCAGTGTCACTGTGTCTCAGTGTTTGTGTCTCAGTGTCTCAGTGTCTCCGCGTCTCTGTGTCTCTGTGTCTCAGTGTATCTGTTTTTCTGTGTCTCTGTGTCTCAGTGTCTCTGTGTCTCAGTGTCTCAGAGTCTCAGTGTCTCTGTGTCTCAGTGCCTCAGTGTCTCTGTGTCTCAGTGTCTCAGTGTCTCAGAGTCTCACTGTCTCTGTGTCTCAGTGTCTCAGAGTCTCAGTGACTCAGTGTCTCACTGTCTCTGTGTCTCAGTCATTCAGTGTCTCAGAGTCTCAGTGTCTCAGTGTCTCAGAGTCTCAGTGTCTCAGAGTCTCAGTGTCTCTGTGTCTCAGTGCCTCAGTGTCTCTGTGTCTCAGTGTTTCAGAGTCTCACTGTCTCTGTGTCTCACTGTCTCTGTGTCTCAGTGACTCAGTGTCTCAGAGTCTCAGTGTCTCAGTGTCTCAGAGTCTCACTGTCTCTGTGTCTCAGTGACTCATAGTCTCAGGGTCTCAGTGTCTCAGAGTCTCAGTATCTCAGTGTCTCAGAGTCTCACTGTCTCAATGTCTATGTGCCTCAGTGTCTCAGAGTCTCACTGTCTCTGTGTCTCTGTGTCTCAGTGTCTCAGTGTCTCAGGGTCTCAGTGTCTCAGTGTCTCAGTGTCTCTGTGTCTCAGAGTCTCAGTGTCTCAGTGTCTCAGTGTCTCTGTGTCTCAGTCTCAGTGTCTCAGTGCCTCAGAGTCTCAGTGAGTCTGTGTCTCTGTGTCTCAGTGTCTCTGTGTCTCTGTGTCTCTGTTTCTCTGTGTCTCAGTGTCTCTGTGTCTCAGTGCCTCAGAGTCTCAGTGTCTCAGTGTCTCTGTGTCTCAGTGTCTCAGTGTCTCAGTTTCTCTGTGTCTCAGTGTCTCTGTGACCCAGTGTATCGGTGTCTCAGTGTCCCAGAGTTTCAGTGTGACTAGGTCTCTGTGTCTCAGTGTCTCTGTGCCTCAGTGTCTCAGAATCTCAGTGACTCTGTGTCGCAGTGCCAAAGTGTCTCTGTGTCTCAGTGTCTCAGAGTTCAGTGTCTCTATGTCTCTGGGTCTCAGTGTCTCTTTGCCTCAGTGTCTCAGTGCCTCAGTGTCTCTGTGTCTCAGTGTCTCTGTACCTCAGTGTCTCAGAGTCTCACTGTCTCTGTGTCTCAGTGACTCAGCGGCTCAGAGTCGCAGTGTCTCTGTGTTTCAGTGTCTCTGTGCCTCAGTGTCTCAGTGTCTCTGTGTCTCAGTGTCTCTGTGTCTCAGTTTCTCTGTGTCTCAGTGTCTCTGCGTCTCAGTGTCTCTGTGCCTCAGTGTCTCATGGTCTCAGTGTCTCAGTGCCTCAGTGTCTCTGTGTCTCAGTGTCTCAGTGTCTCAGTGTCTCTGTGCCTCAGTATCTCTGTGTCTCAGTGTCTCAAAGTCTTTGAGTCTCAGTGTCTCAGAGTCTCAGTGAGTCTGTGTCTGTCTCTTAGTGTCACACAGTCTCAGTGTCCCAGAGACTCAGTGTCTCCAAGTCTCTGTGTCTCTGTGTCTCAGTGTCTGTGTGCCTCAGTGTATCTGTGTCTCAGTGTCTCAGAGTTTCAGTGTCTCTATGTCTCTGTGTCTCAGTGTCTCAGAGTCTCAGTGTCTCTGTGTCTCAGTGCCTCAGTGTCTCTCTGTCTCAGTGTCTCTGTGCCTCAGTGTCTCTTTGTCTCAGTATCTCAGAGTTTCAGTGTCTCTCTGTCTCTGTGTCTCTGTGCCTCAGTGTCTCTATGTCTCTGTGTCTCAGTGTCTCTGAGTCTCAGTGTCTCTGTGCCTCAGTGTCTCAGAGTCTCATTGAGTCTGAGTCTCAGTGTCTCTGTGTCTCAGTGCCTCAGTGTCTCAGTGTCTCAGAATCTCAGTGTCACTGTGTTTCAGTGTCTGTGTCTCAGTGTCTCAGTGTCTCCGCGTCTCTGTGTCTCTGTATCTCAGTGTATCTGTTTTTCTGTGTCTCTGTGTCTCAGTGTCTCTGTGTCTCAGTGTCTCAGAGTCTCAGTGTCTCTGTGTCTCAGTGCCTCAGTGTCTCTGTGTCTCAGTGTCTCAGAGTCTCACTGTCTCTGTGTCTCAGTGTCTCAGAGTCTCAGTGCCTCTGTGTCTCTGTGTCTCAGTTTCTCTGTGTCTCAGTGTCTCTGCGCCTCAGTGCCTCTGTGTCTCTGTGTCTCAGTGTCTCTGTGTTTCTGTGCCTCAGAGTCTCTGTGTCTCTGTGTCTCAGTGTCTCAGAGTCTCAGTGTCTCTGTGTCTCAGTGTCTCTGTGTTTCAGTGTCTCTGTGCCTCAGTGTCTCTGTGTCTCAGTGTCTCAAAGTCTTTGTGTCTCAGTGTCTCAGAGTCTCAGTGCGTCTGTGTCTCTGTGTCTGAGAGTCTCAGTGTCCCAGAGTCTCAGTTTCTTCACGTCTCTGTCTCTCTGTGTCTCAGTGTCTCTGTGCCTCAGTGTATCTGTGTCACAGAGTCTCAGAGTTTCTGTATCTCTATGGCTCTATGTCTCAGTGTCTCTGTGCCTCAGTGTCTCACTGTCTCAGAGTCTCAGTGTCTCTGTGTCTCAGTGCCTCAGTGTCTCTGTGTCTCAGTGTCTCAGAGTTTCAGTGTCTCTATGTCTCTGTATCTCAGTGTCTCTGTGCCTCAGTGTCTCAGTGTCTCTGTGTCTCAGTCCCTCAGAGCCTCAGTGACTCTATCTCTGTGTCTCTGTGCCTCAGTGTCTCTTTGTCTCTGTGTCTCAGAGTTTCAGTGTCTCTAGGTCTCTGTGTCTCAGTGTCTCTGTGTCTCATTGTTTCAGTGTCTCTGTGCCCGGTGTCTCTGTGTCTCAGTGTCTCAAAGTCTTTGTGTCTCAGTGTCTCAGACTCTCAGTGTCTCAGTGCCTCAGAGTCTCAGTGAGTCTGTTTCTCTGTGTCTTAGAGTCTCAGTGTCCCAGAGTCTCAGTGTCTCTGCTTCTCTGTGTCTCAGTGTCTCTGTGCCTCAGTGTAACTGTATCTCAGTGTCTCAGAGTTTCAGTGTCTCTATGTCTCTATGTCTCATGGTCTCTGTGCCTCAGTGTCTCAGTGTCTCAGAGGCTCAGTGTCTCTGTGTCTCAGTGCCTCAGTGTCTCTGTGTCTCAGTGTCTCAGAGTTTCAGTGTCTCTCTGTCTCTGTGCCTCAGTGCCTCAGTGTCTCTCTGTCTCAGTGTCTCTGTGCCAGTGTCACTTTGTGTCAGTGTCTCAGTGTTTCAGAGTCTCAGTGTCTCAGTGTCTCTGTGCCTCAGGGTCTCAGTGTCTCAGACCCTCAGTGCCTCAGTGACTCTCTGTCTCTGTGTCTCTGTACCTCAGTGTCTCTTTGTCTCTGTGTCTCAGTGTCTCTGTGCCTCAGTGTCTTTGTGTTTCAGTGTATCAGTGTCTCAGAGACTCACTGTATCTTTGTCTCTGTGTCTGAATGTCTCTGTGCATCAGTGTCACAGTGTCTCTGTGTCTCAGTGTCTCAGTGTCTCAGAGTCAAAGTGTCTCAGTGTCTCAGTGTCTCAGAGTCTCAGAGTTTCAGTGTCTCTATGTCTCTGGGTCTCAGTGTCTCTTTGGCTCAGTGTCTCAGTGTCTCAGAAGCTCAGTGTCTCTGTGTTTCAGTGTCTCTGCGTCTCAGTGACTCTGTGTCACTGTGTCTCAGTGTCTCAGAGTCTCAGAGTCTCAGTGTCTCTGTGTCTCAGTGTCTCAGTGTCTCAGTGTCTCTGTGACTGTGTCTCAGTGTCTCAAAGTCTTTGTGTCTCAGTGTCTCAGAGTCTCAGTGAGTCTGTGTCTGTGTCTTAGTGTCACACAGTCGCAGTGTCCCAGAGACTCAGTGTCTCCAAGTCTCTGTGTCTCAGAGTCTCAGTGTCTCTGTGTCTCAGTGTCTCAGAGTCTCACTGTCTCAGTGCCTCAGTGCCTCAGTGTTTCTCTGTCGCAGTGTCTCTATGCCTCACTTTGTGTCAGTGTCTCAGTGTCTCAGAGTCTCAGTGTCTCTGTGTCTCAGTGCTTCAGGGTCTCTGTGTCTCAGTGTCTCTATGTCTCTGTGTCTCAGTGTCTCTGTGCCTCAGTGTCTCAGTGTCTCTGTGTCTCAGTCCCTCAGTGCCTCAGTGACTCTCTGTCTCTGTGTCTCTGTGCCTCAGTGTCTCTTTGTCTCTGTGCCTCAGTGTCTCAGTGTCTCTGTGTCTCAGTGTCTCTGTGTCTCAGTTTCTCTGTGTCTCAGTGTCTCTGTGTCTCAGTGTCTCTGTGCCCCAGTGTATCTGTGTCTCAGTGTCTCAGAGTTTCAGTGTCTCTATGTCTCTGTGTCTCAGTGTCTGTGTGCCTCAGTGTATCTGTGTCTCAGTGTCTCAGAGTTTCAGTGTCTCTATGTCTCTGTGTCTCAGTGTCTCAGAGTCTCAGTGTCTCTGTGTCTCAGTGCCTCAGTGTCTCTCTGTCTCAGTGTCTCTGTGCCTCAGTGTCTCTTTGTCTCAGTATCTCAGAGTTTCAGTGTCTCTCTGTCTCTGTGTCTCTGTGCCTCAGTGTCTCTATGTCTCTGTGTCTCAGTGTCTCTGAGTCTCAGTGTCTCTGTGCCTCAGTGTCTCAGAGTCTCATTGAGTCTGTGTCTCAGTGTCTCTGTGTCTCAGTGCCTCAGTGTCTCAGTGTCTCAGAATCTCAGTGTCACTGTGTCTCAGTGTCTGTGTCTCAGTGTCTCAGTGTCTCCGCGTCTCTGTGTCTCTGTATCTCAGTGTATCTGTTTTTCTGTGTCTCTGTGTCTCAGTGTCTCTGTGTCTCAGTGTCTCAGAGTCTCAGTGTCTCTGTGTCTCAGTGCCTCAGTGTCTCTGTGTCTCAGTGTCTCAGAGTCTCACTGTCTCTGTGTCTCAGTGTCTCAGAGTCTCAGTGCCTCTGTGTCTCTGTGTCTCAGTTTCTCTGTGTCTCAGTGTCTCTGCGCCTCAGTGCCTCTGTGTCTCTGTGTCTCAGTGTCTCTGTGTTTCTGTGCCTCAGAGTCTCTGTGTCTCTGTGTCTCAGTGTCTCAGAGTCTCAGTGTCTCTGTGTCTCAGTGTCTCTGTGTTTCAGTGTCTCTGTGCCTCAGTGTCTCTGTGTCTCAGTGTCTCAAAGTCTTTGTGTCTCAGTGTCTCAGAGTCTCAGTGCGTCTGTGTCTCTGTGTCTGAGAGTCTCAGTGTCCCAGAGTCTCAGTTTCTTCACGTCTCTGTCTCTCTGTGTCTCAGTGTCTCTGTGCCTCAGTGTATCTGTGTCACAGAGTCTCAGAGTTTCTGTATCTCTATGGCTCTATGCCTCAGTGTCTCTGTGCCTCAGTGTCTCACTGTCTCAGAGTCTCAGTGTCTCTGTGTCTCAGTGCCTCAGTGTCTCTGTGTCTCAGTGTCTCAGAGTTTCAGTGTCTCTATGTCTCTGTATCTCAGTGTCTCTGTGCCTCAGTGTCTCAGTGTCTCTGTGTCTCAGTCCCTCAGAGCCTCAGTGACTCTATCTCTGTGTCTCTGTGCCTCAGTGTCTCTTTGTCTCTGTGTCTCAGAGTTTCAGTGTCTCTAGGTCTCTGTGTCTCAGTGTCTCTGTGTCTCATTGTTTCAGTGTCTCTGTGCCCGGTGTCTCTGTGTCTCAGTGTCTCAAAGTCTTTGTGTCTCAGTGTCTCAGACTCTCAGTGTCTCAGTGCCTCAGAGTCTCAGTGAGTCTGTTTCTCTGTGTCTTAGAGTCTCAGTGTCCCAGAGTCTCAGTGTCTCTGCTTCTCTGTGTCTCAGTGCCTCTGTGCCTCAGTGTAACTGTATCTCAGTGTCTCAGAGTTTCAGTGTCTCTATGTCTCTATGTCTCATGGTCTCTATGCCTCAGTGTCTCAGTGTCTCAGAGGCTCAGTGTCTCTGTGTCTCAGTGCCTCAGTGTCTCTCTGTCTCAGTGTCTCTGTGCCAGTGTCACTTTGTGTCAGTGTCTCAGTGTTTCAGAGTCTCAGTGTCTCTGTGTCTCAGTGCCTCAGGGTCTCTGTGTCTCAGTGTCTCAGAGTTTCAGTGTCTCTATGTCTCTGTGTCTCAGTGTCTCTGTGCCTCAGGGTCTCAGTGTCTCAGACCCTCAGTGCCTCAGTGACTCTCTGTCTCTGTGTCTCTGTACCTCAGTGTCTCTTTGTCTCTGTGTCTCAGTGTCTCTGTGCCTCAGTGTCTTTGTGTTTCAGTGTATCAGTGTCTCAGAGACTCACTGTATCTTTGTCTCTGTGTCTGAATGTCTCTGTGCATCAGTGTCACAGTGTCTCTGTGTCTCAGTGTCTCAGTGTCTCAGAGTCAAAGTGTCTCAGTGTCTCAGTGTCTCAGAGTCTCAGAGTTTCAGTGTCTCTATGTCTCTGGGTCTCAGTGTCTCTTTGGCTCAGTGTCTCAGTGTCTCAGAAGCTCAGTGTCTCTGTGTTTCAGTGTCTCTGCGTCTCAGTGACTCTGTGTCACTGTGTCTCAGTGTCTCAGAGTCTCAGAGTCTCAGTGTCTCTGTGTCTCAGTGTCTCAGTGTCTCAGTGACTGTGTCTCAGTGTCTCAAAGTCTTTGTGTCTCAGTGTCTCAGAGTCTCAGTGAGTCTGTGTCTGTGTCTTAGTGTCACACAGTCGCAGTGTCCCAGAGACTCAGTGTCTCCAAGTCTCTGTGTCTCAGAGTCTCAGTGTCTCTGTGTCTCAGTGTCTCAGAGTCTCACTGTCTCAGTGCCTCAGTGCCTCAGTGTTTCTCTGTCGCAGTGTCTCTATGCCTCACTTTGTGTCAGTGTCTCAGTGTCTCAGAGTCTCAGTGTCTCTGTGTCTCAGTGCTTCAGGGACTCTGTGTCTCAGTGTCTCTATGTCTCTGTGTCTCAGTGTCTCTGTGCCTCAGTGTCTCAGTGTCTCTGTGTCTCAGTCCCTCAGTGCCTCAGTGACTCTCTGTCTCTGTGTCTCTGTGCCTCAGTGTCTCTTTGTCTCTGTGCCTCAGTGTCTCAGTGTCTCTGTGTCTCAGTGTCTCTGTGTCTCAGTTTCTCTGTGTCCCAGTGTCTCTGTGTCTCAGTGTCTCTGTGCCCCATTGTATCTGTGTCTCAGTGTCCCAGAGTTTCAGTGTCTCTAGGTCTCTGTGTCTCAGTGTCTCTGTGCCTCAGTGTCTCAGTGTCTCAGAGTCTCAGTGACTCTGTGTCTCAGTGCCTCAGTGTCTCTCTGTCTCAGTGTCTCAGAGTTTCAGTGTCACAGTGTCTCTGGGTCTCAGTGTCTCTGAGTTTCAGTGTCTCTGTGCCTCAGTGTCACAGTGTCTCAAAGTCTCTGTGTCTCAGTGTCTCAGACTCTCAGTGTCTCAGTGTCTCAGAGTCTCAGTGAATCTGTGTCTCTGTGTCTCTGTGTCTCTGTGCCTCAGTGTATCTGTGTCTCAGTGTCTCAGAGTTTCAGTGTCCCTATGTCTCTTTGTCTCAGTGTCTCTGTGCCTCAGTGTCTCAGAGTCTCAGTGTCTCTGAGTCTCAGTGCCTCAGTGTCTCTGTGTCTCAGAGTATCACTGTCTCTGTGTCTCAGTGACTCAGTGTCTCAGAGTCTCATAGTCTCAGTGTCTCAGAGTCTGACTGTCTCTTTGTCTCAGTGTCTCAGTGTCTCAGGGTCTCAGTGTCTCAGTGTCTCAGTATCTCTGTGTCTCAGTGTCTCAGTGTCTCAGAGCCTCTGTTTCTCTGTGTCTCAGTATCTCTGTGTCTCAGAGACTCAGTTTCTCAGTGTCTCTGTGTCTCAGTGCCTCAGTGTCTCTGTGTCTCAGTGTCTCTGTGCCCCAGTGTATCTGTGTCTCAGTGTCCCAGAGTTTCAGTGTCTCTAGGTCTCTGTGTCTCAGTGTCTCTGTGTCTCAGTGTCTCTGTGCCTCAGTGTCTCTCTTTCTTATGGTCTCTGTGCCTCAGTGTCTCTTTGTCTCAGTGTCTCAGTATCTCAGAGTCTCAGAGTTTCAGTGTCTCTGTGTCTCAGTGTCTCAGTGCCTTAGTGCCTCAGTGTCTCTGTGTCTCAGTGTCTCTGTGCCTCAGTGTCTCAGAGCCTCACTGTCTCTATGTCTCTGTGCCTCAGTGTCTCAGAGTCTCACTGTCTCTTTGTCTCAGTGACTCAGCGTCTCAGAGTCTCAGTGTCTCTGTGTTTCAGTGTCTGTGTGCCTCAGCGTCTCAGTGTCTCTGTGTCTCAGTGTCTCTGTGTCTCCGTTTCTCTGTGTCTCAGGGTCTCTGTGTCTCTGAGCCTCAGTGCCTCTGTCACAGAGTTGCAGTGTCTAGAGTCTCTGTGTCTTGGTGCCTCAGTGTCTCAGTGTCTCTGTGCCTCAGTCTATCAGACTCTCAGTGTCTCAGTGTCTCTGTGCCTCAGTCTATCAGACTCTCAGTGTCTCTGTGTCTGAGAGGCTCAGTGTCTCTGTGTCTCAGTTTCTCTGTGTCTCAGGGCCTCAGTGTCTCAGAGTTTCATTGTCTCTGTGCCTCAATGTCTCAGAAGCTCAGTGTCTCTGTGTTTCAGTGTCTCTGCGCCTCAGTGACTCTGTGTCTCTGTGTCACTGTGTCTCAATTTCACAGAGTCTCAGAGTCTCAGTGTCTCTGCGTCTCAGTGTCTCTGTGCCTCAGTGTCTCTGTGTCTCTGTGTCTCAGTGTCTCAAAGTCTTTGTGTATCAGTGTCTCAGAGTCTCAGTGAGTCTGTGTCTGTGTCTTAGTGTCACACAGTCTCAGTGTCCCAGAGACTCAGTGTCTCCAAGTCTCTGTGTCTCTGTGTCTCAGTGTCTCTGTGCTTCAGTGTATCTGTGTCTCAGTGTCTCAGAGTTTCAGTGTCTCTATGTCTCTGTGTCTCAGTGTCTCAGAGTCTCAGTGTCTCTTTGTCTCAGTGCCTCAGTGTCTCTCTGTCTCAGTGTCTCTGTGCCTCAGTGTCTCTTTGTCTCAGTATCTCAGAGTTTCAGTGTCTCTCTGTCTCTGTGTCTCAGTGCCTCAGTGTCTCTTTGTCTCTGTGCCTCAGTGTCTCAGAGTCTCATTGAGTCTGTGTCTCAGTGTCTCTGTGTCTCAGTGCCTCAGTGTCTCAGTGTCTCAGAATCTCAGTGTCACTGTGTCTCAGTGTCTGTGTCTCAGTGTCTCAGTGTCACCGCGTCTCTGTGTCTCAGTGTATCTGTTTCTCTGTGTCTCTGTGTCTCAGTGTATCTGTGTCTCAGTGTCTCAGAGTCTCAGTGTCTCAGTGTCTCAGTGTCTCAGAGTCTCACTGTCTCTGTGCCTCAGTGTCTCAGTGTCTCTGTGCCTCAGTGTCTCTGTGTTTCAGTGTCTCTGTGTCTCAGAGACTCACTGTCTCTTTGTCTCTGTGTTTGAGTGTCTCTGTGCATCAGTGTCACAGTGTCTCTGTGTCTCAGTGTCTCTGTGTCTCAGTGTATCACTGTCTCAGAGACTCAGTGACTCTTTGTCTCTGTGTCTGAGTGTCTCTGTGCATCAGTGTCACAGTGTCTCTGTGTCTCAGTGTCTCTGTGTCTCAGTGTATCACTGTCTCAGAGACTCAGTGTCTCTTTGTCTCTGTGTCTGAGTTTTTCTGTGCCTCAGTGTCACAGTGTAACAGTGTCTCTGTGACTCACTGTCTCAGTGTCTCAGTGTCTCTGTGTATCAGTGTATCAGCATCTCAGAGAATCAGTGTCTCTGTGTCTGAGTTTCTCTGTGCCTCAACGGCAGAGTGTCTCAGTGTCTCTGTGTCTCAGTATCTCAGTGTTTTTCTATCTCTGTGTCTCTGTGTCTCAGTGTCTCTGTGTTTCTGTGCCTCAGTGCCTCTGTGTCTCAGTTTCTCTGTGTCTCAGTGTCTCTGCGCCTCAGTGCCTCTGTGTCTCTGTGTCTCAGTGTCTCTGTGTTTCTGTGCCTCAGAGTCTCTGTGTCTCTGTGTCTCAGTGTCTCAGAGTCTCAGAGTCTCAGTGTCTCTGTGTCTCAGTGTCTCTGTGTTTCAGTGTCTCTGTGCCTCAGTGTCTCTGTGTCTCAGTGTCTCAAAGTCTTTGTGTCTCAGTGTCTCAGAGTCTCAGTGAGTCTGTGTCTCTGTGTCTTAGAGTCTCAGTGTCCCAGAGTCTCAGTTTCTTCACGTCTCTGTCTCTCTGTGTCTCTGTGTCTCTGTGCCTCAGTCTATCTGTGTCACAGTGTCTCAGAGTTTCTGTATCTCTATGGCTCTGTGTCTCAGTGTCTCTGTGCCTCAGTGTCTCACTGTCTCAGAGTCTCAGTGTCTCTGTATCTCAGTGTCTCTGTGCCTCAGTATCTCAGTGTCTCTGTGTCTCAGTCCCTCAGAGCCTCAGTGACTCTATCTCTGTGTCTCTGTGCCTCAGTGTCTCTTTGTCTCTGTGTCTCAGTGTCTCAGTGTCTCTGTGCCCGGTGTCTCTGTGTCTCAGTGTCTCAAAGTCTTTGTGTCTCAGTGTCTCAGACTTCAGTGTCTCAGTGCCTCAGAGTCTCAGTGAGTCTGTTTCTCTGTGTCTTAGTGTCTCAGTGTCCCAGAGTCTCAGTGTCTCTGCTTCTCTGTGTCTCTGTGTCACAGTGTCTCTGTGCCTCAGTGTAACTGTATCTCAGTGTCTCAGAGTTTCAGTGTCTCTATGTCTCTATGTCTCAGGGTCTCTGTGCCTCAGTGTCTCAGTGTCTCAGAGGCTCAGTGTCTCTGTGTCTCAGTGCCTCAGTGTCTCTGTGTCTCAGTGTCTCAGTGTTTCAGAGTCTCAGTGTCTCAGACCCTCAGTGCCTCAGGGTCTCTGTGTCTCAGTGTCTCAGAGTTTCAGTGTCTCTATGTCTCTGTGTCTCAGTGTCTCTGTGCCTCAGTGTCTCAGTGTCTCAGACCCTCAGTGCCTCAGTGACTCTCTGTGTCTGTATCTCTGTGCCTCAGTGTCTCTTTGTCGCTGTGTCTCAGTGTCTCTGTGCCTCAGTGTCTTTGTGTTTCAGTGTATCAGTGTCTCAGAGACTCACTGTCTCTTTGTCTCTGTGTCTGAGTGTCTCTGTGCATCAGTGTCACAGTGTCTCAGTGTCTCAGAGTCAAAGTGTCTCAGTGTCTCAGTGTCTCAGAGTCTCAGAGTTTCAGTGTCTCTATGTTTCTGGGTCTCAGTGTCTCTTTGGCTCAGTGTCTCAGTGTCTCAGAAGCTCAGTGTCTCTGTGTTTCAGTGTCTCTGCGCCTCAGTGACTCTGTGTCACTGTGTCTCAGTGTCTCAGAGTCTCAGAGTCTCAGTGTCTCTGTGTCTCAGTGTCTCAGAGTCTCGCTGTCTCAGTGCTTCAGTGCCTCAGTGTTTCTCTGTCGCAGTGTCTCTGTGCCTCACTTTGTGTCAGTGTCTCAGTGTCTCAGAGTCTCAGTGTCTCTGTGTCTCAGTGCTTCAGGGTCTCTGTGTCTCAGTGTCTCAGAGTTTCAGTTTCTCTATGTCTCTGTGTCTCAGTGTCTCTGTGCCTCTGTGCCTCAGTGTCTCAGTGTCTCTGTGTCTCAGTCCCTCAGTGCCTCAGTGACTCTCTGTCTCTGTGTCTCTGTGCCTCAGTGTCTCTTTGTCTCTGTGCCTCAGTGTCTCAGTGTCTCTGTGTCTCAGTGTCTCTGTGTCTCAGTTTCTCTGTGTCTCAGTGTCTCTGTGTCTCAGTGTCTCTGTGCCCCAGTGTATCTGTGTCTCAGTGTCCCAGAGTTTCAGTGTCTCTAGGTCTCTGTGTCTCAGCGTCTCTGTGCCTCAGTGTCTCAGTGTCTCAGAGTCTCAGTGACTCTGTGTCTCAGTGCCTCAGTGTCACTCTGTCTCAGTGTCTCAGAGTTTCAGTGTCACAGTGTCTCTGGGTCTCAGTGTCTCTGTGTTTCAGTGTCTCTGTGCCTCAGTGTCACAGTGTCTCAAAGTCTCTGTGTCTCAGTGTCTCAGACTCTCAGTGTCTCAGTGTCTCAGAGTCTCAGTGAATCTGTGTCTCTGTGTCTCTGTGTCTCTGTGTCTCCGTGTCTCTGTGCCTCAGTGTATCTGTGTCTCAGGGTCTCAGAGTTTCAGTGTCTCTATGTCTCTTTGTCTCAGTGTCTCTGTGCCTCAGTGTCTCAGAGTCTCAGTGTCTCTGAGTCTCAGTGCCTCAGTGTCTCTGTGTCTCAGAGTATCACTGTCTCTGTGTCTCAGTGACTCAGTGTCTCAGAGTCTCAGAGTCTCAGTGTCTCAGAGTCTGATTGTCTCTTTGTCTCAGTGTCTCAGTGTCTCAGTGTCTCAGTGTCTCAGTGTCTCTGTGTTTCAGTGTCTCAGTGTCTCAGAGCCTCTGTGTCTCAGTGCCTCAGTGTCTCTGTGTCTCAGTGTCTCTGTGCCCCAGTGTATCTGTGTCTCAGTGTCCCAGAGTTTCAGTGTCTCTAGGTCTCTGTGTCTCAGTGTCTCTGTGCCTCAGTGTCTCTGTGCCTCAGTGTCTCTCTTTCTTATGGTCTCTGTGCCTCAGTGTCTCTTTGTCTCAGTGTCTCAGTATCTCAGAGTCTCAGAGCCTCAGTGTCTCTGTGTCTCAGTGTCTCTGTGCCTCAGTGTCTCAGAGCCTCACTGTCTCTGTGCCTCAGTGTCTCAGAGTCTCACTGTCTCTTTGTCTCAGTGACTCAGCGTCTCAGAGTCTCAGTGTCTCTGTGTTTCAGTGTCTGTGTGCCTCAGCTTCTCAGTGTCTCAGTGTCTCTGTGTCTCAGTTTCTCTGTGTCTCAGGGTCTCTGTGTCTCTGAGCCTCAGTGCCTCTGTCACAGAGTTGCAGTGTCTAGAGTCTCTGTGTCTTGGTGCCTCAGTGTCTCAGTGTCTCTGTGCCTCAGTCTATCAGACTCTCAGTGTCTCTGTGTCTGAGAGGCGCAGTGTCTCTGTGTCTCAGTTTCTCTGTGTCTCAGGGCCTCAGTGTCTCAGAGTTTCATTGTCTCTGTGCCTCAGTGTCTCAGAAGCTCAGTGTCTCTGTGTTTCAGTGTCTCTGCGTCTCAGTGACTCTGTGTCTCTGTGTCACTGTGTCTCAATTTCTCAGAGTCTCAGAGTCTCAGTGTCTCTGCGTCTCAGTGTCTCTGTGCCTCAGTGTCTTTGTGTCTCAGTGTCTCAAAGTCTTTGTGTATCAGTGTCTCAGAGTCTCAGTGAGTCTGTGTCTGTGTCTTAGTGTCACACAGTCTCAGTGTCCCAGAGATTCAGTGTCTCCAAGTCTCTGTGTCTCTGTGTCTCAGTGTCTCTGTGCCTCAGTGTATCTGTGTCTCAGTGTCTCAGAGTTTCAGTGTCTCTATGTCTCTGTGTCTCAGTGTCTCAGAGTCTCAGTGTCTCTGTGTCTCAGTGCCTCAGTGTCTCTCTGTCTCAGTGTCTCTGTGCCTCAGTGTCTCTTTGTCTCAGTATCTCAGAGTTTCAGTGTCTCTCTGTCTCTGTGTCTCTGTGCCTCAGTGTCTCTTTGTCTCTGTGTCTCAGTGTCTCTGAGTCTCAGTGTCTCTGTGCCTCAGTGTCTCAGAGTCTCATTGAGTCTGTGTCTCAGTGTCTCTGTGTCTCAGTGCCTCAGTGTCTCTGTGTCTCAGTGTCTGTGTCTCAGTGTCTCAGTGTCTCCGCGTCTCTGTGTCTCTGTGTCTCAGTGTATCTGTTTTTCTGTGTCTCTGTGTCTCAGTGTCTCTGTGTCTCAGTGTCTCAGAGTCTCAGTGTCTCTGTTTCTCTGTGTCTCTGTGTCTCAGTGTCTCTGTGTCTCAGTGTCTCAGAGTCTCAGTGTCTCTGTGTCTCAGTGCCTCGGTGTCTCTGTGTCTCAGTGTCTCAGTGTCTCAGTGTCTCTGTGTCTCAGAGACTCTCTGTCTCTTTGTCTCTGTGTCTGAGTGTCTCTGTGCATCAGTGTCACAGTGTCTCTGTGTCTCAGTGTCTCTGTGTCTCAGTGTATCACTGTCTCAGAGACTCAGTGTCTCTTTGTCTCTGTGTCTGAGTTTCTCTGTGCCTCAGTGTCACAGGGTAACAGTGTCTCTGTGACTCACTGTCTCAGTGTCTCAGTGTCTCAGTGTCTCAGTGTATCAGCATCTCAGAGAATCAGTGTCTCTGTGTCTGAGTTTCTCTGTGCCTCAATGGCACAGTGTTTCAGTGTCTCTGTGTCTCAGTATCTCAGTGTTTTTCTATCTCTGTGTCTCTGTGTCTCAGTGTCTCTGTGTCTCTGTGTCTCAGTGTTTCTGTGTTTCTGTGCCTCAGTGTCGCTGTGTCTCAGTTTCTCTGTGTCTCAGTGTCTCTGCGCCTCAGTGTCTCTGTGTCTCTGTGTCTCAGTGTCTCTGTGTTTCTGTGCCTCAGAGTCTCTGTGTCTCTGTGTCTCAGTGTCTCAGAGTCTCAGTGTCTCTGTGTCTCAGTGTCTCTGTGTTTCAGTGTCTCTGTGCCTCAGTGTCTCTGTGTCTCAGTGTCTCAAAGTCTTTGTGTCTCAGTGTTTCAGAGTCTCAGTGCGTCTGTGTCTCTGTGTCTGAGAGTCTCAGTGTCCCAGAGTCTCAGTTTCTTCACGTCTCTGTCTCTCTGTGTCTCAGTGTCTCTGTGCCTCAGTGTATCTGTGTCACAGAGTCTCAGAGTTTCTGTATCTCTATGGCTCTATGTCTCAGTGTCTCTGTGCCTCAGTGTCTCACTGTCTCAGAGTCTCAGTGTCTCTGTGTCTCAGTGCCTCAGTGTCTCTGTGTCTCAGTGTCTCAGAGTTTCAGTGTCTCTATGTCTCTGTATCTCAGTGTCTCTGTGCCTCAGTGTCTCTGTGTCTCAGTCCCTCAGAGCCTCAGTGACTCTATCTCTGTGTCTCTGTGCCTCAGTGTCTCTTTGTCTCTGTGTCTCAGAGTTTCAGTGTCTCTAGGTCTCTGTGTCTCAGTGTCTCTGTGTCTCAGTGTTTCAGTGTCTCTGTGCCCGGTGTCTCTGTGTCTCAGTGTCTCAAAGTCTTTGTGTCTCAGTGTCTCAGACTCTCAGTGTCTCAGTGCCTCAGAGTCTCAGTGAGTCTGTTTCTCTGTGTCTTAGAGTCTCAGTGTCCCAGAGTCTCAGTGTCTCTGCTTCTCTGTGTCTCAGTGTCTCTGTGCCTCAGTGTAACTGTATCTCAGTGTCTCAGAGTTTCAGTGTCTCTATGTCTCTATGTCTCATGGTCTCTGTGCCTCAGTGTCTCAGTGTCTCAGAGGCTCAGTGTCTCTGTGTCTCAGTGCCTCAGTGTCTCTGTGTCTCAGTGTCTCAGAGTTTCAGTGTCTCTCTGTCTCTGTGCCTCAGTGCCTCAGTGTCTCTCTGTCTCAGTGTCTCTGTGCCAGTGTCACTTTGTGTCAGTGTCTCAGTGTTTCAGAGTCTCAGTGTCTCTGTGTCTCAGTGCCTCAGGGTCTCTGTGTCTCAGTGTCTCTGTGCCTCAGGGTCTCAGTGTCTCAGACCCTCAGTGCCTCAGTGACTCTCTGTCTCTGTGTCTCTGTACCTCAGTGTCTCTTTGTCTCTGTGTCTCAGTGTCTCTGTGCCTCAGTGTCTTTGTGTTTCAGTGTATCAGTGTCTCAGAGACTCACTGTATCTTTGTCTCTGTGTCTGAGTGTCTCTGTGCATCAGTGTCACAGTGTCTCTGTGTCTCAGTGTCTCAGTGTCTCAGAGTCAAAGTGTCTCAGTGTCTCAGTGTCTCAGAGTCTCAGAGTTTCAGTGTCTCTATGTCTCTGGGTCTCAGTGTCTCTTTGGCTCAGTGTCTCAGTGTCTCAGAAGCTCAGTGTCTCTGTGTTTCAGTGTCTCTGCGTCTCAGTGACTCTGTGTCACTGTGTCTCAGTGTCTCAGAGTCTCAGAGTCTCAGTGTCTCTGTGTCTCAGTGTCTCAGTGTCTCAGTGTCTCTGTGCCTCAGTGTCTCTGTGACTGTGTCTCAGTGTCTCAAAGTCTTTGTGTCTCAGTGTCTCAGAGTCTCAGTGAGTCTGTGTCTGTGTCTTAGTGTCACACAGTCGCAGTGTCCCAGAGAATCAGTGTCTCCAATTCTCTGTGTCTCTGTGTCTCAGAGTCTCAGTGTCTCTGTGTCTCAGTGTCTCAGAGTCTCACTGTCTCAGTGCCTCAGTGCCTCAGTGCCTCAGTGTTTCTCTGTCGCAGTGTCTCTATGCCTCACTTTGTGTCAGTGTCTCAGTGTCTCAGAGTCTCAGTGTCTCTGTGTCTCAGTGCTTCAGGGTCTCTGTGTCTCAGTGTCTCAGAGTTTCAGTGTCTCTATGTCTCTGTGTCTCAGTGTCTGTGTGCCTCAGTGTATCTGTGTCTCAGTGTCTCAGAGTTTCAGTGTCTCTATGTCTCTGTGTCTCAGTGTCTCAGAGTCTCAGTGTCTCTGTGTCTCAGTGCCTCAGTGTCTCTCTGTCTCAGTGTCTCTGTGCCTCAGTGTCTCTTTGTCTCAGTATCTCAGAGTTTCAGTGTCTCTCTGTCTCTGTGTCTCTGTGCCTCAGTGTCTCTATGTCTCTGTGTCTCAGTGTCTCTGAGTCTCAGTGTCTCTGTGCCTCAGTGTCTCAGAGTCTCATTGAGTCTGTGTCTCAGTGTCTCTGTGTCTCAGTGCCTCAGTGTCTCAGTGTCTCAGAATCTCAGTGTCACTGTGTCTCAGTGTCTGTGTCTCAGTGTCTCAGTGTCTCCGCGTCTCTGTGTCTCTGTATCTCAGTGTATCTGTTTTTCTGTGTCTCTGTGTCTCAGTGTCTCTGTGTCTCAGTGTCTCAGAGTCTCAGTGTCTCTGTGTCTCAGTGCCTCAGTGTCTCTGTGTCTCAGTGTCTCAGAGTCTCACTGTCTCTGTGTCTCAGTGTCTCAGAGTCTCAGTGCCTCTGTGTCTCTGTGTCTCAGTTTCTCTGTGTCTCAGTGTCTCTGCGCCTCAGTGCCTCTGGGTCTCTGTGTCTCAGTGTCTCTGTGTTTCTGTGCCTCAGAGTCTCTGTGTCTCTGTGTCTCAGTGTCTCAGAGTCTCAGTGTCTCTGTGTCTCAGTGTCTCTGTGTTTCAGTGTCTCTGTGCCTCAGTGTCTCTGTGTCTCAGTGTCTCAAAGTCTTTGTGTCTCAGTGTCTCAGAGTCTCAGTGCGTCTGTGTCTCTGTGTCTGAGAGTCTCAGTGTCCCAGAGTCTCAGTTTCTTCACGTCTCTGTCTCTCTGTGTCTCAGTGTCTCTGTGCCTCAGTGTATCTGTGTCACAGAGTCTCAGAGTTTCTGTATCTCTATGGCTCTATGCCTCAGTGTCTCTGTGCCTCAGTGTCTCACTGTCTCAGAGTCTCAGTGTCTCTGTGTCTCAGTGCCTCAGTGTCTCTGTGTCTCAGTGTCTCAGAGTTTCAGTGTATCTATGTCTCTGTATCTCAGTGTCTCTGTGCCTCAGTGTCTCAGTGTCTCTGTGTCTCAGTCCCTCAGAGCCTCAGTGACTCTATCTCTGTGTCTCTGTGCCTCAGTGTCTCTTTGTCTCTGTGTCTCAGAGTTTCAGTGTCTCTAGGTCTCTGTGTCTCAGTGTCTCTGTGTCTCATTGTTTCAGTGTCTCTGTGCCCGGTGTCTCTGTGTCTCAGTGTCTCAAAGTCTTTGTGTCTCAGTGTCTCAGACTCTCAGTGTCTCAGTGCCTCAGAGTCTCAGTGAGTCTGTTTCTCTGTGTCTTAGAGTCTCAGTGTCCCAGAGTCTCAGTGTCTCTGCTTCTCTGTGTCTCAGTGTCTCTGTGCCTCAGTGTAACTGTATCTCAGTGTCTCAGAGTTTCAGTGTCTCTATGTCTCTATGTCTCATGGTCTCTGTGCCTCAGTGTCTCAGTGTCTCAGAGGCTCAGTGTCTCTGTGTCTCAGTGCCTCAGTGTCTCTCTGTCTCAGTGTCTCTGTGCCAGTGTCACTTTGTGTCAGTGTCTCAGTGTTTCAGAGTCTCAGTGTCTCTGTGTCTCAGTGCCTCAGGGTCTCTGTGTCTCAGTGTCTCAGAGTTTCAGTGTCTCTATGTCTCTGTGTCTCAGTGTCTCTGTGCCTCAGGGTCTCAGTGTCTCAGACCCTCAGTGCCTCAGTGACTCTCTGTCTCTGTGTCTCTGTACCTCAGTGTCTCTTTGTCTCTGTGTCTCAGTGTCTCTGTGCCTCAGTGTCTTTGTGTTTCAGTGTATCAGTGTCTCAGAGACTCACTGTATCTTTGTCTCTGTGTCTGAATGTCTCTGTGCATCAGTGTCACAGTGTCTCTGTGTCTCAGTGTCTCAGTGTCTCAGAGTCAAAGTGTCTCAGTGTCTCAGTGTCTCAGAGTCTCAGAGTTTCAGTGTCTCTATGTCTCTGGGTCTCAGTGTCTCTTTGGCTCAGTGTCTCAGTGTCTCAGAAGCTCAGTGTCTCTGTGTTTCAGTGTCTCTGCGTCTCAGTGACTCTGTGTCACTGTGTCTCAGTGTCTCAGAGTCTCAGAGTCTCAGTGTCTCTGTGTCTCAGTGTCTCAGTGTCTCAGTGACTGTGTCTCAGTGTCTCAAAGTCTTTGTGTCTCAGTGTCTCAGAGTCTCAGTGAGTCTGTGTCTGTGTCTTAGTGTCACACAGTCGCAGTGTCCCAGAGACTCAGTGTCTCCAAGTCTCTGTGTCTCAGAGTCTCAGTGTCTCTGTGTCTCAGTGTCTCAGAGTCTCACTGTCTCAGTGCCTCAGTGCCTCAGTGTTTCTCTGTCGCAGTGTCTCTATGCCTCACTTTGTGTCAGTGTCTCAGTGTCTCAGAGTCTCAGTGTCTCTGTGTCTCAGTGCTTCAGGGTCTCTGTGTCTCAGTGTCTCTATGTCTCTGTGTCTCAGTGTCTCTGTGCCTCAGTGTCTCAGTGTCTCTGTGTCTCAGTCCCTCAGTGCCTCAGTGACTCTCTGTCTCTGTGTCTCTGTGCCTCAGTGTCTCTTTGTCTCTGTGCCTCAGTGTCTCAGTGTCTCTGTGTCTCAGTGTCTCTGTGTCTCAGTTTCTCTGTGTCCCAGTGTCTCTGTGTCTCAGTGTCTCTGTGCCCCAGTGTATCTGTGTCTCAGTGTCCCAGAGTTTCAGTGTCTCTAGGTCTCTGTGTCTCAGTGTCTCTGTGCCTCAGTGTCTCAGTGTCTCAGAGTCTCAGTGACTCTGTGTCTCAGTGCCTCAGTGTCTCTCTGTCTCAGTGTCTCAGAGTTTCAGTGTCACAGTGTCTCTGGGTCTCAGTGTCTCTGAGTTTCAGTGTCTCTGTGCCTCAGTGTCACAGTGTCTCAAAGTCTCTGTGTCTCAGTGTCTCAGACTCTCAGTGTCTCAGTGTCTCAGAGTCTCAGTGAATCTGTGTCTCTGTGTCTCTGTGTCTCTGTGCCTCAGTGTATCTGTGTCTCAGTGTCTCAGAGTTTCAGTGTCCCTATGTCTCTTTGTCTCAGTGTCTCTGTGCCTCAGTGTCTCAGAGTCTCAGTGTCTCTGAGTCTCAGTGCCTCAGTGTCTCTGTGTCTCAGAGTATCACTGTCTCTGTGTCTCAGTGACTCAGTGTCTCAGAGTCTCAGAGTCTCAGTGTCTCAGAGTCTGACTGTCTCTTTGTCTCAGTGTCTCAGTGTCTCAGGGTCTCAGTGTCTCAGTGTCTCAGTGTCTCTGTGTCTCAGTGTCTCAGTGTCTCAGTGTCTCAGAGCCTCTGTTTCTCTGTGTCTCAGTATCTCTGTGTCTCAGAGACTCAGTTTCTCAGTGTCTCTGTGCCCCAGTGTATCTGTGTCTCAGTGTCCCAGAGTTTCAGTGTCTCTAGGTCTCTGTGTCTCAGTGTCTCTGTGTCTCAGTGTCTCTGTGCCTCAGTGTCTCTCTTTCTTATGGTCTCTGTGCCTCAGTGTCTCTTTGTCTCAGTGTCTCAGTATCTCAGAGTCTCAGAGTTTCAGTGTCTCTGTGTCTCAGTGTCTCAGTGCCTTAGTGCCTCAGTGTCTCTGTGTCTCAGTGTCTCTGTGCCTCAGTGTCTCAGAGCCTCACTGTCTCTATGTCTCTGTGCCTCAGTGTCTCAGAGTCTCACTGTCTCTTTGTCTCAGTGACTCAGCGTCTCAGAGTCTCAGTGTCTCTGTGTTTCAGTGTCTGTGTGCCTCAGCGTCTCAGTGTCTCTGTGTCTCAGTGTCTCTGTGTCTCCGTTTCTCTGTGTCTCAGGGTCTCTGTGTCTCTGAGCCTCAGTGCCTCTGTCACAGAGTTGCAGTGTCTAGAGTCTCTGTGTCTTGGTGCCTCAGTGTCTCAGTGTCTCTGTGCCTCAGTCTATCAGACTCTCAGTGTCTCAGTGTCTCTGTGCCTCAGTCTATCAGACTCTCAGTGTCTCTGTGTCTGAGAGGCTCAGTGTCTCTGTGTCTCAGTTTCTCTGTGTCTCAAGGCCTCAGTGTCTCAGAGTTTCATTGTCTCTGTGCCTCAATGTCTCAGAAGCTCAGTGTCTCTGTGTTTCAGTGTCTCTGCGCATCAGTGTCTCTGTGTCTCTGTGTCACTGTGTCTCAATTTCACAGAGTCTCAGAGTCTCAGTGTCTCTGCGTCTCAGTGTCTCTGTGCCTCAGTGTCTCTGTGTCTCTGTGTCTCAGTGTCTCAAAGTCTTTGTGTATCAGTGTCTCAGAGTCTCAGTGAGTCTGTGTCTGTGTCTTAGTGTCACACAGTCTCAGTGTCCCAGAGACTCAGTGTCTCCAAGTCTCTGTGTCTCTGTGTCTCAGTGTCTCTGTGCCTCAGTGTATCTGTGTCTCAGTGTCTCAGAGTTTCAGTGTCTCAGTGTCTCTGTGTCTCAGTGTCTCAGAGTCTCAGTGTCTCTTTGTCTCAGTGCCTCAGTGTCTCTCTGTCTCAGTGTCTCTGTGCCTCAGTGTCTCTTTGTCTCAGTATCTCAGAGTTTCAGTGTCTCTCTGTCTCTGTGTCTCAGTGCCTCAGTGTCTCTTTGTCTCTGTGCCTCAGTGTCTCAGAGTCTCATTGAGTCTGTGTCTCAGTGTCTCTGTGTCTCAGTGCCTCAGTGTCTCAGTGTCTCAGAATCTCAGTGTCACTGTGTCTCAGTGTCTGTGTCTCAGTGTCTCAGTGTCACCGCGTCTCTGTGTCTCAGTGTATCTGTTTCTCTGTGTCTCTGTGTCTCAGTGTCTCTGTGTCTCAGTGTCTCAGAGTCTCAGTGTCTCAGTGTCTCAGTGTCTCAGAGTCT
The DNA here is from genome assembly GCA_037974335.1 of Prionace glauca. Taxonomy (NCBI): domain Eukaryota; kingdom Metazoa; phylum Chordata; class Chondrichthyes; order Carcharhiniformes; family Carcharhinidae; genus Prionace; species Prionace glauca. The sequence goes on along the minus strand of JBBMRE010000227.1, from coordinate 333,005 downwards.
CACTGTCTCTGTGTCTCAGTGTCTCAGTGTCTCTGTGCCTCAGTGTCTCTGTGTTTCAGTGTCTCTGTGTCTCAGAGACTCACTGTCTCTTTGTCTCTGTGTTTGAGTGTCTCTGTGCATCAGTGTCACAGTGTCTCTGTGTCTCAGTGTCTCTGTGTCTCAGTGTATCACTGTCTCAGAGACTCAGTGACTCTTTGTCTCTGTGTCTGAGTGTCTCTGTGCATCAGTGTCACAGTGTCTCTGTGTCTCAGTGTCTCTGTGTCTCAGTGTATCACTGTCTCAGAGACTCAGTGTCTCTTTGTCTCTGTGTCTGAGTTTTTCTGTGCCTCAGTGTCACAGTGTAACAGTGTCTCTGTGACTCACTGTCTCAGTGTCTCAGTGTCTCTGTGTATCAGTGTATCAGCATCTCAGAGAATCAGTGTCTCTGTGTCTGAGTTTCTCTGTGCCTCAACGGCAGAGTGTCTCAGTGTCTCTGTGTCTCAGTATCTCAGTGTTTTTCTATCTCTGTGTCTCTGTGTCTCAGTGTCTCTGTGTTTCTGTGCCTCAGTGTCTCTGTGTCTCAGTTTCTCTGTGTCTCAGTGTCTCTGCGCCTCAGTGCCTCTGTGTCTCTGTGTCTCAGTGTCTCTGTGTTTCTGTGCCTCAGAGTCTCTGTGTCTCTGTGTCTCAGTGTCTCAGAGTCTCAGAGTCTCAGTGTCTCTGTGTCTCAGTGTCTCTGTGTTTCAGTGTCTCTGTGCCTCAGTGTCTCTGTGTCTCAGTGTCTCAAAGTCTTTGTGTCTCAGTGTCTCAGAGTCTCAGTGAGTCTGTGTCTCTGTGTCTTAGAGTCTCAGTGTCCCAGAGTCTCAGTTTCTTCACGTCTCTGTCTCTCTGTGTCTCTGTGTCTCTGTGCCTCAGTCTATCTGTGTCACAGTGTCTCAGAGTTTCTGTATCTCTATGGCTCTGTGTCTCAGTGTCTCTGTGCCTCAGTGTCTCACTGTCTCAGAGTCTCAGTGTATCTGTGTCTCAGTGTCTCAGAGTTTCAGTGTCTCTATGTCTCTGTATCTCAGTGTCTCTGTGCCTCAGTATCTCAGTGTCTCTGTGTCTCAGTCCCTCAGAGCCTCAGTGACTCTATCTCTGTGTCTCTGTGCCTCAGTGTCTCTTTGTCTCTGTGTCTCAGTGTCTCAGTGTCTCTGTGCCCGGTGTCTCTGTGTCTCAGTGTCTCAAAGTCTTTGTGTCTCAGTGTCTCAGACTTCAGTGTCTCAGTGCCTCAGAGTCTCAGTGAGTCTGTTTCTCTGTGTCTTAGTGTCTCAGTGTCCCAGAGTCTCAGTGTCTCTGCTTCTCTGTGTCTCTGTGTCACAGTGTCTCTGTGCCTCAGTGTAACTGTATCTCAGTGTCTCAGAGTTTCAGTGTCTCTATGTCTCTATGTCTCAGGGTCTCTGTGCCTCAGTGTCTCAGTGTCTCAGAGGCTCAGTGTCTCTGTGTCTCAGTGCCTCAGTGTCTCTGTGTCTCAGTGTCTCAGTGTTTCAGAGTCTCAGTGTCTCAGACCCTCAGTGCCTCAGGGTCTCTGTGTCTCAGTGTCTCAGAGTTTCAGTGTCTCTATGTCTCTGTGTCTCAGTGTCTCTGTGCCTCAGTGTCTCAGTGTCTCAGACCCTCAGTGCCTCAGTGACTCTCTGTGTCTGTATCTCTGTGCCTCAGTGTCTCTTTGTCGCTGTGTCTCAGTGTCTCTGTGCCTCAGTGTCTTTGTGTTTCAGTGTATCAGTGTCTCAGAGACTCACTGTCTCTTTGTCTCTGTGTCTGAGTGTCTCTGTGCATCAGTGTCACAGTGTCTCAGTGTCTCAGAGTCAAAGTGTCTCAGTGTCTCAGTGTCTCAGAGTCTCAGAGTTTCAGTGTCTCTATGTCTCTGGGTCTCAGTGTCTCTTTGGCTCAGTGTCTCAGTGTCTCAGAAGCTCAGTGTCTCTGTGTTTCAGTGTCTCTGCGCCTCAGTGACTCTGTGTCACTGTGTCTCAGTGTCTCAGAGTCTCAGAGTCTCAGTGTCTCTGTGTCTCAGTGTCTCAGTGTCTCAGTGTCTCTGTGCCTCAGTGTCTCTGTGTCTCAGTGTCTCAAAGTCTTTGTGTCTCAGTGTCTCAGAGTCTCAGTGAGTCTGTGTCTGTGTCTTAGTGTCACACAGTCTCAGTGTCCCAGAGACTCAGTGTCTCCACGTCTCTGTGTCTCTGTGTCTCACTGTCTCAGTGTCTCTGTGTCTCAGTGTCTCAGAGTCTCGCTGTCTCAGTGCCTCAGTGCCTCAGTGTTTCTCTGTCGCAGTGTCTCTGTGCCTCACTTTGTGTCAGTGTCTCAGTGTCTCAGAGTCTCAGTGTCTCTGTGTCTCAGTGCTTCAGGGTCTCTGTGTCTCAGTGTCTCAGAGTTTCAGTTTCTCTATGTCTCTGTGTCTCAGTGTCTCTGTGCCTCTGTGCCTCAGTGTCTCAGTGTCTCTGTGTCTCAGTCTCTCAGTGCCTCAGTGACTCTCTGTCTCTGTGTCTCTGTGCCTCAGTGTCTCTTTGTCTCTGTGCCTCAGTGTCTCAGTGTCTCTGTGTCTCAGTGTCTCTGTGTCTCAGTTTCTCTGTGTCTCAGTGTCTCTGTGTCTCAGTGTCTCTGTGCCCCAGTGTATCTGTGTCTCAGTGTCCCAGAGTTTCAGTGTCTCTAGGTCTCTGTGTCTCAGCGTCTCTGTGCCTCAGTGTCTCAGTGTCTCAGAGTCTCAGTGACTCTGTGTCTCAGTGCCTCAGTGTCACTCTGTCTCAGTGTCTCAGAGTTTCAGTGTCACAGTGTCTCTGGGTCTCAGTGTCTCTGTGTTTCAGAGTCTCTGTGCCTCAGTGTCACAGTGTCTCAAAGTCTCTGTGTCTCAGTGTCTCAGACTCTCAGTGTCTCAGTGTCTCAGAGTCTCAGTGAATCTGTGTCTCTGTGTCTCTGTGTCTCTGTGTCTCCGTGTCTCTGTGCCTCAGTGTATCTGTGTCTCAGGGTCTCAGAGTTTCAGTGTCTCTATGTCTCTTTGTCTCAGTGTCTCTGTGCCTCAGTGTCTCAGAGTCTCAGTGTCTCTGAGTCTCAGTGCCTCAGTGTCTCTGTGTCTCAGAGTATCACTGTCTCTGTGTCTCAGTGACTCAGTGTCTCAGAGTCTCAGAGTCTCAGTGTCTCAGAGTCTGATTGTCTCTTTGTCTCAGTGTCTCAGTGTCTCAGTGTCTCAGTGTCTCAGTGTCTCTGTGTTTCAGTGTCTCAGTGTCTCAGAGCCTCTGTGTCTCAGTGCCTCAGTGTCTCTGTGTCTCAGTGTCTCTGTGCCCCAGTGTATCTGTGTCTCAGTGTCCCAGAGTTTCAGTGTCTCTAGGTCTCTGTGTCTCAGTGTCTCTGTGCCTCAGTGTCTCTGTGCCTCAGTGTCTCTCTTTCTTATGGTCTCTGTGCCTCAGTGTCTCTTTGTCTCAGTGTCTCAGTATCTCAGAGTCTCAGAGCCTCAGTGTCTCTGTGTCTCAGTGTCTCTGTGCCTCAGTGTCTCAGAGCCTCACTGTCTCTGTGCCTCAGTGTCTCAGAGTCTCACTGTCTCTTTGTCTCAGTGACTCAGCGTCTCAGAGTCTCAGTGTCTCTGTGTTTCAGTGTCTGTGTGCCTCAGCTTCTCAGTGTCTCAGTGTCTCTGTGTCTCAGTTTCTCTGTGTCTCAGGGTCTCTGTGTCTCTGAGCCTCAGTGCCTCTGTCACAGAGTTGCAGTGTCTAGAGTCTCTGTGTCTTGGTGCCTCAGTGTCTCAGTGTCTCTGTGCCTCAGTCTATCAGACTCTCAGTGTCTCAGTGTCTCTGTGCCTCAGTCTATCAGACTCTCAGTGTCTCAGTGTCTGAGAGGCGCAGTGTCTCTGTGTCTCAGTTTCTCTGTGTCTCAGGGCCTCAGTGTCTCAGAGTTTCATTGTCTCTGTGCCTCAGTGTCTCAGAAGCTCAGTGTCTCTGTGTTTCAGTGTCTCTGCGCCTCAGTGACTCTGTGTCTCTGTGTCACTGTGTCTCAATTTCTCAGAGTCTCAGAGTCTCAGTGTCTCTGCGTCTCAGTGTCTCTGTGCCTCAGTGTCTCTGTGTCTCAGTGTCTCAAAGTCTTTGTGTATCAGTGTCTCAGAGTCTCAGTGAGTCTGTGTCTGTGTCTTAGTGTCACACAGTCTCAGTGTCCCAGAGACTCAGTGTCTCCAAGTCTCTGTGTCTCTGTGTCTCAGTGTCTCTGTGCCTCAGTGTATCTGTGTCTCAGTGTCTCAGAGTTTCAGTGTCTCTATGTCTCTGTGTCTCAGTGTCTCAGAGTCTCAGTGTCTCTGTGTCTCAGTGCCTCAGTGTCTCTCTGTCTCAGTGTCTCTGTGCCTCAGTGTCTCTTTGTCTCAGTATCTCAGAGTTTCAGTGTCTCTCTGTCTCTGTGTCTCTGTGCCTCAGTGTCTCTTTGTCTCTGTGTCTCAGTGTCTCTGAGTCTCAGTGTCTCTGTGCCTCAGTGTCTCAGAGTCTCATTGAGTCTGTGTCTCAGTGTCTCTGTGTCTCAGTGCCTCAGTGTCTCAGTGTCTCAGTGTCTCCGCGTCTCTGTGTCTCTGTGTCTCAGTGTTGTCTGTTTTTCTGTGTCTCTGTGTCTCAGTGTCTCTGTGTCTCAGTGTCTCAGAGTCTCAGTGTCTCTGTTTCTCTGTGTCTCTGTGTCTCAGTGTCTCTGTGTCTCAGAGTCTCAGTGTCTCTGTGTCTCAGTGCCTCGGTGTCTCTGTGTCTCAGTGTCTCAGTGTCTCAGTGTCTCTGTGTCTCAGAGACTCTCTGTCTCTTTGTCTCTGTGTCTGAGTGTCTCTGTGCATCAGTGTCACAGTGTCTCTGTGTCTCAGTGTCTCTGTGTCTCTTTGTCTCAGTATCTCAGAGTTTCAGTGTCTCTCTGTCTCTGTGTCTCAGTGCCTCAGTGTCTCTTTGTCTCTGTGCCTCAGTGTCTCAGAGTCTCATTGAGTCTGTGTCTCAGTGTCTCTGTGTCTCAGTGCCTCAGTGTCTCAGTGTCTCAGAATCTCAGTGTCACTGTGTCTCAGTGTCTGTGTCTCAGTGTCTCAGTGTCACCGTGTCTCTGTGTCTCAGTGTATCTGTTTCTCTGTGTCTCTGTGTCTCAGTGTCTCTGTGTCTCAGTGTCTCAGTGTCTCAGAGTCTCAGTGTCTCAGTGTCTCAGTGTCTCAGAGTCTCACTGTCTCTGTGTCTCAGTGTCTCAGTGTCTCTGTGCCTCAGTGTCTCTGTGTTTCAGTGTCTCTGTGTCTCAGAGACTCACTGTCTCTTTGTCTCTGTGTTTGAGTGTCTCTGTGCATCAGTGTCACAGTGTCTCTGTGTCTCAGTGTCTCTGTGTCTCAGTGTATCACTGTCTCAGAGACTCAGTGACTCTTTGTCTCTGTGTCTGAGTGTCTCTGTGCATCAGTGTCACAGTGTCTCTGTGTCTCAGTGTCTCTGTGTCTCAGTGTATCACTGTCTCAGAGACTCAGTGTCTCTTTGTCTCTGTGTCTGAGTTTTTCTGTGCCTCAGTGTCACAGTGTAACAGTGTCTCTGTGACTCACTGTCTCAGTGTCTCAGTGTCTCTGTGTATCAGTGTATCAGCATCTCAGAGAATCAGTGTCTCTGTGTCTGAGTTTCTCTGTGCCTCAACGGCAGAGTGTCTCAGTGTCTCTGTGTCTCAGTATCTCAGTGTTTTTCTATCTCTGTGTCTCTGTGTCTCAGTGTCTCTGTGTTTCTGTGCCTCAGTGTCTCTGTGTCTCAGTTTCTCTGTGTCTCAGTGTCTCTGCGCCTCAGTGCCTCTGTGTCTCTGTGTCTCAGTGTCTCTGTGTTTCTGTGCCTCAGAGTCTCTGTGTCTCTGTGTCTCAGTGTCTCAGTGTCTCAGAGTCTCAGAGTCTCAGTGTCTCTGTGTCTCAGTGTCTCTGTGTTTCAGTGTCTCTGTGCCTCAGTGTCTCTGTGTCTCAGTGTCTCAAAGTCTTTGTGTCTCAGTGTCTCAGAGTCTCAGTGAGTCTGTGTCTCTGTGTCTTAGAGTCTCAGTGTCCCAGAGTCTCAGTTTCTTCACGTCTCTGTCTCTCTGTGTCTCTGTGTCTCTGTGCCTCAGTCTATCTGTGTCACAGTGTCTCAGAGTTTCTGTATCTCTATGGCTCTGTGTCTCAGTGTCTCTGTGCCTCAGTGTCTCACTGTCTCAGAGTCTCAGTGTATCTGTGTCTCAGTGTCTCAGAGTTTCAGTGTCTCTATGTCTCTGTATCTCAGTGTCTCTGTGCCTCAGTATCTCAGTGTCTCTGTGTCTCAGTCCCTCAGAGCCTCAGTGACTCTATCTCTGTGTCTCTGTGCCTCAGTGTCTCTTTGTCTCTGTGTCTCAGTGTCTCAGTGTCTCTGTGCCCGGTGTCTCTGTGTCTCAGTGTCTCAAAGTCTTTGTGTCTCAGTGTCTCAGACTTCAGTGTCTCAGTGCCTCAGAGTCTCAGTGAGTCTGTTTCTCTGTGTCTTAGTGTCTCAGTGTCCCAGAGTCTCAGTGTCTCTGCTTCTCTGTGTCTCTGTGTCACAGTGTCTCTGTGCCTCAGTGTAACTGTATCTCAGTGTCTCAGAGTTTCAGTGTCTCTATGTCTCTATGTCTCAGGGTCTCTGTGCCTCAGTGTCTCAGTGTCTCAGAGGCTCAGTGTCTCTGTGTCTCAGTGCCTCAGTGTCTCTGTGTCTCAGTGTCTCAGTGTTTCAGAGTCTCAGTGTCTCAGACCCTCAGTGCCTCAGGGTCTCTGTGTCTCAGTGTCTCAGAGTTTCAGTGTCTCTATGTCTCTGTGTCTCAGTGTCTCTGTGCCTCAGTGTCTCAGTGTCTCAGACCCTCAGTGCCTCAGTGACTCTCTGTGTCTGTATCTCTGTGCCTCAGTGTCTCTTTGTCGCTGTGTCTCAGTGTCTCTGTGCCTCAGTGTCTTTGTGTTTCAGTGTATCAGTGTCTCAGAGACTCACTGTCTCTTTGTCTCTGTGTCTGAGTGTCTCTGTGCATCAGTGTCACAGTGTCTCAGTGTCTCAGAGTCAAAGTGTCTCAGTGTCTCAGTGTCTCAGAGTCTCAGAGTTTCAGTGTCTCTATGTCTCTGGGTCTCAGTGTCTCTTTGGCTCAGTGTCTCAGTGTCTCAGAAGCTCAGTGTCTCTGTGTTTCAGTGTCTCTGCGCCTCAGTGACTCTGTGTCACTGTGTCTCAGTGTCTCAGAGTCTCAGAGTCTCAGTGTCTCTGTGTCTCAGTGTCTCAGTGTCTCAGTGTCTCTGTGCCTCAGTGTCTCTGTGTCTCAGTGTCTCAAAGTCTTTGTGTCTCAGTGTCTCAGAGTCTCAGTGAGTCTGTGTCTGTGTCTTAGTGTCACACAGTCTCAGTGTCCCAGAGACTCAGTGTCTCCACGTCTCTGTGTCTCTGTGTCTCACTGTCTCAGTGTCTCTGTGTCTCAGTGTCTCAGAGTCTCGCTGTCTCAGTGCCTCAGTGTTTCTCTGTCGCAGTGTCTCTGTGCCTCACTTTGTGTCAGTGTCTCAGTGTCTCAGAGTCTCAGTGTCTCTGTGTCTCAGTGCTTCAGGGTCTCTGTGTCTCAGTGTCTCAGAGTTTCAGTTTCTCTATGTCTCTGTGTCTCAGTGTCTCTGTGCCTCTGTGCCTCAGTGTCTCAGTGTCTCTGTGTCTCAGTCCCTCAGTGCCTCAGTGACTCTCTGTCTCTGTGTCTCTGTGCCTCAGTGTCTCTTTGTCTCTGTGCCTCAGTGTCTCAGTGTCTCTGTGTCTCAGTGTCTCTGTGTCTCAGTTTCTCTGTGTCTCAGTGTCTCTGTGTCTCAGTGTCTCTGTGCCCCAGTGTATCTGTGTCTCAGTGTCCCAGAGTTTCAGTGTCTCTAGGTCTCTGTGTCTCAGCGTCTCTGTGCCTCAGTGTCTCAGTGTCTCAGAGTCTCAGTGACTCTGTGTCTCAGTGCCTCAGTGTCACTCTGTCTCAGTGTCTCAGAGTTTCAGTGTCACAGTGTCTCTGGGTCTCAGTGTCTCTGTGTTTCAGTGTCTCTGTGCCTCAGTGTCACAGTGTCTCAAAGTCTCTGTGTCTCAGTGTCTCAGACTCTCAGTGTCTCAGTGTCTCAGAGTCTCAGTGAATCTGTGTCTCTGTGTCTCTGTGTCTCTGTGTCTCTGTGTCTCCGTGTCTCTGTGCCTCAGTGTATCTGTGTCTCAGGGTCTCAGAGTTTCAGTGTCTCTATGTCTCTTTGTCTCAGTGTCTCTGTGCCTCAGTGTCTCAGAGTCTCAGTGTCTCTGAGTCTCAGTGCCTCAGTGTCTCTGTGTCTCAGAGTATCACTGTCTCTGTGTCACAGTGACTCAGTGTCTCAGAGTCTCAGTGTCTCAGAGTCTGATTGTCTCTTTGTCTCAGTGTCTCAGTGTCTCAGTGTCTCAGTGTCTCAGTGTCTCAGTGTCTCTGTGTTTCAGTGTCTCAGTGTCTCAGAGCCTCTGTGTCTCAGTGCCTCAGTGTCTCTGTGTCTCAGTGTCTCTATGCCCCAGTGTATCTGTGTCTCAGTGTCCCAGAGTTTCAGTGTCTCTAGGTCTCTGTGTCTCAGTGTCTCTGTGCCTCAGTGTCTCTGTGCCTCAGTGTCTCTCTTTCTTATGGTCTCTGTGCCTCAGTGTCTCTTTGTCTCAGTGTCTCAGTATCTCAGAGTCTCAGAGCCTCAGTGTCTCTGTGTCTCAGTGTCTCTGTGCCTCAGTGTCTCAGAGCCTCACTGTCTCTGTGCCTCAGTGTCTCAGAGTCTCACTGTCTCTTTGTCTCAGTGACTCAGCGTCTCAGAGTCTCAGTGTCTCTGTGTTTCAGTGTCTGTGTGCCTCAGCTTCTCAGTGTCTCAGTGTCTCTGTGTCTCAGTTTCTCTGTGTCTCAGGGTCTCTGTGTCTCTGAGCCTCAGTGCCTCTGTCACAGAGTTGCAGTGTCTAGAGTCTCTGTGTCTTGGTGCCTCAGTGTCTCAGTGTCTCTGTGCCTCAGTCTATCAGACTCTCAGTGTCTCAGTGTCTCTGTGCCTCAGTCTATCAGACTCTCAGTGTCTCTGTGTCTGAGAGGCGCAGTGTCTCTGTGTCTCAGTTTCTCTGTGTCTCAGGGCCTCAGTGTCTCAGAGTTTCATTGTCTCTGTGCCTCAGTGTCTCAGAAGCTCAGTGTCTCTGTGTTTCAGTGTCTCTGCGCCTCAGTGACTCTGTGTCTCTGTGTCACTGTGTCTCAATTTCTCAGAGTCTCAGAGTCTCAGTGTCTCTGCGTCTCAGTGTCTCTGTGCCTCAGTGTCTCTGTGTCTCAGTGTCTCAAAGTCTTTGTGTATCAGTGTCTCAGAGTCTCAGTGAGTCTGTGTCTGTGTCTTAGTGTCACACAGTCTCAGTGTCCCAGAGACTCAGTGTCTCCAAGTCTCTGTGTCTCTGTGTCTCAGTGTCTCTGTGCCTCAGTGTATCTGTGTCTCAGTGTCTCAGAGTTTCAGTGTCTCTATGTCTCTGTGTCTCAGTGTCTCAGAGTCTCAGTGTCTCTGTGTCTCAGTGCCTCAGTGTCTCTCTGTCTCTGTGTCTCTGTGCCTCAGTGTCTCTTTGTCTCTGTGTCTCAGTGTCTCTGAGTCTCAGTGTCTCTGTGCCTCAGTGTCTCAGAGTCTCATTGAGTCTGTGTCTCAGTGTCTCTGTGTCTCAGTGCCTCAGTGTCTCAGTGTCTCTGTGTCTCAGTGTCTGTGTCTCAGTGTCTCAGTGTCTCCGCGTCTCTGTGTCTCTGTGTCTCAGTGTATCTGTTTTTCTGTGTCTCTGTGTCTCAGTGTCTCTGTGTCTCAGTGTCTCAGAGTCTCAGTGTCTCTGTTTCTCTGTGTCTCTGTGTCTCAGTGTCTCTGTGTCTCAGTGTCTCAGAGTCTCAGTGTCTCTGTGTCTCAGTGCCTCGGTGTCTCTGTGTCTCAGTGTCTCAGTGTCTCAGTGTCTCTGTGTCTCAGAGACTCTCTGTCTCTTTGTCTCTGTGTCTGAGTGTCTCTGTGCATCAGTGTCACAGTGTCTCTGTGTCTCAGTGTCTCTGTGTCTCAGTGTATCACTGTCTCAGAGACTCAGTGTCTCTTTGTCTCTGTGTCTGAGTTTCTCTGTGCCTCAGTGTCACAGGGTAACAGTGTCTCTGTGACTCACTGTCTCAGTGTATCAGTGTCTCAGTGTCTCAGTGTCTCTGTGTCTCAGTGTATCAGCATCTCAGAGAATCAGTGTCTCTGTGTCTGAGTTTCTCTGTGCCTCAATGGCACAGTGTTTCTGTGTCTCTGTGTCTCAGTGTCTCTGTGTTTCTGTGCCTCAGTGTCGCTGTGTCTCAGTTTCTCTGTGTCTCAGTGTCTCTGCGCCTCAGTGCCTCTGTGTCTCTGTGTCTCAGTGTCTCTGTGTTTCTGTGCCTCAGTGTCTCTGTGTCTCAGTCCCTCAGAGCCTCAGTGACTCTATCTCTGTGTCTCTGTGCCTCAGTGTCTCTTTGTCTCTGTGTCTCAGAGTTTCAGTGTCTCTAGGTCTCTGTGTCTCAGTGTCTCTGTGTCTCAGTGTTTCAGTGTCTCTGTGCCCGGTGTCTCTGTGTCTCAGTGTCTCAAAGTCTTTGTGTCTCAGTGTCTCAGACTCTCAGTGTCTCAGTGCCTCAGAGTCTCAGTGAGTCTGTTTCTCTGTGTCTTAGAGTCTCAGTGTCCCAGAGTCTCAGTGTCTCTGCTTCTCTGTGTCTCAGTGTCTCTGTGCCTCAGTGTAACTGTATCTCAGTGTCTCAGAGTTTCAGTGTCTCTATGTCTCTATGTCTCATGGTCTCTGTGCCTCAGTGTCTCAGTGTCTCAGAGGCTCAGTGTCTCTGTGTCTCAGTGCCTCAGTGTCTCTCTGTCTCAGTGTCTCAGAGTTTCAGTGTCTCTCTGTCTCTGTGCCTCAGTGCCTCAGTGTCTCTCTGTCTCAGTGTCTCTGTGCCAGTGTCACTTTGTGTCAGTGTCTCAGTGTTTCAGAGTCTCAGTGTCTCTGTGTCTCAGTGCCTCAGGGTCTCTGTGTCTCAGTGTCTCTGTGCCTCAGGGTCTCAGTGTCTAAGACCCTCAGTGCCTCAGTGACTCTCTGTCTCTGTGTCTCTGTACCTCAGTGTCTCTTTGTCTCTGTGTCTCAGTGTCTCTGTGCCTCAGTGTCTTTGTGTTTCAGTGTATCAGTGTCTCAGAGACTCACTGTAACTTTGTCTCTGTGTCTGAGTGTCTCTGTGCATCAGTGTCACAGTGTCTCTGTGTCTCAGTGTCTCAGTGTCTCAGAGTCAAAGTGTCTCAGTGTCTCAGTGTCTCAGAGTCTCAGAGTTTCAGTGTCTCTATGTCTCTGGGTCTCAGTGTCTCTTTGGCTCAGTGTCTCAGTGTCTCAGAAGCTCAGTGTCTCTGTGTTTCAGTGTCTCTGCGTCTCAGTGACTCTGTGTCACTGTGTCTCAGTGTCTCAGAGTCTCAGAGTCTCAGTGTCTCTGTGTCTCAGTGTCTCAGTGTCTCAGTGTCTCAGTGTCTCTGTGCCTCAGTGTCTCTGTGACTGTGTCTCAGTGTCTCAACGTCTTTGTGTCTCAGTGTCTCAGAGTCTCAGTGAGTCTGTGTCTGTGTCTTAGTGTCACACAGTCGCAGTGTCCCAGAGAATCAGTGTCTCCAATTCTCTGTGTCTCTGTGTCTCAGAGTCTCAGTGTCTCTGTGTCTCAGTGTCTCAGAGTCTCACTGTCTCAGTGCCTCAGTGCCTCAGTGCCTCAGTGTTTCTCTGTCGCAGTGTCTCTATGCCTCACTTTGTGTCAGTGTCTCAGTGTCTCAGAGTCTCAGTGTCTCTGTGTCTCAGTGCTTCAGGGTCTCTGTGTCTCAGTGTCTCAGAGTTTCAGTGTCTCTATGTCTCTGTGTCTCAGTGTCTCTGTGCCTCAGTGTCTCAGTGTCTCTGTGTCTCAGTCCCTCAGTGCCTCAGTGACTCTCTGTCTCTGTGTCTCTGTGCCTCAGTGTCTCTTTGTCTCTGTGCCTCAGTGTCTCAGTGTCTCTGTGTCTCAGTGTCTCTGTGTCTCAGTTTCTCTGTGTCTCAGTGTCTCTGTGTCTCAGTGTCTCTGTGCCCCAGTGTATCTGTGTCTCAGTGTCCCAGAGTTTCAGTGTCTCTAGGTCTCTGTGTCTCAGTGTCTCTGTGCCTCAGTGTCTCAGTGTCTCAGAGTCTCAGTGACTCTGTGTCTCAGTGCCTCAGTGTCTCTCTGTCTCAGTGTCTCAGAGTTTCAGTGTCACAGTGTCTCTGGGTCTCAGTGTCTCTGAGTTTCAGTGTCTCTGTGCCTCAGTGTCACAGTGTCTCAAAGTCTCTGTGTCTCAGTGTCTCAGACTCTCAGTGTCTCAGTGTCTCAGAGTCTCAGTGAATCTGTGTCTCTGTGTCTCTGTGTCTCTGTGCCTCAGTGTCTCAGAGTCTCAGTGTCTCTGAGTCTCAGTGCCTCAGTGTCTCTGTGTCTCAGAGTATCACTGTCTCTGTGTCTCAGTGACTCAGTGTCTCAGAGTCTCAGAGTCTCAGTGTCTCAGAGTCTGACTGTCTCTTTGTCTCAGTGTCTCAGTGTCTCAGGGTCTCAGTGTCTCAGTGTCTCAGTGTCTCAGTGTCTCAGTGTCTCAGAGCCTCTGTTTCTCTGTGTCTCAGTATCTCTGTGTCTCAGAGACTCAGTTTCTCAGTGTCTCTGTGTCTCAGTGCCTCAGTGTCTCTGTGTCTCAGTGTCTCTGTGCCCCAGTGTATCTGTGTCTCAGTGTCCCAGAGTTTCAGTGTCTCTAGGTCTCTGTGTCTCAGTGTCTCTGTGCCTCAGTGTCTCTCTTTCTTATGGTCTCTGTGGCTCAGTGTCTCTTTGTCTCAGTGTCTCAGTATCTCAGAGTCTCAGAGTTTCAGTGTCTCTGTGTCTCAGTGTCTCAGTGCCTTAGTGCCTCAGTGTCTCTGTGTCTCAGTGTCTCTGTGCCTCAGTGTCTCAGAGCCTCACTGTCTCTATGTCTCTGTGCCTCAGTGTCTCAGAGTCTCACTGTCTCTTTGTCTCAGTGACTCAGCGTCTCAGAGTCTCAGTGTCTCAGTGTCTCTGTGTCTCCGTTTCTCTGTGTCTCAGGGTCTCTGTGTCTCTGAGCCTCAGTGCCTCTGTCACAGAGTTGCAGTGTCTAGAATCTCTGTGTCTTGGTGCCTCAGTGTCTCAGTGTCTCTGTGCCTCAGTCTATCAGACTCTCAGTGTCTCAGTGTCTCTGTGCCTCAGTCTATCAGACTCTCAGTGTCTCTGTGTCTGAGAGGCTCAGTGTCTCTGTGTCTCAGTTTCTCTGTGTCTCAGGGCCTCAGTGTCTCAGAGTTTCATTGTCTCTGTGCCTCAATGTCTCAGAAGCTCAGTGTCTCTGTGTCTCAGTGTCTCTGCGTCTCAGTGTCTCTGTGCCTCAGTGTCTCTGTGTCTCAGTGTCTCAAAGTCTTTGTGTATCAGTGTCTCAGAGTCTCAGTGAGTCTGTGTCTGTGTCTTAGTGTCACACAGTCTCAGTGTCCCAGAGACTCAGTGTCTCCAAGTCTCTGTGTCTCTGTGTCTCAGTGTCTCTGTGCCTCAGTGTATCTGTGTCTCAGTGTCTCAGAGTTTCAGTGTCTCTATGTCTCTGTGTCTCAGTGTCTCAGAGTCTCAGTGTCTCTTTGTCTCAGTGCCTCAGTGTCTCTCTGTCTCAGTGTCTCTGTGCCTCAGTGTCTCTTTGTCTCAGTATCTCAGAGTTTCAGTGTCTCTCTGTCTCTGTGTCTCAGTGCCTCAGTGTCTCTTTGTCTCTGTGCCTCAGTGTCTCAGAGTCTCATTGAGTCTGTGTCTCAGTGTCTCTGTGTCTCAGTGCCTCAGTGTCTCAGTGTCTCAGAATCTCAGTGTCACTGTGTCTCAGTGTCTGTGTCTCAGTGTCTCAGTGTCACCGCGTCTCTGTGTCTCAGTGTATCTGTTTCTCTGTGTCTCTGTGTCTCAGTGTCTCTGTGTCTCAGTGTCTCAGAGTCTCAGTGTCTCAGTGTCTCAGTGTCTCAGAGTCTCACTGTCTCTGTGTCTCAGTGTCTCAGTGTCTCTGTGCCTCAGTGTCTCTGTGTATCAGTGTCTCTGTGTCTCAGAGACTCACTGTCTCTTTGTCTCTGTGTTTGAGTGTCTCTGTGCATCAGTGTCACAGTGTCTCTGTGTCTCAGTGTCTCTGTGTCTCAGTGTATCACTGTCTCAGAGACTCAGTGTCTCTTTGTCTCTGTGTCTGAGTGTCTCTGTGCATCAGTGTCACAGTGTCTCTGTGTCTCAGTGTCTCTGTGTCTCAGTGTATCACTGTCTCAGAGACTCAGTGTCTCTTTGTCTCTGTGTCTGAGTTTTTCTGTGCCTCAGTGTCACAGTGTAACAGTGTCTCTGTGACTCACTGTCTCAGTGTCTCAGTGTCTCTGTGTATCAGTGTATCAGCATCTCAGAGAATCAGTGTCTCTGTGTCTGAGTTTCTCTGTGCCTCAACGGCAGAGTGTCTCAGTGTCTCTGTGTCTCAGTATCTCAGTGTTTTTCTATCTCTGTGTCTCTGTGTCTCAGTGTCTCTGTGTTTCTGTGCCTCAGTGTCTCTGTGTCTCAGTTTCTCTGTGTCTCAGTGTCTCTGCGCCTCAGTGCCTCTGTGTCTCTGTGTCTCAGTGTCTCTGTGTTTCTGTGCCTCAGAGTCTCTGTGTCTCTGTGTCTCAGTGTCTCAGAGTCTCAGAGTCTCAGTGTCTCTGTGTCTCAGTGTCTCTGTGTTTCAGTGTCTCTGTGCCTCAGTGTCTCTGTGTCTCAGTGTCTCAAAGTCTTTGTGTCTCAGTGTCTCAGAGTCTCAGTGAGTCTGTGTCTCTGTGTCTTAGAGTCTCAGTGTCCCAGAGTCTCAGTTTCTTCACGTCTCTGTCTCTCTGTGTCTCTGTGTCTCTGTGCCTCAGTCTATCTGTGTCACAGTGTCTCAGAGTTTCTGTATCTCTATGGCTCTGTGTCTCAGTGTCTCTGTGCCTCAGTGTCTCACTGTCTCAGAGTCTCAGTGTATCTGTGTCTCAGTGTCTCAGAGTTTCAGTGTCTCTATGTCTCTGTATCTCAGTGTCTCTGTGCCTCAGTATCTCAGTGTCTCTGTGTCTCAGTCCCTCAGAGCCTCAGTGACTCTATCTCTGTGTCTCTGTGCCTCAGTGTCTCTTTGTCTCTGTGTCTCAGTGTCTCAGTGTCTCTGTGCCCGGTGTCTCTGTGTCTCAGTGTCTCAAAGTCTTTGTGTCTCAGTGTCTCAGACTTCAGTGTCTCAGTGCCTCAGAGTCTCAGTGAGTCTGTTTCTCTGTGTCTTAGTGTCTCAGTGTCCCAGAGTCTCAGTGTCTCTGCTTCTCTGTGTCTCTGTGTCACAGTGTCTCTGTGCCTCAGTGTAACTGTATCTCAGTGTCTCAGAGTTTCAGTGTCTCTATGTCTCTATGTCTCAGGGTCTCTGTGCCTCAGTGTCTCAGTGTCTCAGAGGCTCAGTGTCTCTGTGTCTCAGTGCCTCAGTGTCTCTGTGTCTCTGTGTCTCAGTGTCTCAGTGTTTCAGAGTCTCAGTGTCTCAGACCCTCAGTGCCTCAGGGTCTCTGTGTCTCAGTGTCTCAGAGTTTCAGTGTCTCTATGTCTCTGTGTCTCAGTGTCTCTGTGCCTCAGTGTCTCAGTGTCTCAGACCCTCAGTGCCTCAGTGACTCTCTGTGTCTGTATCTCTGTGCCTCAGTGTCTCTTTGTCGCTGTGTCTCAGTGTCTCTGTGCCTCAGTGTCTTTGTGTTTCAGTGTATCAGTGTCTCAGAGACTCACTGTCTCTTTGTCTCTGTGTCTGAGTGTCTCTGTGCATCAGTGTCACAGTGTCTCAGTGTCTCAGAGTCAAAGTGTCTCAGTGTCTCAGTGTCTCAGAGTCTCAGAGTTTCAGTGTCTCTATGTCTCTGGGTCTCAGTGTCTCTTTGGCTCAGTGTCTCAGTGTCTCAGAAGCTCAGTGTCTCTGTGTTTCAGTGTCTCTGCGCCTCAGTGACTCTGTGTCACTGTGTCTCAGTGTCTCAGAGTCTCAGAGTCTCAGTGTCTCTGTGTCTCAGTGTCTCAGTGTCTCAGTGTCTCTGTGCCTCAGTGTCTCTGTGTCTCAGTGTCTCAAAGTCTTTGTGTCTCAGTGTCTCAGAGTCTCAGTGAGTCTGTGTCTGTGTCTTAGTGTCACACAGTCTCAGTGTCCCAGAGACTCAGTGTCTCCACGTCTCTGTGTCTCTGTGTCTCACTGTCTCAGTGTCTCTGTGTCTCAGTGTCTCAGAGTCTCGCTGTCTCAGTGCCTCAGTGTTTCTCTGTCGCAGTGTCTCTGTGCCTCACTTTGTGTCAGTGTCTCAGTGTCTCAGAGTCTCAGTGTCTCTGTGTCTCAGTGCTTCAGGGTCTCTGTGTCTCAGTGTCTCAGAGTTTCAGTTTCTCTATGTCTCTGTGTCTCAGTGTCTCTGTGCCTCTGTGCCTCAGTGTCTCAGTGTCTCTGTGTCTCAGTCCCTCAGTGCCTCAGTGACTCTCTGTCTCTGTGTCTCTGTGCCTCAGTGTCTCTTTGTCTCTGTGCCTCAGTGTCTCAGTGTCTCTGTGTCTCAGTGTCTCTGTGTCTCAGTTTCTCTGTGTCTCAGTGTCTCTGTGTCTCAGTGTCTCTGTGCCCCAGTGTATCTGTGTCTCAGTGTCCCAGAGTTTCAGTGTCTCTAGGTCTCTGTGTCTCAGCGTCTCTGTGCCTCAGTGTCTCAGTGTCTCAGAGTCTCAGTGACTCTGTGTCTCAGTGCCTCAGTGTCACTCTGTCTCAGTGTCTCAGAGTTTCAGTGTCACAGTGTCTCTGGGTCTCAGTGTCTCTGTGTTTCAGTGTCTCTGTGCCTCAGTGTCACAGTGTCTCAAAGTCTCTGTGTCTCAGTGTCTCAGACTCTCAGTGTCTCAGTGTCTCAGAGTCTCAGTGAATCTGTGTCTCTGTGTCTCTGTGTCTCCGTGTCTCTGTGCCTCAGTGTATCTGTGTCTCAGGGTCTCAGAGTTTCAGTGTCTCTATGTCTCTTTGTCTCAGTGTCTCTGTGCCTCAGTGTTTCAGAGTCTCAGTGTCTCTGAGTCTCAGTGCCTCAGTGTCTCTGTGTCTCAGAGTATCACTGTCTCTGTGTCACAGTGACTCAGTGTCTCAGAGTCTCAGAGTCTCAGTGTCTCAGAGTCTGATTGTCTCTTTGTCTCAGTGTCTCAGTGTCTCAGTGTCTCAGTGTCTCAGTGTCTCTGTGTTTCAGTGTCTCAGTGTCTCAGAGCCTCTGTGTCTCAGTGCCTCAGTGTCTCTGTGTCTCAGTGTCTCTATGCCCCAGTGTATCTGTGTCTCAGTGTCCCAGAGTTTCAGTGTCTCTAGGTCTCTGTGTCTCAGTGTCTCTGTGCCTCAGTGTCTCTGTGCCTCAGTGTCTCTCTTTCTTATGGTCTCTGTGCCTCAGTGTCTCTTTGTCTCAGTGTCTCAGTATCTCAGAGTCTCAGAGCCTCAGTGTCTCTGTGTCTCAGTGTCTCTGTGCCTCAGTGTCTCAGAGCCTCACTGTCTCTTTGTCTCAGTGACTCAGCGTCTCAGAGTCTCAGTGTCTCTGTGTTTCAGTGTCTGTGTGCCTCAGCTTCTCAGTGTCTCAGTGTCTCTGTGTCTCAGTTTCTCTGTGTCTCAGGGTCTCTGTGTCTCTGAGCCTCAGTGCCTCTGTCACAGAGTTGCAGTGTCTAGAGTCTCTGTGTCTTGGTGCCTCAGTGTCTCAGTGTCTCTGTGCCTCAGTCTATCAGACTCTCAGTGTCTCAGTGTCTCTGTGCCTCAGTCTATCAGACTCTCAGTGTCTCTGTGTCTGAGAGGCGCAGTGTCTCTGTGTCTCAGTTTCTCTGTGTCTCAGGGCCTCAGTGTCTCAGAGTTTCATTGTCTCTGTGCCTCAGTGTCTCAGAAGCTCAGTGTCTCTGTGTTTCAGTGTCTCTGCGCCTCAGTGACTCTGTGTCTCTGTGTCACTGTGTCTCAATTTCTCAGAGTCTCAGAGTCTCAGTGTCTCTGCGTCTCAGTGTCTCTGTGCCTCAGTGTCTCTGTGTCTCAGTGTCTCAAAGTCTTTGTGTATCAGTGTCTCAGAGTCTCAGTGAGTCTGTGTCTGTGTCTTAGTGTCACACAGTCTCAGTGTCCCAGAGACTCAGTGTCTCCAAGTCTCTGTGTCTCTGTGTCTCAGTGTCTCTGTGCCTCAGTGTATCTGTGTCTCAGTGTCTCAGAGTTTCAGTGTCTCTATGTCTCTGTGTCTCAGTGTCTCAGAGTCTCAGTGTCTCTGTGTCTCAGTGCCTCAGTGTCTCTCTGTCTCTGTGTCTCTGTGCCTCAGTGTCTCTTTGTCTCTGTGTCTCAGTGTCTCTGAGTCTCAGTGTCTCTGTGCCTCAGTGTCTCAGAGTCTCATTGAGTCTGTGTCTCAGTGTCTCTGTGTCTCAGTGCCTCAGTGTCTCAGTGTCTCTGTGTCTCAGTGTCTGTGTCTCAGTGTCTCAGTGTCTCCGCGTCTCTGTGTCTCTGTGTCTCAGTGTATCTGTTTTTCTGTGTCTCTGTGTCTCAGTGTCTCTGTGTCTCAGTGTCTCAGAGTCTCAGTGTCTCTGTTTCTCTGTGTCTCTGTGTCTCAGTGTCTCTGTGTCTCAGTGTCTCAGAGTCTCAGTGTCTCTGTGTCTCAGTGCCTCGGTGTCTCTGTGTCTCAGTGTCTCAGTGTCTCAGTGTCTCTGTGTCTCAGAGACTCTCTGTCTCTTTGTCTCTGTGTCTGAGTGTCTCTGTGCATCAGTGTCACAGTGTCTCTGTGTCTCAGTGTCTCTGTGTCTCAGTGTATCACTGTCTCAGAGACTCAGTGTCTCTTTGTCTCTGTGTCTGAGTTTCTCTGTGCCTCAGTGTCACAGGGTAACAGTGTCTCTGTGACTCACTGTCTCAGTGTATCAGTGTCTCAGTGTCTCAGTGTCTCTGTGTCTCAGTGTATCAGCATCTCAGAGAATCAGTGTCTCTGTGTCTGAGTTTCTCTGTGCCTCAATGGCACAGTGTTTCTGTGTCTCTGTGTCTCAGTGTCTCTGTGTTTCTGTGCCTCAGTGTCGCTGTGTCTCAGTTTCTCTGTGTCTCAGTGTCTCTGCGCCTCAGTGCCTCTGTGTCTCTGTGTCTCAGTGTCTCTGTGTTTCTGTGCCTCAGTGTCTCTGTGTCTCAGTCCCTCAGAGCCTCAGTGACTCTATCTCTGTGTCTCTGTGCCTCAGTGTCTCTTTGTCTCTGTGTCTCAGAGTTTCAGTGTCTCTAGGTCTCTGTGTCTCAGTGTCTCTGTGTCTCAGTGTTTCAGTGTCTCTGTGCCCGGTGTCTCTGTGTCTCAGTGTCTCAAAGTCTTTGTGTCTCAGTGTCTCAGACTCTCAGTGTCTCAGTGCCTCAGAGTCTCAGTGAGTCTGTTTCTCTGTGTCTTAGAGTCTCAGTGTCCCAGAGTCTCAGTGTCTCTGCTTCTCTGTGTCTCAGTGTCTCTGTGCCTCAGTGTAACTGTATCTCAGTGTCTCAGAGTTTCAGTGTCTCTATGTCTCTATGTCTCATGGTCTCTGTGCCTCAGTGTCTCAGTGTCTCAGAGGCTCAGTGTCTCTGTGTCTCAGTGCCTCAGTGTCTCTCTGTCTCAGTGTCTCAGAGTTTCAGTGTCTCTCTGTCTCTGTGCCTCAGTGCCTCAGTGTCTCTCTGTCTCAGTGTCTCTGTGCCAGTGTCACTTTGTGTCAGTGTCTCAGTGTTTCAGAGTCTCAGTGTCTCTGTGTCTCAGTGCCTCAGGGTCTCTGTGTCTCAGTGTCTCTGTGCCTCAGGGTCTCAGTGTCTAAGACCCTCAGTGCCTCAGTGACTCTCTGTCTCTGTGTCTCTGTACCTCAGTGTCTCTTTGTCTCTGTGTCTCAGTGTCTCTGTGCCTCAGTGTCTTTGTGTTTCAGTGTATCAGTGTCTCAGAGACTCACTGTAACTTTGTCTCTGTGTCTGAGTGTCTCTGTGCATCAGTGTCACAGTGTCTCTGTGTCTCAGTGTCTCAGTGTCTCAGAGTCAAAGTGTCTCAGTGTCTCAGTGTCTCAGAGTCTCAGAGTTTCAGTGTCTCTATGTCTCTGGGTCTCAGTGTCTCTTTGGCTCAGTGTCTCAGTGTCTCAGAAGCTCAGTGTCTCTGTGTTTCAGTGTCTCTGCGTCTCAGTGACTCTGTGTCACTGTGTCTCAGTGTCTCAGAGTCTCAGAGTCTCAGTGTCTCTGTGTCTCAGTGTCTCAGTGTCTCAGTGTCTCAGTGTCTCTGTGCCTCAGTGTCTCTGTGACTGTGTCTCAGTGTCTCAACGTCTTTGTGTCTCAGTGTCTCAGAGTCTCAGTGAGTCTGTGTCTGTGTCTTAGTGTCACACAGTCGCAGTGTCCCAGAGAATCAGTGTCTCCAATTCTCTGTGTCTCTGTGTCTCAGAGTCTCAGTGTCTCTGTGTCTCAGTGTCTCAGAGCCTCACTGTCTCAGTGCCTCAGTGCCTCAGTGCCTCAGTGTTTCTCTGTCGCAGTGTCTCTATGCCTCACTTTGTGTCAGTGTCTCAGTGTCTCAGAGTCTCAGTGTCTCTGTGTCTCAGTGCTTCAGGGTCTCTGTGTCTCAGTGTCTCAGAGTTTCAGTGTCTCTATGTCTCTGTGTCTCAGTGTCTCTGTGCCTCAGTGTCTCAGTGTCTCTGTGTCTCAGTCCCTCAGTGCCTCAGTGACTCTCTGTCTCTGTGTCTCTGTGCCTCAGTGTCTCTTTGTCTCTGTGCCTCAGTGTCTCAGTGTCTCTGTGTCTCAGTGTCTCTGTGTCTCAGTTTCTCTGTGTCTCAGTGTCTCTGTGTCTCAGTGTCTCTGTGCCCCAGTGTATCTGTGTCTCAGTGTCCCAGAGTTTCAGTGTCTCTAGGTCTCTGTGTCTCAGTGTCTCTGTGCCTCAGTGTCTCAGTGTCTCAGAGTCTCAGTGACTCTGTGTCTCAGTGCCTCAGTGTCTCTCTGTCTCAGTGTCTCAGAGTTTCAGTGTCACAGTGTCTCTGGGTCTCAGTGTCTCTGAGTTTCAGTGTCTCTGTGCCTCAGTGTCACAGTGTCTCAAAGTCTCTGTGTCTCAGTGTCTCAGACTCTCAGTGTCTCAGTGTCTCAGAGTCTCAGTGAATCTGTGTCTCTGTGTCTCTGTGTCTCTGTGCCTCAGTGTCTCAGAGTCTCAGTGTCTCTGAGTCTCAGTGCCTCAGTGTCTCTGTGTCTCAGAGTATCACTGTCTCTGTGTCTCAGTGACTCAGTGTCTCAGAGTCTCAGAGTCTCAGTGTCTCAGAGTCTGACTGTCTCTTTGTCTCAGTGTCTCAGTGTCTCAGGGTCTCAGTGTCTCAGTGTCTCAGTGTCTCAGTGTCTCAGAGCCTCTGTTTCTCTGTGTCTCAGTATCTCTGTGTCTCAGAGACTCAGTTTCTCAGTGTCTCTGTGTCTCAGTGCCTCAGTGTCTCTGTGTCTCAGTGTCTCTGTGCCCCAGTGTATCTGTGTCTCAGTGTCCCAGAGTTTCAGTGTCTCTAGGTCTCTGTGTCTCAGTGTCTCTGTGTCTCAGTGTCTCTGTGCCTCAGTGTCTCTCTTTCTTATGGTCTCTGTGGCTCAGTGTCTCTTTGTCTCAGTGTCTCAGTATCTCAGAGTCTCAGAGTTTCAGTGTCTCTGTGTCTCAGTGTCTCAGTGCCTTAGTGCCTCAGTGTCTCTGTGTCTCAGTGTCTCTGTGCCTCAGTGTCTCAGAGCCTCACTTTCTCTATGTCTCTGTGCCTCAGTGTCTCAGAGTCTCACTGTCTCTTTGTCTCAGTGACTCAGCGTCTCAGAGTCTCAGTGTCTCAGTGTCTCTGTGTCTCCGTTTCTCTGTGTCTCAGGGTCTCTGTGTCTCTGAGCCTCAGTGCCTCTGTCACAGAGTTGCAGTGTCTAGAGTCTCTGTGTCTTGGTGCCTCAGTGTCTCAGTGTCTCTGTGCCTCAGTCTATCAGACTCTCAGTGTCTCAGTGTCTCTGTGCCTCAGTCTATCAGACTCTCAGTGTCTCTGTGTCTGAGAGGCTCAGTGTCTCTGTGTCTCAGTTTCTCTGTGTCTCAGGGCCTCAGTGTCTCAGAGTTTCATTGTCTCTGTGCCTCAATGTCTCAGAAGCTCAGTGTCTCTGTGTCTCAGTGTCTCTGCGTCTCAGTGTCTCTGTGCCTCAGTGTCTCTGTGTCTCAGTGTCTCAAAGTCTTTGTGTATCAGTGTCTCAGAGTCTCAGTGAGTCTGTGTCTGTGTCTTAGTGTCACACAGTCTCAGTGTCCCAGAGACTCAGTGTCTCCAAGTCTCTGTGTCTCTGTGTCTCAGTGTCTCTGTGCCTCAGTGTATCTGTGTCTCAGTGTCTCAGAGTTTCAGTGTCTCTATGTCTCTGTGTCTCAGTGTCTCAGAGTCTCAGTGTCTCTTTGTCTCAGTGCCTCAGTGTCTCTCTGTCTCAGTGTCTCTGTGCCTCAGTGTCTCTTTGTCTCAGTATCTCAGAGTTTCAGTGTCTCTCTGTCTCTGTGTCTCAGTGCCTCAGTGTCTCTTTGTCTCTGTGCCTCAGTGTCTCAGAGTCTCATTGAGTCTGTGTCTCAGTGTCTCTGTGTCTCAGTGCCTCAGTGTCTCAGTGTCTCAGAATCTCAGTGTCACTGTGTCTCAGTGTCTGTGTCTCAGTGTCTCAGTGTCACCGCGTCTCTGTGTCTCAGTGTATCTGTTTCTCTGTGTCTCTGTGTCTCAGTGTCTCTGTGTCTCAGTGTCTCAGAGTCTCAGTGTCTCAGTGTCTCAGTGTCTCAGAGTCTCACTGTCTCTGTGTCTCAGTGTCTCAGTGTCTCTGTGCCTCAGTGTCTCTGTGTTTCAGTGTCTCTGTGTCTCAGAGACTCACTGTCTCTTTGTCTCTGTGTTTGAGTGTCTCTGTGCATCAGTGTCACAGTGTCTCTGTGTCTCAGTGTCTCTGTGTCTCAGTGTATCACTGTCTCAGAGACTCAGTGTCTCTTTGTCTCTGTGTCTGAGTGTCTCTGTGCATCAGTGTCACAGTGTCTCTGTGTCTCAGTGTCTCTGTGTCTCAGTGTATCACTGTCTCAGAGACTCAGTGTCTCTTTGTCTCTGTGTCTGAGTTTTTCTGTGCCTCAGTGTCACAGTGTAACAGTGTCTCTGTGACTCACTGTCTCAGTGTCTCAGTGTCTCTGTGTATCAGTGTATCAGCATCTCAGAGAATCAGTGTCTCTGTGTCTGAGTTTCTCTGTGCCTCAACGGCAGAGTGTCTCAGTGTCTCTGTGTCTCAGTATCTCAGTGTTTTTCTATCTCTGTGTCTCTGTGTCTCAGTGTCTCTGTGTTTCTGTGCCTCAGTGTCTCTGTGTCTCAGTTTCTCTGTGTCTCAGTGTCTCTGCGCCTCAGTGCCTCTGTGTCTCTGTGTCTCAGTGTCTCTGTGTTTCTGTGCCTCAGAGTCTCTGTGTCTCTGTGTCTCAGTGTCTCAGAGTCTCAGAGTCTCAGTGTCTCTGTGTCTCAGTGTCTCTGTGTTTCAGTGTCTCTGTGCCTCAGTGTCTCTGTGTCTCAGTGTCTCAAAGTCTTTGTGTCTCAGTGTCTCAGAGTCTCAGTGAGTCTGTGTCTCTGTGTCTTAGAGTCTCAGTGTCCCAGAGTCTCAGTTTCTTCACGTCTCTGTCTCTCTGTGTCTCTGTGTCTCTGTGCCTCAGTCTATCTGTGTCACAGTGTCTCAGAGTTTCTGTATCTCTATGGCTCTGTGTCTCAGTGTCTCTGTGCCTCAGTGTCTCACTGTCTCAGAGTCTCAGTGTATCTGTGTCTCAGTGTCTCAGAGTTTCAGTGTCTCTATGTCTCTGTATCTCAGTGTCTCTGTGCCTCAGTATCTCAGTGTCTCTGTGTCTCAGTCCCTCAGAGCCTCAGTGACTCTATCTCTGTGTCTCTGTGCCTCAGTGTCTCTTTGTCTCTGTGTCTCAGTGTCTCAGTGTCTCTGTGCCCGGTGTCTCTGTGTCTCAGTGTCTCAAAGTCTTTGTGTCTCAGTGTCTCAGAAATCAGTGTCTCAGTGCCTCAGAGTCTCAGTGAGTCTGTTTCTCTGTGTCTTAGTGTCTCAGTGTCCCAGAGTCTCAGTGTCTCTGCTTCTCTGTGTCTCTGTGTCACAGTGTCTCTGTGCCTCAGTGTAACTGTATCTCAGTGTCTCAGAGTTTCAGTGTCTCTATGTCTCTATGTCTCAGGGTCTCTGTGCCTCAGTGTCTCAGTGTCTCAGAGGCTCAGTGTCTCTGTGTCTCAGTGCCTCAGTGTCTCTGTGTCTCAGTGTCTCAGTGTTTCAGAGTCTCAGTGTCTCAGACCCTCAGTGCCTCAGGGTCTCTGTGTCTCAGTGTCTCAGAGTTTCAGTGTCTCTACGTCTCTGTGTCTCAGTGTCTCTGTGCCTCAGTGTCTCAGTGTCTCAGACCCTCAGTGCCTCAGTGACTCTCTGTGTCTGTATCTCTGTGCCTCAGTGTCTCTTTGTCGCTGTGTCTCAGTGTCTCTGTGCCTCAGTGTCTTTGTGTTTCAGTGTATCAGTGTCTCAGAGACTCACTGTCTCTTTGTCTCTGTGTCTGAGTGTCTCTGTGCATCAGTGTCACAGTGTCTCAGTGTCTCAGAGTCAAAGTGTCTCAGTGTCTCATTGTCTCAGAGTCTCAGAGTTTCAGTGTCTCTATGTCTCTGGGTCTCAGTGTCTCTTTGGCTCAGTGTCTCAGTGTCTCAGAAGCTCAGTGTCTCTGTGTTTCAGTGTCTCTGCGCCTCAGTGACTCTGTGTCACTGTGTCTCAGTGTCTCAGAGTCTCAGAGTCTCAGTGTCTCTGTGTCTCAGTGTCTCAGTGTCTCAGTGTCTCTGTGCCTCAGTGTCTCTGTGTCTCAGTGTCTCAAAGTCTTTGTGTCTCAGTGTCTCAGAGTCTCAGTGAGTCTGTGTCTGTGTCTTAGTGTCACACAGTCTCAGTGTCCCAGAGACTCAGTGTCTCCACGTCTCTGTGTCTCTGTGTCTCAGTGTCTCAGTGTCTCTGTGTCTCAGTGTCTCAGAGTCTCGCTGTCTCAGTGCCTCAGTGCCTCAGTGTTTCTCTGTCGCAGTGTCTCTGTGCCTCACTTTGTGTCAGTGTCTCAGTGTCTCAGAGTCTCAGTGTCTCTGTGTCTCAGTGCTTCAGGGTCTCTGTGTCTCAGTGTCTCAGAGTTTCAGTTTCTCTATGTCTCTGTGTCTCAGTGTCTCTGTGCCTCAGTGTCTCAGTGTCTCTGTGTCTCAGTCCCTCAGTGCCTCAGTGACTCTCTGTCTCTGTGTCTCTGTGCCTCAGTGTCTCTTTGTCTCTGTGCCTCAGTGTCTCAGTGTCTCTGTGTCTCAGTGTCTCTGTGTCTCAGTTTCTCTGTGTCTCAGTGTCTCTGTGTCTCAGTGTCTCTGTGCCCCAGTGTATCTGTGTCTCAGTGTCCCAGAGTTTCAGTGTCTCTAGGTCTCTGTGTCTCAGCGTCTCTGTGCCTCAGTGTCTCAGTGTCTCAGAGTCTCAGTGACTCTGTGTCTCAGTGCCTCAGTGTCACTCTGTCTCAGTGTCTCAGAGTTTCAGTGTCACAGTGTCTCTGGGTCTCAGTGTCTCTGTGTTTCAGTGTCTCTGTGCCTCAGTGTCACAGTGTCTCAAAGTCTCTGTGTCTCAGTGTCTCAGACTCTCAGTGTCTCAGTGTCTCAGAGTCTCAGTGAATCTGTGTCTCTGTGTCTCTGTGTCTCTGTGTCTCCGTGTCTCTGTGCCTCAGTGTATCTGTGTCTCAGGGTCTCAGAGTTTCAGTGTCTCTATGTCTCTTTGTCTCAGTGTCTCTGTGCCTCAGTGTCTCAGAGGCTCAGTGTCTCTGAGTCTCAGTGCCTCAGTGTCTCTGTGTCTCAGAGTATCACTGTCTCTGTGTCTCAGTGACTCAGTGTCTCAGAGTCTCAGAGTCTCAGTGTCTCAGAGTCTGATTGTCTCTTTGTCTCAGTGTCTCAGTGTCTCAGTGTCTCAGTGTCTCAGTGTCTCAGTGTCTCAGTGTCTCTGTGTTTCAGTGTCTCAGTGTCTCAGAGCCTCTGTTTCTCTGTGTCTCAGTGTCTCTGTGTCTCAGAGACTCAGTTTCTCAGTGTCTCTGTGTCTCAGTGCCTCAGTGTCTCTGTGTCTCAGTGTCTCTGTGCCCCAGTGTATCTGTGTCTCAGTGTCCCAGAGTTTCAGTGTCTCTAGGTCTCTGTGTCTCAGTGTCTCTGTGCCTCAGTGTCTCTGTGCCTCAGTGTCTCTCTTTCTTATGGTCTCTGTGCCTCAGTGTCTCTTTGTCTCAGTGTCTCAGTATCTCAGAGTCTCAGAGCCTCAGTGTCTCTGTGTCTCAGTGTCTCTGTGCCTCAGTGTCTCAGAGCCTCACTGTCTCTGTGCCTCAGTGTCTCAGAGTCTCACTGTCTCTTTGTCTCAGTGACTCAGCGTCTCAGAGTCTCAGTGTCTCAGTGTCTCTGTGTTTCAGTGTCTGTGTGCCTCAGCTTCTCAGTGTCTCTGTGTCTCAGTTTCTCTGTGTCTCAGGGTCTCTGTGTCTCTGAGCCTCAGTGCCTCTGTCACAGAGTTGCAGTGTCTAGAGTCTCTGTGTCTTGGTGCCTCAGTGTCTCAGTGTCTCTGTGCCTCAGTCTATCAGACTCTCAGTGTCTCAGTGTCTCTGTGCCTCAGTCTATCAGACTCTCAGTGTCTCTGTGTCTGAGAGGCGCAGTGTCTCTGTGTCTCAGTTTCTCTGTGTCTCAGGGCCTCAGTGTCTCAGAGTTTCATTGTCTCTGTGCCTCAGTGTCTCAGAAGCTCAGTGTCTCTGTGTTTCAGTGTCTCTGCACTTCAGTGACTCTGTGTCTCTGTGTCACTGTGTCTCAATTTCTCAGAGTCTCAGAGTCTCAGTGTCTCTGCGTCTCAGTGTCTCTGTGCCTCAGTGTCTCAGTGTCTCAAAGTCTTTGTGTATCAGTGTCTCAGAGTCTCAGTGAGTCTGTGTCTGTGTCTTAGTGTCACACAGTCTCAGTGTCCCAGAGACTCAGTGTCTCCAAGTCTCTGTGTCTCTGTGTCTCAGTGTCTCTGTGCCTCAGTGTATCTGTGTCTCAGTGTCTCAGAGTTTCAGTGTCTCTATGTCTCTGTGTCTCAGTGTCTCAGAGTCTCAGTGTCTCTGTGTCTCAGTGCCTCAGTGTCTCTCTGTCTCAGTGTCTCTGTGCCTCAGTGTTTCTTTGTCTCAGTATCTCAGAGTTTCAGTGTCTCTCTGTCTCTGTGTCTCTGTGCCTCAGTGTCTCTTTGTCTCTGTGTCTCAGTGTCTCTGAGTCTCAGTGTCTCTGTGCCTCAGTGTCTCAGAGTCTCATTGAGTCTGTGTCTCAGTGTCTCTGTGTCTCAGTGCCTCAGTGTCTCAGTGTCTCTGTGTCTCAGTGTCTGTGTCTCAGTGTCTCAGTGTCTCCGCGTCTCTGTGTCTCAGTGTATCTGTTTTTCTGTGTCTCTGTGTCTCAGTGTCTCTGTGTCTCAGTGTCTCAGAGTCTCAGTGTCTCTGTTTCTCTGTGTCTCTGTGTCTCAGTGTCTCTGTGTCTCAGTGTCTCAGAGTCTCAGTGTCTCTGTGTCTCAGTGCCTCGGTGTCTCTGTGTCTCACTGTCTCAGTGTCTCAGTGTCTCAGAGTCTCACTGTCTCTGTGTCTCAGTGTCTCTGTGCCTCAGTGTCTCTGTGTTTCAGTGTTTCTGTGTCTCAGAGACTCTCTGTCTCTTTGTCTCTGTGTCTGAGTGTCTCTGTGCATCAGTGTCACAGTGTCTCTGTGTCTCAGTGTCTCTGTGTCTCAGTGTATCACTGTCTCAGAGATTCAGTGTCTCTTTGTCTCTGTGTCTGAGTTTCTCTGTGCCTCAGTGTCACAGGGTAACAGTGTCTCTGTGACTCACTGTCTCAGTGTCTCAGTGTCTCAGTGTCTCAGTGTCTCAGTGTCTCTGTGTCTCAGTGTATCAGCATCTCAGAGAATCAGTGTCTCTGTGTCTGAGTTTCTCTGTGCCTCAATGGCAGAGTGTCTCAGTGTCTCTGTGTCTCAGTATCTCAGTGTTTTTCTATCTCTGTGTCTCTGTGTCTCAGTGTCTCTGTGTCTCTGTGTCTCAGTGTCTCTGTGTTTCTGTGCCTCAGTGTCTCTGTGTCTCAGTTTCTCTGTGTCTCAGTGTCTCTGCGCCTCAGTGCCTCTGTATCTCTGTGTCACAGTGTCTCTGTGTTTCTGTGCCTCAGAGTCTCTGTGTCTCTGTGTCTCAGTGTCTCAGTGTCTCAGAGTCTCAGTGTCTCTGTGTCTCAGTGTCTCTGTGTTTCAGTGTCTCAAAGTCTTTGTGTCTCAGTGTCTCAGAGTCTCAGTGTCTCTGTGTCTCAGTGTCTCTGTGTTTCTGTGCCTCAGAGTCTCTGAGTCTCAGTGTCTCTGTGTCTCAGTTTCTCTGTGTCTCAGTGTCTCTGTGTCTCAGTGTCTCTGTGCCCCAGTGTATCTGTGTCTCAGTGTCCCAGAGTTTCAGTGTCTCTAGGTCTCTGTGTCTCAGCGTCTCTGTGCCTCAGTGTCTCAGTGTCTCAGAGTCTCAGTGACTCTGTGTCTCAGTGCCTCAGTGTCACTCTGTCTCAGTGTCTCAGAGTTTCAGTGTCACAGTGTCTCTGGGTCTCAGTGTCTCTGTGTTTCAGTGTCTCTGTGCCTCAGTGTCACAGTGTCTCAAAGTCTCTGTGTCTCAGTGTCTCAGACTCTCAGTGTCTCAGTGTCTCAGAGTCTCAGTGAATCTGTGTCTCTGTGTCTCTGTGTCTCTGTGTCTCCGTGTCTCTGTGCCTCAGTGTATCTGTGTCTCAGGGTCTCAGAGTTTCAGTGTCTCTATGTCTCTTTGTCTCAGTGTCTCTGTGCCTCAGTGTTTCAGAGTCTCAGTGTCTCTGAGTCTCAGTGCCTCAGTGTCTCTGTGTCTCAGAGTATCACTGTCTCTGTGTCACAGTGACTCAGTGTCTCAGAGTCTCAGAGTCTCAGTGTCTCAGAGTCTGATTGTCTCTTTGTCTCAGTGTCTCAGTGTCTCAGTGTCTCAGTGTCTCAGTGTCTCTGTGTTTCAGTGTCTCAGTGTCTCAGAGCCTCTGTGTCTCAGTGCCTCAGTGTCTCTGTGTCTCAGTGTCTCTATGCCCCAGTGTATCTGTGTCTCAGTGTCCCAGAGTTTCAGTGTCTCTAGGTCTCTGTGTCTCAGTGTCTCTGTGCCTCAGTGTCTCTGTGCCTCAGTGTCTCTCTTTCTTATGGTCTCTGTGCCTCAGTGTCTCTTTGTCTCAGTGTCTCAGTATCTCAGAGTCTCAGAGCCTCAGTGTCTCTGTGTCTCAGTGTCTCTGTGCCTCAGTGTCTCAGAGCCTCACTGTCTCTTTGTCTCAGTGACTCAGCGTCTCAGAGTCTCAGTGTCTCTGTGTTTCAGTGTCTGTGTGCCTCAGCTTCTCAGTGTCTCAGTGTCTCTGTGTCTCAGTTTCTCTGTGTCTCAGGGTCTCTGTGTCTCTGAGCCTCAGTGCCTCTGTCACAGAGTTGCAGTGTCTAGAGTCTCTGTGTCTTGGTGCCTCAGTGTCTCAGTGTCTCTGTGCCTCAGTCTATCAGACTCTCAGTGTCTCAGTGTCTCTGTGCCTCAGTCTATCAGACTCTCAGTGTCTCTGTGTCTGAGAGGCGCAGTGTCTCTGTGTCTCAGTTTCTCTGTGTCTCAGGGCCTCAGTGTCTCAGAGTTTCATTGTCTCTGTGCCTCAGTGTCTCAGAAGCTCAGTGTCTCTGTGTTTCAGTGTCTCTGCGCCTCAGTGACTCTGTGTCTCTGTGTCACTGTGTCTCAATTTCTCAGAGTCTCAGAGTCTCAGTGTCTCTGCGTCTCAGTGTCTCTGTGCCTCAGTGTCTCTGTGTCTCAGTGTCTCAAAGTCTTTGTGTATCAGTGTCTCAGAGTCTCAGTGAGTCTGTGTCTGTGTCTTAGTGTCACACAGTCTCAGTGTCCCAGAGACTCAGTGTCTCCAAGTCTCTGTGTCTCTGTGTCTCAGTGTCTCTGTGCCTCAGTGTATCTGTGTCTCAGTGTCTCAGAGTTTCAGTGTCTCTATGTCTCTGTGTCTCAGTGTCTCAGAGTCTCAGTGTCTCTGTGTCTCAGTGCCTCAGTGTCTCTCTGTCTCTGTGTCTCTGTGCCTCAGTGTCTCTTTGTCTCTGTGTCTCAGTGTCTCTGAGTCTCAGTGTCTCTGTGCCTCAGTGTCTCAGAGTCTCATTGAGTCTGTGTCTCAGTGTCTCTGTGTCTCAGTGCCTCAGTGTCTCAGTGTCTCTGTGTCTCAGTGTCTGTGTCTCAGTGTCTCAGTGTCTCCGCGTCTCTGTGTCTCTGTGTCTCAGTGTATCTGTTTTTCTGTGTCTCTGTGTCTCAGTGTCTCTGTGTCTCAGTGTCTCAGAGTCTCAGTGTCTCTGTTTCTCTGTGTCTCTGTGTCTCAGTGTCTCTGTGTCTCAGTGTCTCAGAGTCTCAGTGTCTCTGTGTCTCAGTGCCTCGGTGTCTCTGTGTCTCAGTGTCTCAGTGTCTCAGTGTCTCTGTGTCTCAGAGACTCTCTGTCTCTTTGTCTCTGTGTCTGAGTGTCTCTGTGCATCAGTGTCACAGTGTCTCTGTGTCTCAGTGTCTCTGTGTCTCAGTGTATCACTGTCTCAGAGACTCAGTGTCTCTTTGTCTCTGTGTCTGAGTTTCTCTGTGCCTCAGTGTCACAGGGTAACAGTGTCTCTGTGACTCACTGTCTCAGTGTATCAGTGTCTCAGTGTCTCAGTGTCTCTGTGTCTCAGTGTATCAGCATCTCAGAGAATCAGTGTCTCTGTGTCTGAGTTTCTCTGTGCCTCAATGGCACAGTGTTTCTGTGTCTCTGTGTCTCAGTGTCTCTGTGTTTCTGTGCCTCAGTGTCGCTGTGTCTCAGTTTCTCTGTGTCTCAGTGTCTCTGCGCCTCAGTGCCTCTGTGTCTCTGTGTCTCAGTGTCTCTGTGTTTCTGTGCCTCAGTGTCTCTGTGTCTCAGTCCCTCAGAGCCTCAGTGACTCTATCTCTGTGTCTCTGTGCCTCAGTGTCTCTTTGTCTCTGTGTCTCAGAGTTTCAGTGTCTCTAGGTCTCTGTGTCTCAGTGTCTCTGTGTCTCAGTGTTTCAGTGTCTCTGTGCCCGGTGTCTCTGTGTCTCAGTGTCTCAAAGTCTTTGTGTCTCAGTGTCTCAGACTCTCAGTGTCTCAGTGCCTCAGAGTCTCAGTGAGTCTGTTTCTCTGTGTCTTAGAGTCTCAGTGTCCCAGAGTCTCAGTGTCTCTGCTTCTCTGTGTCTCAGTGTCTCTGTGCCTCAGTGTAACTGTATCTCAGTGTCTCAGAGTTTCAGTGTCTCTATGTCTCTATGTCTCATGGTCTCTGTGCCTCAGTGTCTCAGTGTCTCAGAGGCTCAGTGTCTCTGTGTCTCAGTGCCTCAGTGTCTCTCTGTCTCAGTGTCTCAGAGTTTCAGTGTCTCTCTGTCTCTGTGCCTCAGTGCCTCAGTGTCTCTCTGTCTCAGTGTCTCTGTGCCAGTGTCACTTTGTGTCAGTGTCTCAGTGTTTCAGAGTCTCAGTGTCTCTGTGTCTCAGTGCCTCAGGGTCTCTGTGTCTCAGTGTCTCTGTGCCTCAGGGTCTCAGTGTCTAAGACCCTCAGTGCCTCAGTGACTCTCTGTCTCTGTGTCTCTGTACCTCAGTGTCTCTTTGTCTCTGTGTCTCAGTGTCTCTGTGCCTCAGTGTCTTTGTGTTTCAGTGTATCAGTGTCTCAGAGACTCACTGTAACTTTGTCTCTGTGTCTGAGTGTCTCTGTGCATCAGTGTCACAGTGTCTCTGTGTCTCAGTGTCTCAGTGTCTCAGAGTCAAAGTGTCTCAGTGTCTCAGTGTCTCAGAGTCTCAGAGTTTCAGTGTCTCTATGTCTCTGGGTCTCAGTGTCTCTTTGGCTCAGTGTCTCAGTGTCTCAGAAGCTCAGTGTCTCTGTGTTTCAGTGTCTCTGCGTCTCAGTGACTCTGTGTCACTGTGTCTCAGTGTCTCAGAGTCTCAGAGTCTCAGTGTCTCTGTGTCTCAGTGTCTCAGTGTCTCAGTGTCTCAGTGTCTCTGTGCCTCAGTGTCTCTGTGACTGTGTCTCAGTGTCTCAACGTCTTTGTGTCTCAGTGTCTCAGAGTCTCAGTGAGTCTGTGTCTGTGTCTTAGTGTCACACAGTCGCAGTGTCCCAGAGAATCAGTGTCTCCAATTCTCTGTGTCTCTGTGTCTCAGAGTCTCAGTGTCTCTGTGTCTCAGTGTCTCAGAGTCTCACTGTCTCAGTGCCTCAGTGCCTCAGTGCCTCAGTGTTTCTCTGTCGCAGTGTCTCTATGCCTCACTTTGTGTCAGTGTCTCAGTGTCTCAGAGTCTCAGTGTCTCTGTGTCTCAGTGCTTCAGGGTCTCTGTGTCTCAGTGTCTCAGAGTTTCAGTGTCTCTATGTCTCTGTGTCTCAGTGTCTCTGTGCCTCAGTGTCTCAGTGTCTCTGTGTCTCAGTCCCTCAGTGCCTCAGTGACTCTCTGTCTCTGTGTCTCTGTGCCTCAGTGTCTCTTTGTCTCTGTGCCTCAGTGTCTCAGTGTCTCTGTGTCTCAGTGTCTCTGTGTCTCAGTTTCTCTGTGTCTCAGTGTCTCTGTGTCTCAGTGTCTCTGTGCCCCAGTGTATCTGTGTCTCAGTGTCCCAGAGTTTCAGTGTCTCTAGGTCTCTGTGTCTCAGTGTCTCTGTGCCTCAGTGTCTCAGTGTCTCAGAGTCTCAGTGACTCTGTGTCTCAGTGCCTCAGTGTCTCTCTGTCTCAGTGTCTCAGAGTTTCAGTGTCACAGTGTCTCTGGGTCTCAGTGTCTCTGAGTTTCAGTGTCTCTGTGCCTCAGTGTCACAGTGTCTCAAAGTCTCTGTGTCTCAGTGTCTCAGACTCTCAGTGTCTCAGTGTCTCAGAGTCTCAGTGAATCTGTGTCTCTGTGTCTCTGTGTCTCTGTGCCTCAGTGTCTCAGAGTCTCAGTGTCTCTGAGTCTCAGTGCCTCAGTGTCTCTGTGTCTCAGAGTATCACTGTCTCTGTGTCTCAGTGACTCAGTGTCTCAGAGTCTCAGAGTCTCAGTGTCTCAGAGTCTGACTGTCTCTTTGTCTCAGTGTCTCAGTGTCTCAGGGTCTCAGTGTCTCAGTGTCTCAGTGTCTCAGTGTCTCAGTGTCTCAGAGCCTCTGTTTCTCTGTGTCTCAGTATCTCTGTGTCTCAGAGACTCAGTTTCTCAGTGTCTCTGTGTCTCAGTGCCTCAGTGTCTCTGTGTCTCAGTGTCTCTGTGCCCCAGTGTATCTGTGTCTCAGTGTCCCAGAGTTTCAGTGTCTCTAGGTCTCTGTGTCTCAGTGTCTCTGTGTCTCAGTGTCTCTGTGCCTCAGTGTCTCTCTTTCTTATGGTCTCTGTGGCTCAGTGTCTCTTTGTCTCAGTGTCTCAGTATCTCAGAGTCTCAGAGTTTCAGTGTCTCTGTGTCTCAGTGTCTCAGTGCCTTAGTGCCTCAGTGTCTCTGTGTCTCAGTGTCTCTGTGCCTCAGTGTCTCAGAGCCTCACTGTCTCTATGTCTCTGTGCCTCAGTGTCTCAGAGTCTCACTGTCTCTTTGTCTCAGTGACTCAGCGTCTCAGAGTCTCAGTGTCTCAGTGTCTCTGTGTCTCCGTTTCTCTGTGTCTCAGGGTCTCTGTGTCTCTGAGCCTCAGTGCCTCTGTCACAGAGTTGCAGTGTCTAGAGTCTCTGTGTCTTGGTGCCTCAGTGTCTCAGTGTCTCTGTGCCTCAGTCTATCAGACTCTCAGTGTCTCAGTGTCTCTGTGCCTCAGTCTATCAGACTCTCAGTGTCTCTGTGTCTGAGAGGCTCAGTGTCTCTGTGTCTCAGTTTCTCTGTGTCTCAGGGCCTCAGTGTCTCAGAGTTTCATTGTCTCTGTGCCTCAATGTCTCAGAAGCTCAGTGTCTCTGTGTCTCAGTGTCTCTGCGTCTCAGTGTCTCTGTGCCTCAGTGTCTCTGTGTCTCAGTGTCTCAAAGTCTTTGTGTATCAGTGTCTCAGAGTCTCAGTGAGTCTGTGTCTGTGTCTTAGTGTCACACAGTCTCAGTGTCCCAGAGACTCAGTGTCTCCAAGTCTCTGTGTCTCTGTGTCTCAGTGTCTCTGTGCCTCAGTGTATCTGTGTCTCAGTGTCTCAGAGTTTCAGTGTCTCTATGTCTCTGTGTCTCAGTGTCTCAGAGTCTCAGTGTCTCTTTGTCTCAGTGCCTCAGTGTCTCTCTGTCTCAGTGTCTCTGTGCCTCAGTGTCTCTTTGTCTCAGTATCTCAGAGTTTCAGTGTCTCTCTGTCTCTGTGTCTCAGTGCCTCAGTGTCTCTTTGTCTCTGTGCCTCAGTGTCTCAGAGTCTCATTGAGTCTGTGTCTCAGTGTCTCTGTGTCTCAGTGCCTCAGTGTCTCAGTGTCTCAGAATCTCAGTGTCACTGTGTCTCAGTGTCTGTGTCTCAGTGTCTCAGTGTCACCGCGTCTCTGTGTCTCAGTGTATCTGTTTCTCTGTGTCTCTGTGTCTCAGTGTCTCTGTGTCTCAGTGTCTCAGAGTCTCAGTGTCTCAGTGTCTCAGTGTCTCAGAGTCTCACTGTCTCTGTGTCTCAGTGTCTCAGTGTCTCTGTGCCTCAGTGTCTCTGTGTTTCAGTGTCTCTGTGTCTCAGAGACTCACTGTCTCTTTGTCTCTGTGTTTGAGTGTCTCTGTGCATCAGTGTCACAGTGTCTCTGTGTCTCAGTGTCTCTGTGTCTCAGTGTATCACTGTCTCAGAGACTCAGTGTCTCTTTGTCTCTGTGTCTGAGTGTCTCTGTGCATCAGTGTCACAGTGTCTCTGTGTCTCAGTGTCTCTGTGTCTCAGTGTATCACTGTCTCAGAGACTCAGTGTCTCTTTGTCTCTGTGTCTGAGTTTTTCTGTGCCTCAGTGTCACAGTGTAACAGTGTCTCTGTGACTCACTGTCTCAGTGTCTCAGTGTCTCTGTGTATCAGTGTATCAGCATCTCAGAGAATCAGTGTCTCTGTGTCTGAGTTTCTCTGTGCCTCAACGGCAGAGTGTCTCAGTGTCTCTGTGTCTCAGTATCTCAGTGTTTTTCTATCTCTGTGTCTCTGTGTCTCAGTGTCTCTGTGTTTCTGTGCCTCAGTGTCTCTGTGTCTCAGTTTCTCTGTGTCTCAGTGTCTCTGCGCCTCAGTGCCTCTGTGTCTCTGTGTCTCAGTGTCTCTGTGTTTCTGTGCCTCAGAGACTCTGTGTCTCTGTGTCTCAGTGTCTCAGAGTCTCAGAGTCTCAGTGTCTCTGTGTCTCAGTGTCTCTGTGTTTCAGTGTCTCTGTGCCTCAGTGTCTCTGTGTCTCAGTGTCTCAAAGTCTTTGTGTCTCAGTGTCTCAGAGTCTCAGTGAGTCTGTGTCTCTGTGTCTTAGAGTCTCAGTGTCCCAGAGTCTCAGTTTCTTCACGTCTCTGTCTCTCTGTGTCTCTGTGTCTCTGTGCCTCAGTCTATCTGTGTCACAGTGTCTCAGAGTTTCTGTATCTCTATGGCTCTGTGTCTCAGTGTCTCTGTGCCTCAGTGTCTCACTGTCTCAGAGTCTCAGTGTATCTGTGTCTCAGTGTCTCAGAGTTTCAGTGTCTCTATGTCTCTGTATCTCAGTGTCTCTGTGCCTCAGTATCTCAGTGTCTCTGTGTCTCAGTCCCTCAGAGCCTCAGTGACTCTATCTCTGTGTCTCTGTGCCTCAGTGTCTCTTTGTCTCTGTGTCTCAGTGTCTCAGTGTCTCTGTGCCCGGTGTCTCTGTGTCTCAGTGTCTCAAAGTCTTTGTGTCTCAGTGTCTCAGAAATCAGTGTCTCAGTGCCTCAGAGTCTCAGTGAGTCTGTTTCTCTGTGTCTTAGTGTCTCAGTGTCCCAGAGTCTCAGTGTCTCTGCTTCTCTGTGTCTCTGTGTCACAGTGTCTCTGTGCCTCAGTGTAACTGTATCTCAGTGTCTCAGAGTTTCAGTGTCTCTATGTCTCTATGTCTCAGGGTCTCTGTGCCTCAGTGTCTCAGTGTCTCAGAGGCTCAGTGTCTCTGTGTCTCAGTGCCTCAGTGTCTCTGTGTCTCAGTGTCTCAGTGTTTCAGAGTCTCAGTGTCTCAGACCCTCAGTGCCTCAGGGTCTCTGTGTCTCAGTGTCTCAGAGTTTCAGTGTCTCTATGTCTCTGTGTCTCAGTGTCTCTGTGCCTCAGTGTCTCAGTGTCTCAGACCCTCAGTGCCTCAGTGACTCTCTGTGTCTGTATCTCTGTGCCTCAGTGTCTCTTTGTCGCTGTGTCTCAGTGTCTCTGTGCCTCAGTGTCTTTGTGTTTCAGTGTATCAGTGTCTCAGAGACTCACTGTCTCTTTGTCTCTGTGTCTGAGTGTCTCTGTGCATCAGTGTCACAGTGTCTCAGTGTCTCAGAGTCAAAGTGTCTCAGTGTCTCAGTGTCTCAGAGTCTCAGAGTTTCAGTGTCTCTATGTCTCTGGGTCTCAGTGTCTCTTTGGCTCAGTGTCTCAGTGTCTCAGAAGCTCAGTGTCTCTGTGTTTCAGTGTCTCTGCGCCTCAGTGACTCTGTGTCACTGTGTCTCAGTGTCTCAGAGTCTCAGAGTCTCAGTGTCTCTGTGTCTCAGTGTCTCAGTGTCTCAGTGTCTCTGTGCCTCAGTGTCTCTGTGTCTCAGTGTCTCAAAGTCTTTGTGTCTCAGTGTCTCAGAGTCTCAGTGAGTCTGTGTCTGTGTCTTAGTGTCACACAGTCTCAGTGTCCCAGAGACTCAGTGTCTCCACGTCTCTGTGTCTCTGTGTCTCAGTGTCTCAGTGTCTCTGTGTCTCAGTGTCTCAGAGTCTCGCTGTCTCAGTGCCTCAGTGCCTCAGTGTTTCTCTGTCGCAGTGTCTCTGTGCCTCACTTTGTGTCAGTGTCTCAGTGTCTCAGAGTCTCAGTGTCTCTGTGTCTCAGTGCTTCAGGGTCTCTGTGTCTCAGTGTCTCAGAGTTTCAGTTTCTCTATGTCTCTGTGTCTCAGTGTCTCTGTGCCTCAGTGTCTCAGTGTCTCTGTGTCTCAGTCCCTCAGTGCCTCAGTGACTCTCTGTCTCTGTGTCTCTGTGCCTCAGTGTCTCTTTGTCTCTGTGCCTCAGTGTCTCAGTGTCTCTGTGTCTCAGTGTCTCTGTGTCTCAGTTTCTCTGTGTCTCAGTGTCTCTGTGTCTCAGTGTCTCTGTGCCCCAGTGTATCTGTGTCTCAGTGTCCCAGAGTTTCAGTGTCTCTAGGTCTCTGTGTCTCAGCGTCTCTGTGCCTCAGTGTCTCAGTGTCTCAGAGTCTCAGTGACTCTGTGTCTCAGTGCCTCAGTGTCACTCTGTCTCAGTGTCTCAGAGTTTCAGTGTCACAGTGTCTCTGGGTCTCAGTGTCTCTGTGTTTC
Source organism: Prionace glauca (assembly GCA_037974335.1). Lineage (NCBI taxonomy): Eukaryota > Metazoa > Chordata > Chondrichthyes > Carcharhiniformes > Carcharhinidae > Prionace > Prionace glauca. Next base: position 295,780 of record JBBMRE010000227.1, on the reverse strand, counting down.
AGTGTCTCTGTGCCTCAGTGTCACAGTGTCTCAAAGTCTCTGTGTCTCAGTGTCTCAGACTCTCAGTGTCTCAGTGTCTCAGAGTCTCAGTGAATCTGTGTCTCTGTGTCTCTGTGTCTCTGTGTCTCCGTGTCTCTGTGCCTCAGTGTATCTGTGTCTCAGGGTCTCAGAGTTTCAGTGTCTCTATGTCTCTTTGTCTCAGTGTCTCTGTGCCTCAGTGTCTCAGAGGCTCAGTGTCTCTGAGTCTCAGTGCCTCAGTGTCTCTGTGTCTCAGAGTATCACTGTCTCTGTGTCTCAGTGACTCAGTGTCTCAGAGTCTCAGAGTCTCAGTGTCTCAGAGTCTGATTGTCTCTTTGTCTCAGTGTCTCAGTGTCTCAGTGTCTCAGTGTCTCAGTGTCTCAGTGTCTCAGTGTCTCTGTGTTTCAGTGTCTCAGTGTCTCAGAGCCTCTGTTTCTCTGTGTCTCAGTGTCTCTGTGTCTCAGAGACTCAGTTTCTCAGTGTCTCTGTGTCTCAGTGCCTCAGTGTCTCTGTGTCTCAGTGTCTCTGTGCCCCAGTGTATCTGTGTCTCAGTGTCCCAGAGTTTCAGTGTCTCTAGGTCTCTGTGTCTCAGTGTCTCTGTGCCTCAGTGTCTCTGTGCCTCAGTGTCTCTCTTTCTTATGGTCTCTGTGCCTCAGTGTCTCTTTGTCTCAGTGTCTCAGTATCTCAGAGTCTCAGAGCCTCAGTGTCTCTGTGTCTCAGTGTCTCTGTGCCTCAGTGTCTCAGAGCCTCACTGTCTCTGTGCCTCAGTGTCTCAGAGTCTCACTGTCTCTTTGTCTCAGTGACTCAGCGTCTCAGAGTCTCAGTGTCTCAGTGTCTCTGTGTTTCAGTGTCTGTGTGCCTCAGCTTCTCAGTGTCTCTGTGTCTCAGTTTCTCTGTGTCTCAGGGTCTCTGTGTCTCTGAGCCTCAGTGCCTCTGTCACAGAGTTGCAGTGTCTAGAGTCTCTGTGTCTTGGTGCCTCAGTGTCTCAGTGTCTCTGTGCCTCAGTCTATCAGACTCTCAGTGTCTCAGTGTCTCTGTGCCTCAGTCTATCAGACTCTCAGTGTCTCTGTGTCTGAGAGGCGCAGTGTCTCTGTGTCTCAGGGCCTCAGTGTCTCAGAGTTTCATTGTCTCTGTGCCTCAGTGTCTCAGAAGCTCAGTGTCACTGTGTTTCAGTGTCTCTGCACTTCAGTGACTCTGTGTCTCTGTGTCACTGTGTCTCAATTTCTCAGAGTCTCAGAGTCTCAGTGTCTCTGCGTCTCAGTGTCTCTGTGCCTCAGTGTCTCAGTGTCTCAAAGTCTTTGTGTATCAGTGTCTCAGAGTCTCAGTGAGTCTGTGTCTGTGTCTTAGTGTCACACAGTCTCAGTGTCCCAGAGACTCAGTGTCTCCAAGTCTCTGTGTCTCTGTGTCTCAGTGTCTCTGTGCCTCAGTGTATCTGTGTCTCAGTGTCTCAGAGTTTCAGTGTCTCTATGTCTCTGTGTCTCAGTGTCTCAGAGTCTCAGTGTCTCTGTGTCTCAGTGCCTCAGTGTCTCTCTGTCTCAGTGTCTCTGTGCCTCAGTGTTTCTTTGTCTCAGTATCTCAGAGTTTCAGTGTCTCTCTGTCTCTGTGTCTCTGTGCCTCAGTGTCTCTTTGTCTCTGTGTCTCAGTGTCTCTGAGTCTCAGTGTCTCTGTGCCTCAGTGTCTCAGAGTCTCATTGAGTCTGTGTCTCAGTGTCTCTGTGTCTCAGTGCCTCAGTGTCTCAGTGTCTCTGTGTCTCAGTGTCTGTGTCTCAGTGTCTCAGTGTCTCCGCGTCTCTGTGTCTCAGTGTATCTGTTTTTCTGTGTCTCTGTGTCTCAGTGTCTCTGTGTCTCAGTGTCTCAGAGTCTCAGTGTCTCTGTTTCTCTGTGTCTCTGTGTCTCAGTGTCTCTGTGTCTCAGTGTCTCAGAGTCTCAGTGTCTCTGTGTCTCAGTGCCTCGGTGTCTCTGTGTCTCACTGTCTCAGTGTCTCAGTGTCTCAGAGTCTCACTGTCTCTGTGTCTCAGTGTCTCTGTGCCTCAGTGTCTCTGTGTTTCAGTGTTTCTGTGTCTCAGAGACTCTCTGTCTCTTTGTCTCTGTGTCTGAGTGTCTCTGTGCATCAGTGTCACAGTGTCTCTGTGTCTCAGTGTCTCTGTGTCTCAGTGTATCACTGTCTCAGAGATTCAGTGTCTCTTTGTCTCTGTGTCTGAGTTTCTCTGTGCCTCAGTGTCACAGGGTAACAGTGTCTCTGTGACTCACTGTCTCAGTGTCTCAGTGTCTCAGTGTCTCAGTGTCTCAGTGTCTCTGTGTCTCAGTGTATCAGCATCTCAGAGAATCAGTGTCTCTGTGTCTGAGTTTCTCTGTGCCTCAATGGCAGAGTGTCTCAGTGTCTCTGTGTCTCTGTGTCTCAGTATCTCAGTGTTTTTCTATCTCTGTGTCTCTGTGTCTCAGTGTCTCTGTGTCTCTGTGTCTCAGTGTCTCTGTGTTTCTGTGCCTCAGTGTCTCTGTGTCTCAGTTTCTCTGTGTCTCAGTGTCTCTGCGCCTCAGTGCCTCTGTATCTCTGTGTCTCAGTGTCTCTGTGTTTCTGTGCCTCAGAGTCTCTGTGTCTCTGTGTCTCAGTGTCTCAGTGTCTCAGAGTCTCAGTGTCTCTGTGTCTCAGTGTCTCTGTGTTTCAGTGTCTCAAAGTCTTTGTGTCTCAGTGTCTCAGAGTCTCAGTGAGTCTGTGTCTCTGTGTCTTAGAGTCTCAGTGTCCCAGAGTCTCAGTTTCTTCACGTCTCTGTCTCTCGGTGTCTCAGTGTCTCTGTGCCTCAGTGTATCTGTGTCACAGTGTCTCAGAGTTTCTGTATCTCTATGGCTCTCTGTCTCAGTGTCTCTGTGCCTCAGTGTCTCACTGTCTCAGAGTCTCAGTGTCTCTGTGTCTCAGTGCCTCAGTGTCTCTGTGTCTCAGTGTCTCAGAGTTTCAGTGTCTCTATGTCTCTGTATCTCAGTGTCTCTGTGCCTCAGTGTCTCAGTGTCTCAGTCCCTCAGAGCCTCAGTGACTCTATCTCTGTGTCTCTGTGCCTCAGTGTCTCTTTGTCTCTGTGTCTCAGTGTCTCAGTGTCTCTGTGCCCGGTGTCTCTGTGTCTCAGTGTCTCAAAGTCCTTTGTGTCTCAGTGTCTCAGACTTCAGTGTCTCAGTGCCTCAGAGTCTCAGTGAGTCTGTTTTCTCTGTGTCTTAGAGTCTCAGTGTCCCAGAGTCTCAGTGTCTCTGCTTCTCTGTGTCTCTGTGTCACAGTGTCTCTGTGCCTCAGTGTAACTGTATCTCAGTGTCTCAGAGTTCAGTGTCTCTATGTCTCTATGTCTCAGGGTCTCTGTGCCTCAGTGACTCTCTGTGTCTGTGTCTCTGTGCCTCAGTGTCTCTTTGTCGCTGTGTCTCAGTGTTTCTGTGCCTCAGTGTCTTTGTGTTCAGTGTATCAGTGTCTCAGAGACTCACTGTCTCTTTGTCTCTGTGTCTGAGTGTCTCTGTGCATCAGTGTCAAAGTGTCTCAGTGTCTCAGTGTCTCAGAGTCAAAGTGTCTCAGTGTCTCAGTGTCTCAGAGTCTCAGAGTTTCAGTGTCTCTATGTCTCTGGGTCTCAGTGTCTCTACACAGTGAGCACGTGATGTCTCAGAAGCTCAGTGTCTCTGTGTTTCAGTGTCTCTGCGCCTCAGTGACTCTGTGTCACTGTGTCTCAGTGTCTCAGAGTCTCAGAGTCTCAGTGTCTCTGTGTCTCAGTGTCTCAGTGTCTCTGTGCCTCAGTGTCTCTGTGTCTCTGTGTCTCAGTGTCTCAAAGTCTTTGTGTCTCAGTGTCTCAGAGTCTCAGTGAGTCTGTGTCTGTGTCTTAGTGTCACACAGTCTCAGTGTCCCAGAGACTCAGTGTCTCCACGTCTCTGTGTCTCTGTGTCTCAGAGTCTCAGTGTCTCTGTGTCTCAGTGTCTCAGAGTCTCGCTGTCTCAGTGCCTCAGTGCCTCAGTGTTTCTCTGTCGCAGTGTCTCTGTGCCTCACTTTGTGTCAGTGTCTCAGTGTCTCAGAGTCTCAGTGTCTCTGTGTCTCAGTGCTTCAGGGTCTCTGTGTCTCAGTGTCTCAGAGTTTCAGTGTCTCTATGTCTCTGTGTCTCAGTGTCTCTGTGCCTCAGTGTCTCAGTGTCTCTGTGTCTCAGTCCCTCAGTGCCTCAGTGACTCTCTGTCTCTGTGTCTCTGTGCCTCAGTGTCTCTTTGTCTCTGTGCCTCAGTGTCTCAGTGTCTCTGTGTCTCAGTGTCTCTGTGTCTCAGTTTCTCTGTGTCTCAGTGTCTCTGTGTCTCAGTGTCTCTGTGCCCCAGTGTATCTGTGTCTCAGTGTCCAGAGTTTCAGTGTCTCTAGGTCTCTGTGTCTCAGTGTCTCTGTGCCACAGTGTCTCAGTGTCTCAGAGTCTCAGTGACTCTGTGTCTCAGTGCCTCAGTGTTACTCTGTCTCAGTGTCTCAGAGTTTCAGTGTCACATTGTCTCTGGGTCTCAGTGTCTCTGTGTTTCAGTGTCTCTGTGCCTCAGTGTCACAGTGTCTCAAAGTCTCTGTGTCTCAGTGTCTCAGACTCTCAGTGTCTCAGTGTCTCAGAGTCTCAGTGAATCTGTGTCTCTGTGTCTCCGTGTCTCTGTGCCTCAGTGTATCTGTGTCTCAGGGTCTCAGAGTTTCAGTGTCTCTATGTCTCTTTGTCTCAGTGTCTCTGTGCCTCAGTGTCTCAGAGTCTCAGTGTCTCTGAGTCTCAGTGCCTCAGTGTCTCTGTGTCTCAGTGACTCAGTGTCTCAGAGTCTCAGAGTCTCAGTGTCTCAGAGTCTGATTGTCTCTTTGTCTCAGTGTCTCAGTGTCTCAGTGTCTCAGTGTCTCAGTGTCTCTGTGTTTCAGTGTCTCAGTGTCTCAGAGCCTCTGTTTCTCTGTGTCTCAGTGTCTCTGTGTCTCAGAGACTCAGTTTCTCAGTGTCTCTGTGTCTCAGTGCCTCAGTGTATCTGTGTCTCAGTGTCTCTGTGCCCCAGTGTATCTGTGTCTCAGTGTCCCAGAGTTTCAGTGTCTCTAGGTCTCTGTGTCTCAGTGTCTCTGTGCCTCAGTGTCTCTGTGCCTCAGTGTCTCTCTTTCTTATGGTCTCTGTGCCTCAGTGTCTCTTTGTCTCAGTGTCTCAGTATCTCAGAGTCTCAGAGCCTCAGTGTCTCTGTGTCTCAGTGCCTCAGTGTCTCAGAGCCTCACTGTCTCTGTGTCTCTGTGCCTCAGTGTCTCAGAGTCTCACTGTCTCTTTGTCTCAGTGACTCAGCGTCTCAGAGTCTCAGTGTCTCTGTGTTTCAGTGTCTGTGTGCCTCAGCGTCTCAGTGTCTCAGTGTCTCTGTGTCTCAGTTTCTCTGTGTCTCAGGGTCTCTGTGTCTCTGAGCCTCAGTGCCTCTGTCACAGAGTTGCAGTGTCTAGAGTCTCTGTGTCTTGGTGCCTCAGTGTCTCAGTGTCTCTGTGCCTCAGTCTATCAGACTCTCAGTGTCTCTGTGCCTCAGTCTATCAGACTCTCAGTGTCTCTGTGTCTGAGAGGCGCAGTGTCTCTGTATCTCAGTTTCTCTGTGCCTCAGGGCCTCAGTGTCTCAGAGTTTCATTGTCTCTGTGCCTCAGTGTCTCAGAAGCTCAGTGTCTCTGTGTTTCAGTGTCTCTGCGCCTCAGTGACTCTGTGTCTCTGTGTCACTGTGTCTCAATTTCTCAGAGTCTCAGAGTCTCAGTGTCTCTGCGTCTCAGTGTCTATGTGCCTCAGTGTCTCTGTGTCTCTGTGTCTCAGTGTCTCAAAGTCTTTGTGTATCAGTGTCTCAGAGTCTCAGTGAGTCTGTGTCTGTGTCTTAGTGTCACACAGTCTCAGTGTACCAGAGACTCAGTGTCTCCAAGTCTCTGTGTCTCTGTGTCTCAGTGTCTCTGTGCCTCAGTGTATCTGTGTCTCAGTGTCTCAGAGTTTCAGTGTCTCTATGTCTCTGTGTCTCAGTGTCTCAGAGTCTCAGTGTCTCTGTGTCTCAGTGCCTCAGTGTCTCTCTGTCTCAGTGTCTCTGTGCCTCAGTGTCTCTTTGTCTCAGTATCTCAGAGTTTCAGTGTCTCTCTGTCTCTGTGTCTCTGTGCCTCAGTGTCTCCTTGTCTCTGTGTCTCAGTGTCTCTGAGTCTCAGTGTCTCTGTGCCTCAGTGTCTCAGAGTCTCATTGAGTCTGTGTCTCAGTGTCTCTGTGTCTCAGAGCCTCAGTGTCTCAGTGTCTCAGAATCTCAGTGTCACTGTGTCTCAGTGTTTGTGTCTCAGTGTCTCAGTGTCTCCGCGTCTCTGTGTCTCTGTGTATCTGTTTTTCTGTGTCTCTGTGTCTCAGTGTCTCTGTGTCTCAGTGTCTCAGAGTCTCAGTGTCTCTGTTTCTCTGTGTCTCTGTGTCTCAGTGTCTCTGTGTCTCAGTGTCTCAGAGTCTCAGTGTCTCTGTGTCTCAGTGCCTCGGTGTCTCTGTGTCTCAGTGTCTCAGAGTCTCACTGTCTCTGTGTCTCAGTGCCTCGGTGTCTCTGTGTCTCAGTGTCTCAGTGTCTCAGTGTCTCAGAGTCTCACTGTCTCTGTGTCTCAGTGTCTCAGTGTCTCTGTGCCTCAGTGTCTCTGTGTTTCAGTGTCTCTGTGTCTCAGAGACTCACTGTCTCTTTGTCTCTGTGTCTGAGTGTCTCTGTGCATCAGTGTCACAGTGTCTCTGTGTCTCAGTGTCTCTGTGTCTCAGTGTATCACTGTCTCAGAGACTCAGTGTCTCTTTGTCTCTGTGTCTGAGTTTCTCTGTGCCTCAGTGTCACAGGGTAACAGTGACTCTGTGACTCACTGTCTCAGTGTCTCAGTGTCTCTGTGTCTCAGTGTATCAGCATCTCAGAGAATCAGTGTCTCTGTGTCTGAGTTTCTCTGTGCCTCAATGGCAGAGTGTCTCAGTGTCTCTGTGTCTCAGTATCTCAGTGTTTTTCTATCTCTGTGTCTCTGTGTCTCAGTGTCTCTGTGTTTCTGTGCCTCAGAGTCTCTGTGTCTCTGTGTCTCAGTGTCTCAGTGTCTCAGAGTCTCAGTGTCTCTGTGTCTCAGTGTCTCTGTGTTTCAGTGTCTCTGTGTTTCAGTGTCTCAAAGTCTTTGTGTCTCAGTGTCTCAGAGTCTCAGTGAGTCTGTGTCTCTGTGTCTTAGAGTCTCAGTGTCCCAGAGTCTCAGTTTCTTCACGTCTCTGTCTCTCGGTGTCTCAGTGTCTCTGTGCCTCAGTGTATCTGTGTCACAGTGTCTCAGAGTTTCTGTATCTCTATGGCTCTCTGTCTCAGTGTCTCTGTGCCTCAGTGTCTCACTGTCTCAGAGTCTCAGTGTCTCTGTGTCTCAGTGCCTCAGTGTCTCTGTGTCTCAGTGTCTCAGAGTTTCAGTGTCTCTATGTCTCTGTATCTCAGTGTCTCTGTGCCTCAGTGTCTCAGTGTCTCAGTCCCTCAGAGCCTCAGTGACTCTATCTCTGTGTCTCTGTGCCTCAGTGTCTCTTTGTCTCTGTGTCTCAGTGTCTCAGTGTCTCTGTGCCCGGTGTCTCTGTGTCTCAGTGTCTCAAAGTCTTTGTGTCTCAGTGTCTCAGACTTCAGTGTCTCAGTGCCTCAGAGTCTCAGTGAGTCTGTTTCTCTGTGTCTTAGAGTCTCAGTGTCTCTGCTTCTCTGTGTCTCTGTGTCACAGTGTCTCTGTGCCTCAGTGTAACTGTATCTCAGTGTCTCAGAGTTTCAGTGTCTCTATGTCTCTATGTCTCAGGGTCTCTGTGCCTCAGTGTCTCAGTGTCTCAGAGGCACAGTGTCTCTGTGTCTCAGTGCCTCAGTGTCTCTGTGTCTCAGTGTCTCAGTGTTTCAGAGTCTCAGTGTCTCAGACCCTCAGTGCCTCAGTGACTCTCTGTGTCTGTGTCTCTGTGCCTCAGTGTCTCTTTGTCGCTGTGTCTCAGTGTCTCTGTGCCTCAGTGTCTTTGTGTTTCAGTGTATCAGTGTCTCAGAGACTCACTGTCTCTTTGTCTCTGTGTCTGAGTGTCTCTGTGCATCAGTGTCACAGTGTCTCAGTGTCTCAGTGACTCAGAGTCAAAGTGTCTCAGTGTCTCAGTGTCTCAGAGTCTCAGAGTTTCAGTGTCTCGATGTCTCTGGGTCTCAGTGTCTCTTTGGCTCAGTGCCTCAGTGTCTCAGAAGCTCAGTGTCTCTGTGTTTCAGTGTCTCTGCGCCTCAGTGACTCTGTGTCACTGTGTCTCAGTGTCTCAGAGTCTCAGAGTCTCAGTGTCTCTGTGTCTCAGTGTCTCAGTGTCTCAGTGTCTCAGTGTCTCTGTGCCTCAGAGTCTCTGTGTCTCTGTGTCTCAGTGTCTCAAAGTCTTTGTGTCTCAGTGTCTCAGAGTCTCGCTGAGTCTGTGTCTCTGTGTCTTAGAGTCTCAGTGTCCCAGAGTCTCAGTTTCTCTGTCGCAGTGTCTCTGTGCCTCACTTTGTGTCAGTGTCTCAGTGTCTCAGAGTCTCAGTGTCTCTGTGTCTCAGTGCTTCAGGGTCTCTGTGTCTCAGTGTCTCAGAGTTTCAGTGTCTCTATGTCTCTGTGTCTCAGTGTCTCTGTGCCTCAGTGTCTCAGTGTCTCTGTGTCTCAGTCCCTCAGTGCCTCAGTGACTCTCTGTCTCTGTGTCTCTGTGCCTCAGTGTCTCAGTGTCTCTGTGCCTCAGTGTCTCAGTGTCTCTGTGTCTCAGTGTCTCTGTGTCTCAGTTTCTCTGTGTCTCGGTGTCTCTGTGTCTCAGTATCTCTGTGCCCCAGTGTATCTGTGTCTCAGTGTCCCAGAGTTTCAGTGTCTCTAGGTCTCTGTGTCTCAGTGTCTCTGTGCCTCAGTGTCTCAGTGTCTCAGAGTCTCAGTGACTCTGTGTCTCAGTGCCTCAGTGTCACTCTGTCTCAGTGTCTCAGAGTTTCAGTGTCACAGTTTCTCTGGGTCTCAGTGTCTCAGAGTTTCAGTGTCTCTATGTCTCTGTGTCTCAGTGTCTCAGAGTCTCAGTGTCTCTGTGTCTCAGTGCCTCAGTGTCTCTCTGTCTCAGTGTCTCTGTGCCTCAGTGTCTCTTTGTCTCAGTATCTCAGAGTTTCAGTGTCTCTCTGTCTCTGTGTCTCTGTGCCTCAGTGTCTCTTTGTCTCTGTGTCTCAGTGTCTCTGAGTCTCAGTGTCTCTGTGCCTCAGTGTCTCAGAGTCTCATTGAGTCTGTGTCTCAGTGTCTCTGTGTCTCAGTGCCTCAGTGTCTCAGTGTCTCAGAATCTCAGTGTCACTGTGTCTCAGTGTCTGTGTCTCAGTGTCTCAGTGTCTCCGCGTCTCTGTGTCTCTGTATCTCAGTGTATCTGTTTTTCTGTGTCTCTGTGTCTCAGTGTCTCTGTGTCTCAGTGTCTCAGAGTCTCAGTGTCTCTGTGTCTCAGTGCCTCAGTGTCTCTGTGTCTCAGTGTCTCAGAGTCTCACTCTGTCTGTGTCTCAGTGTCTCAGAGTCTCAGTGACTCAGTGTCTCACTGTCTCTGTGTCTCAGTCATTCAGTGTCTCAGAGTCTCAGTGTCTCAGTGTCTCAGAGTCTCACTGTCTCTGTGTCTCACTGTCTCTCTGTTTCAGTGACTCAGTGTCTCAGAGTCTCAGTGTCTCAGTGTCTCAGAGGCTCACTGTCTCTGTGTCTCAGTGACTCAGAGTCTCAGGGTCTCAGTGTCTCAGAGTCTCAGTATGTCAGTGTCTCAGAGTCTCACTGTCTCAATGTCTATGTGCCTCAGTGTCTCAGAGTCTCACTGTCTCTGTGTCTCTGTGTCTCAGTGTCTCAGTGTCTCAGGGTCTCAGTGTCTCAGTGTCTCAGTGTCTCTGTGTCTCAGAGTCTCAGTGTCTCAGTGTCTCAGTGTCTCTGTGTCTCAGTCTCAGTGTCTCAGTGTCTCAGAGAGTCAGCGCCTCAGTGTCTCTGTGTCTCAGTGCCTCAGAGTCTCAGTGTCTCAGTGTCTCTGTGTCTCAGTGTCTCAGAGTCTCAGTTTCTCTGTGTCTCAGTGTCTCTGTGACCCAGTGTATCGGTGTCTCAGTGTCCCAGAGTTTCAGTGTGTCTAGGTCTCTGTGTCTCAGTGTCTCTGTGCCTCAGTGTCTCAGAATCTCAGTGACTCTGTGTCGCAGTGCCAAAGTGTCTCTGTGTCTCAGTTTCTCAGAGTCTCACTGTCTCTGGGTCTCAGTGTCTCTTTGCCTCAGTGTCTCAGTGCCTCAGTGTCTCTGTGTCTCAGTGTCTCTGTGCCTCAGTGTCTCAGAGTCTCACTGTCTCTATGTCTCAGTGACTCAACGGCTCAGAGTCGCAGTGTCTCTGTGTTTCAGTGACTCTGTGCCTCAGTGTCTCAGTGTCTCTGTGTCTCAGTGTCTCTGTGTCTCAGTTTCTCTGTATCACAGTGTCTCTGCGTCTCAGTGTCTCTGTGGCTCAGTGTCTCAGGGTCTCAGTGTCTCTGTGTCTCAGTGCCTCAGTGTCTCTGTGTCTCACTGGCTCAGAGTTTCAGTGTCTCTATGTCTCTGGGTCTCAGTGTCTCTTTGGCTCAGTGTCTCAGTGTCTCAGAAGCTCAGTGTCCCTGTGTTTCAGTGTCTCTGCGCCTCAGTGACTCTGTGTCTCTGTGTCACTGTGTCTCAGTATCTCAGAGTCTCAGAGTCTCAGTGTCTCTGTGTCTCAGTGTCTCAGTGTCTCTGTGCCTCAGTATCTCTGTGTCTCAGTGTCTCAAAGTCTTTGAGTCTCAGTGTCTCAGAGTCTCAGTGAGTCTGTGTCTGTCTCTTAGTGTCACACAGTCTCAGTGTCCCAGAGACTCAGTGTCTCCACGTCTCTGTGTCTCTGTGTCTCAGAGTCTCAGTGTCTCTGTGTCTCAGTGCCTCAGTGTTTCTCTGTCGCAGTGTCTCTGTGCCTCACTTTGTGTCAGTGTCTCAGTGTCTCTGTGCCTCAGTGTATCTGTGTCTCAGTGTCTCAGAGTTTCAGTGTCTCTATGTCTCTGTGTCTCAGTGTCTCAGAGTCTCAGTGTCTCTGTGTCTCAGTGCCTCAGTGTCTCTCTGTCTCAGTGTCTCTGTGCCTCAGTGTCTCTTTGTCTCAGTATCTCAGAGTTTCAGTGTCTTTCTGTCTCTGTGTCTCTGTGCCTCAGTGTCTCTTTGTCTCTGTGTCTCAGTGTCTCTGAGTCTCAGTGTCTCTGTGCCTCAGTGTCTCAGAGTCTCATTGAGTCTGTGTCTCAGTGTCTCTGTGTCTCAGTGCCTCAGTGTCTCAGAATCTCAGTGTCACTGTGTCTCAGTGTCTGTGTCTCAGTGTCTCAGTGTCTCCGCGTCTCTGTGTCTCTGTGTCTCAGTGTATCTGTTTTTCTGTGTCTCTGTGTCTCAGTGTCTCTGTGTCTCAGTGTCTCAGAGTCTCAGTGTCTCTGTGTCTCAGTGCCTCAGTGTCTCTGTGTCTCAATGTCTCAGAGTCTCACTGTCTCTGTGTCTCAGTGTCTCAGAGTCTCAGTGACTCAGTGTCTCACTGTCTCTGTGTCTCAGTCATTCAGTGTCTCAGAGTCTCAGTGTCTCAGTGTCTCAGAGTCTCAGTGTCTCAGAGTCTCAGTGTCTCTGTGTCTCAGTGTCTCAGTGTCTCTGTGTCTCAGTGTCTCAGAGTCTCACAGTCTCTGTGTCTCACTGTCTCTGTGTCTCAGTGACTCAGTGTCTCAGAGTCTCAGTGTCTCAGTGTCTCAGAGTCTCACTGTCTCTGTGTCTCAGTGACTCAGAGTCTCAGGGTCTCAGTGTCTCAGAGTCTCAGTATCTCAGTGTCTCAGAGTCTCAGTGTCTCAATGTCTATGTGCCTCAATGTCTCAGAGTCTCACTGTCTCTGTGTCTCTGTGTCTCAGTGTCTCAGTGTCTCAGGGTCTCAGTGTCTCAGTGTCTCTGTGTCTCAGAGTCTCAGTGTCTCAGTGTCTCAGTGTCTCTGAGTCTCAGTCTCAGTGTCTCAGTGCCTCAGAGTCTCAGTGAGTCTGTGTCTCTGTGTCTCAGTGTCTCTGTGTCTCTGTTTCTCTGTGTCTCAGTGTCTCTGTGTCTCAGAGACTCAGCGCCTCAGTGTCTCAGTGTCTCAGTGCCTCAGAGTCTCAGTGTCTCAGTGTCTCTGTGTCTCAGTGTCTCAGTGTCTCAGTGTATCTGTGTCTCAGTGTCCCAGAGTTTCAGTGTGTCTAGGTCTCTGTGTCTCAGTGTCTCTGTGCCTCAGTGTCTCAGAATCTCAGTGACTCTGTGTCGCAGTGCCAAAGTGTCTCTGTGTCTCAGTGTCTCAGAGTTCAGTGTCTCTATGTCTCTGTGTCTCTGGGTCTCAGTGTCTCTGTGCCTCAGTGCCTCAGTGTCTCAGCGTCTCAGTGTCTCAGTGTCTCTGTGTCTCAGTTTCTCTGTGTCTCAGGGTCTCTGTGTCTCTGAGCCTCAGTGCCTCTGTCACAGAGTTGCAGTGTCTAGAGTCTCTGTGTCTTGGTGCCTCAGTGTCTCAGTGTCTCTGTGCCTCAGTCAATCAGACTCTCAGTGTCTCTGTGCCTCAGTCTATCAGACTCTCAGTGTCTCTGTGTCTGAGAGGCGCAGTGTCTCTGTGTCTCAGTTTCTCTGTGCCTCAGGGCCTCAGTGTCTCAGAGTTTCATTGTCTCTGTGCCTCAGTGTCTCAGAAGCTCAGTGTCTCTGTGTTTCAGTGTCTCTGCGCCTCAGTGACTCTGTGTCTCTGTGTCACTGTGTCTCAATTTCTCAGAGTCTCAGAGTCTCAGTGTCTCTGCGTCTCAGTGTCTATGTGCCTCAGTGTCTCTGTGTCTCTGTGTCTCAGTGTCTCAAAGTCTTTGTGTATCAGTGTCTCAGAGTCTCAGTGAGTCTGTGTCTGTGTCTTAGTGTCACACAGTCTCAGTGTCCCAGAGACTCAGTGTCTCCAAGTCTCTGTGTCTCTGTGTCTCAGTGTCTCTGTGCCTCAGTGTATCTGTGTCTCAGTGTCTCAGAGTTTCAGTGTCTCTATGTCTCTGTGTCTCAGTGTCTCAGAGTCTCAGTGTCTCAGTGCCTCAGTGTCTCTCTGTCTCAGTGTCTCTGTGCCTCAGTGTCTCTTTGTCTCAGTATCTCAGAGTTTCAGTGTCTCTCTGTCTCTGTGTCTCTGTGCCTCAGTGTCTCCTTGTCTCTGTGTCTCAGTGTCTCTGAGTCTCAGTGTCTCTGTGCCTCAGTGTCTCAGAGTCTCATTGAGTCTGTGTCTCAGTGTCTCTGTGTCTCAGTGCCTCAGTGTCTCAGTGTCTCAGAATCTCAGTGTCACTGTGTCTCAGTGTTTGTGTCTCAGTGTCTCAGTGTCTCCGCGTCTCTGTGTCTCTGTGTATCTGTTTTTCTGTGTCTCTGTGTCTCAGTGTCTCTGTGTCTCAGTGTCTCAGAGTCTCAGTGTCTCTGTTTCTCTGTGTCTCTGGGTCTCAGTGTCTCTGTGTCTCAGTGTCTCAGAGTCTCAGTGTCTCTGTGTCTCAGTGCCTCGGTGTCTCTGTGTCTCAGTGTCTCAGTGTCTCAGTGTCTCAGAGTCTCACTGTCTCTGTGTCTCAGTGCCTCGGTGTCTCTGTGTCTCAGTGTCTCAGTGTCTCAGTGTCTCAGAGTCTCACTGTCTCTGTGTCTCAGTGTCTCAGTGTCTCTGTGCCTCAGTGTCTCTGTGTTTCAGTGTCTCTGTGTCTCAGAGACTCACTGTCTCTTTGTCTCTGTGTCTGAGTGTCTCTGTGCATCAGTGTCACAGTGTCTCTGTGTCTCAGTGTCTCTGTGTCTCAGTGTATCACTGTCTCAGAGACTCAGTGTCTCTTTGTCTCTGTGTCTGAGTTTCTCTGTGCCTCAGTGTCACAGGGTAACAGTGACTCTGTGACTCACTGTCTCAGTGTCTCAGTGTCTCTGTGTCTCAGTGTATCAGCATCTCAGAGAATCAGTGTCTCTGTGTCTGAGTTTCTCTGTGCCTCAATGGCAGAGTGTCTCAGTGTCTCTGTGTCTCAGTATCTCAGTGTTTTTCTATCTCTGTGTCTCTGTGTCTCAGTGTCTCTGTGTTTCTGTGCCTCAGTGTCTCTGTGTCTCAGTTTCTCTGTGTCTCAGTGTCTCTGCGCCTCAGTGCCTCTGTATCTCTGTGTCTCAGTGTCTCTGTGTTTCTGTGCCTCAGAGTCTCTGTGTCTCTGTGTCTCAGTGTCTCAGAGTCTCAGAGTCTCAGTGTCTCTGTGTCTCAGTGTCTCTGTGTTTCAGTGTCTTTGTGCCTCAGTGTCTCTGTGTCTCAGTGTCTCAAAGTCTTTGTGTCTCAGTGTCTCAGAGTCTCAGTGAGTCTGTGTCTCTGTGTCTTAGAGTCTCAGTTTCTTCACGTCTCTGTCTCTCTGTGTCTCAGTGTCTCTGTGCCTCAGAGTATCTGTGTCACAGTGTCTCAGAGTTTCTGTATCTCTATGGCTCTGTGTCTCAGTGTCTCTGTGCCTCAGTGTCTCACTGTCTCAGAGTCTCAGTGTTTCTGTGTCTCAGTGCCTCAGTGTCTCTGTGTCTCAGTGTCTCAGAGTTTCAGTGTCTCTATGTCTCTGTATCTCAGTGTCTCTGTGCCTCAGTGTCTCAGTGTCTCTGTGTCTCAGTCCCTCAGAGCCTCAGTGACTCTATCTCTGTGTCTCTGTGCCTCAGTGTCTCTTTGTCTCTGTGTCTCAGTGTCTCAGTGTCTCAAAGTCTTTGTGTCTCAGTGTCTCAGACTTCAGTGTCTCAGTGCCTCAGAGTCTCAGTGAGTCTGTTTCTCTGTGTCTTAGAGTCTCAGTGTCTCTGCTTCTCTGTGTCTCTGTGTCACAGTGTCTCTGTGCCTCAGTGTAACTGTATCTCAGTGTCTCAGAGTTTCAGTGTCTCTATGTCTCTATGTCTCAGGGTCTCTGTGCCTCAGTGTCTCAGTGTCTCAGAGGCTCAGTGTCTCTGTGTCTCAGTGCCTCAGTGTCTCTGTGTCTCAGTGTCTCAGTGTTTCAGAGTCTCAGTGTCTCAGACCCTCAGTGCCTCAGTGACTCTCTGTGTCTGTGTCTCTGTGCCTCAGTGTCTCTTTGTCGCTGTGTCTCAGTGTCTCTGTGCCTCAGTGTCTTTGTGTTTCAGTGTATCAGTGTCTCAGAGACTCACTGTCTCTTTGTCTCTGTGTCTGAGTGTCTCTGTGCATCAGTGTCACAGTGTCTCAGTGTCTCAGTGTCTCAGAGTCAAAGTGTCTCAGTGTCTCAGTGTCTCAGAGTCTCAGAGTTTCAGTGTCTCGATGTCTCTGGGTCTCAGTGTCTCTTTGGCTCAGTGTCTCAGTGTCTCAGAAGCTCAGTGTCTCTGTGTTTCAGTGTCTCTGCGCCTCAGTGACTCTGTGTCACTGTGTCTCAGTGTCTCAGAGTCTCAGAGTCTCAGTGTCTCTGTGTCTCAGTGTCTCAGTGTCTCAGTGTCTCTGTGCCTCAGTGTCTCTGTGTCTCTGTGTCTCAGTGTCT
The DNA here is from genome assembly GCA_037974335.1 of Prionace glauca. NCBI lineage: Eukaryota > Metazoa > Chordata > Chondrichthyes > Carcharhiniformes > Carcharhinidae > Prionace > Prionace glauca. Next base: position 280,335 of record JBBMRE010000227.1, on the reverse strand, counting down.
CAAAGTCTTTGTGTCTCAGTGTCTCAGAGTCTCAGTGAGTCTGTGTCTGTGTCTTAGTGTCACACAGTCTCAGTGTCCCAGAGACTCAGTGTCTCCACGTCTCTGTGTCTCTGTGTCTCAGAGTCTCAGTGTCTCTGTGTCTCAGTGTCTCAGGGTCTCGCTGTCTCAGTGCATCAGTGCCTCAGTGTTTCTCTGTCGCAGTGTCTCTGTGCCTCACTTTGTGTCAGTGTCTCAGTGTCTCTGCGTCTCTGTGTCTCAGTGCTTCAAGGTCTCTGTGTCTCAGTGTCTCAGAGTTTCAGTGTCTCTATGTCTCTGTGTCTCAGTGTCTCTGTGCCTCAGTGTCTCAGTGTCTCTGTGTCTCAGTCCCTCAGTGCCTCAGTGACTCTCTGTCTCTGTGTCTCTGTGCCTCAGTGTCTCAGTGTCTCTGTGCCTCAGTGTCTCAGTGTATCTGTGTATCTGTGTCTCAGTGTCTCTGTGTCTCAGTTTCTCTGTGTCTCAGTGTCTCTGTGTCTCAGTGTCTCTGTGCCCCAGTGTATCTGTGTCTCAGTGTCCCAGAGTTTCAGTGTCTCTAGGTCTCTGTGTCTCAGTGTCTCTGTGCCTCAGTGTTTCAGTGTCTCAGAGTCTCAGTGACTCTGTGTCTCAGTGCCTCAGTGTCACTCTGTCTCAGTGTCTCAGAGTTTCAGTGTCACAGTGTCTCTGGGTCTCAGTGTCTCTGTGTTTCAGTGTCTCTGTGCCTCAGTGTCACAGTGTCTCAAAGTCTCTGTGTCTCAGTGTCTCAGACTCTCAGTGTCTCAGTGTCTCAGAGTCTCAGTGAATCTGTGTCTCTGTGTCTCTGTGTCTCCGTGTCTCTGTGCCTCAGTGTATCTGTGTCTCAGGGTCTCAGAGTTTCAGTGTCTCTATGTCTCTTTGTCTCAGTGTCTCTGTGCCTCAGTGTCTCAGAGTCTCAGTGTCTCTGAGTCTCAGTGCCTCACTGTCTCTGTGTCTCAGTGACTCAGTGTCTCAGAATCTCAGAGTCTCAGTGTCTCAGAGTCTGATTGTCTCTTTGTCTCAGTGTCTCAGTGTCTCAGGGTCTCAGTGTCTCAGTGTCTCAGTGTCTCTGTGTTTCAGTGTCTCAGTGTCTCAGAGCCTCTTTTTCTCTGTGTCTCAGTGTCTCTGTGTCTCAGAGACTCAGTTTCTCAGTGTCTCTGTGTCTCAGTGCCTCAGTGTCTCTGTGTCTCAGTGTCTCTGTGCCCCAGTGTATCTGTGTCTCAGTGTCCCAGAGTTTCAGTGTCTCTAGGTCTCTGTGTCTCAGTGTCTCTGTGCCTCAGTGTCTCTGTGCTTCAGTGTCTCTCTTTCTTATGGTCTCTGTGCCTCAGTGTCTCTTTGTCTCAGTGTCTCAGTATCTCAGAGTCTCAGAGCCTCAGTGTCTCTGTGTCTCAGTGTCTCTGTGCCTCAGTGTCTCAGAGCCTCACTGTCTCTGTGTCTCTGTGCCTCAGTGTCTCAGAGTCTCACTGTCTCTTTGTCTCAGTGACTCAGCGTCTCAGAGTCTCAGTGTCTCTGTGTTTCAGTGTCTGTGTGCCTCAGCGTCTCAGTGTCTCAGTGTCTCTGTGTCTCAGTTTCTCTGTGTCTCAGTGTCTCTGTGTCTCTGAGCCTCAGTGCCTCTGTCACAGAGTTGCAGTGTCTAGAGTCTCTGTGTCTTGGTGCCTCAGTGTCTCAGTGTCTCTGTGCCTCAGTCTATCAGACTCTCAGTGTCTCAGTGTCTCTGTGCCTCAGTCTATCAGACTCTCAGTGTCTCTGTGTCTGAGAGGCGCAGTGTCTCTGTGTCTCAGTTTCCCTGTGTCTCAGGGCCTCAGTGTCTCAGAGTTTCATTGTCTCTGTGCCTCAGTGTCTCAGAAGCTCAGTGTCTCTGTGTTTCAGTGTCTCTGCGCCTCAGTGACTCTGTGTCTCTGTGTCACTGTGTCTCAATTTCTCAGAGTCTCAGAGTCTCAGTGTCTCTGCGTCTCAGTGTCTCTGTGCCTCAGTGTCTCTGTGCCTCAGTGTCTCAGAGTCTCATTGAGTCTGTGTCTCAGTGTCTCTGTGTCTCAGTGCCTCAGTGTCTCAGTGTCTCAGAATCTCAGCGTCACTGTGTCTCAGTGTTTGTGTCTCAGTGTCTCAGTGTCTCCGCGTCTCTGTGTCTCTGTGTCTCAGTGTATCTGTTTTTCTGTGTCTCTGTGTCTCAGTGTCTCTGTGTCTCAGTGTCTCAGAGTCTCAGTGTCTCTGTGTCTCAGTGCCTCAGTGTCTCTGTGTCTCAGTGTCTCAGTGTCTCAGAGTCTCACTGTCTCTGTGTCTCAGTGTCTCAGAGTCTCAGTGACTCAGTGTCTCACTGTCTCTGTGTCTCAGTCATTCAGTGTCTCAGAGTCTCAGTGTCTCAGTGTCTCAGAGTCTCAGTGTCTCAGAGTCTCAGTGTCTCTGTGTCTCAGTGCCTCAGTGTCTCTGTGTCTCAGTGTCTCAGAGTCTCACTGTCTCTGTGTCTCACTGTCTCTGTGTCTCAGTGACTCAGTGTCTCAGAGTCTCAGCGTCTCAGTGTCTCAGAGTCTCACTGTCTCTGTGTCTCAGTGACTCATAGTCTCAGGGTCTCAGTGTCTCAGAGTCTCAGTATCTCAGTGTCTCAGAGTCTCACTGTCTCAATGTCTATGTGCCTCAGTGTCTCAGAGTCTCACTGTCTCTGTGTCTCTGTGTCTCAGTGTCTCAGTGTCTCAGGGTCTCAGTGTCACAGTGTCTCAGTGTCTCTGTGTCTCAGAGTCTCAGTGTCTCAGTGTCTCAGTGTCTCTGTGTCTCAGTCTCAGTGTCTCAGTGCCTCAGAGTCTCAGTGAGTCTGTGTCTCTGTGTCTCAGTGTCTCTGTGTCTCTGTTTCTCTGTGTCTCAGTGTCTCTGTGTCTCAGTGCCTCAGAGTCTCAGTGTCTCAGTGTCTCTGTGTCTCAGTGTCTCAGTGTCTCAGTTTCTCTGTGTCTCAGTGTCTCTGTGACCCAGTGTATCGGTGTCTCAGTGTCCCAGAGTTTCAGTGTGACTAGGTCTCTGTGTCTCAGTGTCTCTGTGCCTCAGTGTCTCAGAATCTCAGTGACTCTGTGTCGCAGTGCCAAAGTGTCTCTGTGTCTCAGTGTCTCAGAGTTCAGTGTCTCTATGTCTCTGGGTCTCAGTGTCTCTTTGCCTCAGTGTCTCAGTGCCTCAGTGTCTCTGTGTCTCAGTGTCTCTGTACCTCAGTGTCTCAGAGTCTCACTGTCTCTGTGTCTCAGTGACTCAGCGGCTCAGAGTCGCAGTGTCTCTGTGTTTCAGTGTCTCTGTGCCTCAGTGTCTCAGTGTCTCTGTGTCTCAGTGTCTCTGTGTCTCAGTTTCTCTGTGTCTCAGTGTCTCTGCGTCTCAGTGTCTCTGTGCCTCAGTGTCTCATGGTCTCAGTGTCTCAGTGCCTCAGTGTCTCTGTGTCTCAGTGTCTCAGTGTCTCAGTGTCTCAGTGTCTCTGTGCCTCAGTATCTCTGTGTCTCAGTGTCTCAAAGTCTTTGAGTCTCAGTGTCTCAGAGTCTCAGTGAGTCTGTGTCTGTCTCTTAGTGTCACACAGTCTCAGTGTCCCAGAGACTCAGTGTCTCCAAGTCTCTGTGTCTCTGTGTCTCAGTGTCTGTGTGCCTCAGTGTATCTGTGTCTCAGTGTCTCAGAGTTTCAGTGTCTCTATGTCTCTGTGTCTCAGTGTCTCAGAGTCTCAGTGTCTCTGTGTCTCAGTGCCTCAGTGTCTCTCTGTCTCAGTGTCTCTGTGCCTCAGTGTCTCTTTGTCTCAGTATCTCAGAGTTTCAGTGTCTCTCTGTCTCGGTGTCTCTGTGCCTCAGTGTCTCTTTGTCTCTGTGTCTCAGTGTCTCTGAGTCTCAGTGTCTCTGTGCCTCAGTGTCTCAGAGTCTCATTGAGTCTGTGTCTCAGTGTCTCTGTGTCTCAGTGCCTCAGTGTCTCAGTGTCTCAGAATCTCAGTGTCACTGTGTCTCAGTGTCTGTGTCTCAGTGTCTCAGTGTCTCCGCGTCTCTGTGTCTCTGTATCTCAGTGTATCTGTTTTTCTGTGTCTCTGTGTCTCAGTGTCTCTGTGTCTCAGTGTCTCAGAGTCTCAGTGTCTCTGTGTCTCAGTGCCTCAGTGTCTCTGTGTCTCAGTGTCTCAGAGTCTCACTGTCTCTGTGTCTCAGTGTCTCAGAGTCTCAGTGACTCAGTGTCTCACTGTCTCTGTGTCTCAGTCATTCAGTGTCTCAGAGTTTCAGTGTCTCAGTGTCTCAGAGTCTCAGTGTCTCAGAGTCTCAGTGTCTCTGTGTCTCAGTGCCTCAGTGTCTCTGTGTCTCAGTGTCTCAGAGTCTCACTGTCTCTGTGTCTCACTGTCTCTGTGTTTCAGTGACTCAGTGTCTCAGAGTCACACTGTCTCTGTGTCTCAGTGACTCATAGTCTCAGGGTCTCAGTGTCTCAGAGTCTCAGTATGTCAGTGTCTCAGAGTCTCACTGTCTCAATGTCTATGTGCCTCAGTGTCTCAGAGTCTCACTGTCTCTGTGTCTCAGTGTCTCAGTGTCTCAGGGTCTCAGTGTCTCAGTGTCTCAGTGTCTCTGTGTCTCAGAGTCTCAGTGTCTCAGTGTCTCAGTGTCTCTGTGTCTTAGTCTCAGTGTCTCAGTGCCTCAGAGTCTCAGTGAGTCTGTGTCTCTGTGTCTCAGTGTCTCTGTGTCTCTGTTACTCTGTGTCTCAGTGTCTCTGTGTCTCAGAGAGTCAGCGCCTCAGTGTCTCTGTGTCTCAGTGCCTCAGAGTCTCAGTGTCTCAGTGTCTCAGTGTCTCAGAGTCTCAGTTTCTCTGTGTCTCAGTGTCTCTTTGACCCAGTGTATCGGTGTCTCAGTGTCCCAGAGTTTCAGTGTGTCTAGGTCTCTGTGTCTCTGTGCCTCAGTGTCTCAGAATCTCAGTGACTCTGTGTCGCAGTGCCAAAGTGTCTCTGTGTCTCAGTTTCTCAGAGTCTCACTGTCTCTGGGTCTCAGTGTCTCTGTGTCTCAGTGCCTCAGTGTCTCTCTGTCTCAGTGTCTCTGTGCCTCAGTGTCTCTTTGTCTCAGTATCTCAGAGTTTCAGTGTCTCTCTGTCTCTGTGTCTCTGTGCCTCAGTGTCTCTTTGTCTCTGTGTCTCAGTGTCTCTGAGTCTCAGTGTCTCTGTGCCTCAGTGTCTCAGAGTCTCATTGAGTCTGTGTCTCAGTGTCTCTGTGTCTCAGTGCCTCAGTGTCTCAGAATCTCAGTGTCACTGTGTCTCAGTGTCTGTGTCTCAGTGTCTCCGCGTCTCTGTGTCTCTGTGTCTCAGTGTATCTGTTTTTCTGTGTCTCTGTGTCTCAGTGTCTCTGTGTCTCAGTGTCTCAGAGTCTCAGTGTCTCTGTGTCTCAGTGCCTCAGTGTCTCTGTGTCTCAATGTCTCAGAGTCTCACTGTCTCTGTGTCTCAGTGTCTCAGAGTCTCAGTGACTCAGTGTCTCACTGTCTCTGTGCCTCAGTCATTCAGTGTCTCAGAGTCTCAGTGTCTCAGTGTCTCAGAGTCTCAGTGTCTCAGAGTCTCAGTGTCTCTGTGTCTCAGTGTCTCAGTGTCTCTGTGTCTCAGTGTGTCAGAGTCTCACTGTCTCTGTGTCTCACTGTCTCTGTGTCTCAGTGACTCAGAGTCTCAGGGTCTCAGTGTCTCAGAGTCTCAGTATCTCAGTGTCTCAGAGTCTCAGTGTCTCAATGTCTATGTGCCTCAATGTCTCAGAGTCTCACTGTCTCTGTGTCTCTGTGTCTCAGTGTCTCAGTGTCTCAGGGTCTCAGTGTCTCAGTGTCACAGTGTCTCTGTGTCTCAGAGTCTCAGTGTCTCAGTGTCTCAGTGTCTCTGAGTCTCAGTCTCAGTGTCTCAGTGCCTCAGAGTCTCAGTGAGTCTGTGTCTCTGTGTCTCAGTGTCTCTGTGTCTCTGTTTCTCTGTGTCTCAGTGTCTCTGTGTCTCAGAGACTCAGCGCCTCAGTGTCTCAGTGTCTCAGTGCCTCAGAGTCTCAGTGTCTCAGTGTCTCTGTGTCTCAGTGTCTCAGTGTCTCAGTGTATCTGTGTCTCAGTGTCCCAGAGTTTCAGTGTGTCTAGGTCTCTGTGTCTCAGTGTCTCTGTGCCTCAGTGTCTCAGAAACTCAGTGACTCTGTGTCGCAGTGCCAAAGTGTCTCTGTGTCTCAGTGTCTCAGAGTTCAGTGTCTCTATGTCTCTGTGTCTCTGGGTCTCAGTGTCTCTGTGCCTCAGTGCCTCAGTGTCTCTGTGTCTCAGTGTCTCTGTCCCTCAGTGTCTCAGAATCTCAGTGACTCTGTGTCGCAGTGCCAAAGTGTCTCTGTGTCTCAGTGTCTCAGAGTTCAGTGTCTCTATGTCTCTGTGTCTCTGGGTCTCAGTGTCTCTGTGCCTCAGTGCCTCAGTGTCTCTGTGTCTCAGTGTCTCTGTGCCTCAGTGTCTCAGAGTCTCACTGTCTCTATGTCTCAGTGACTCAGCGGCTCAGAGTCGCAGTGTCTCTGTGTTTCAGTGACTCTGTGCCTCAGTGTCTCAGTGTCTCTGTGTCTCAGTGTCTCTGTGTCTCAGTTTCTCTGTGTCACAGTGTCTCTGCGTCTCAGTGTCTCTGTGGCTCAGTGTCTCAGGGTCTCAGTGTCTCTGTGTCTCTGTGCCTCAGTGTCTCTGTGTCTCACTGTCTCAGAGTTTCAGTGTCTCTATGTCTCTGGGTCTCAGTGTCTCTTTGGCTCAGTGTCTCAGTGTCTCAGAAGCTCAGTGTCCCTGTGTTTCAGTGTCTCTGCGCCTCAGTGACTCTGTGTCTCTGTGTCACTGTGTCTCAGTATCTCAGAGTCTCAGAGTCTCAGTGTCTCTGTGTCTCAGTGTCTCAGTGTCTCTGTGCCTCAGTGTCTCAGTGTCTCTGTGTCTCAGTGTCTCAAAGTCTTTGAGTCTCAGTGTCTCAGAGTCTCAGTGAGTCTGTGTCTGTCTCTTAGTGTCACACAGTCTCAGTGTCCCAGAGACTCAGTGTCTCCAAGTCTCTGTGTCTCTGTGTCTCAGTGTCTCTGCGCCTCAGTGTATCTGTGTCTCAGTGTCTCAGAGTTTCAGTGTCTCTATGTCTCTGTGTCTCAGTGTCTCAGAGTCTCAGTGTCTCTGTGTCTCAGTGCCTCAGTGTCTCTCTGTCTCAGTGTCTCTGTGCCTCAGTGTCTCTTTGTCTCAGTATCTCAGAGTTTCAGTGTCTCTCTGTCTCTGTGTCTCTGTGCCTCAGTGTCTCTTTGTCTCTGTGTCTCAGTGTCTCTGAGTCTCAGTGTCTCTGTGCCTCAGTGTCTCAGAGTCTCATTGAGTCTGTGTCTCAGTGTCTCTGTGTCTCAGTGCCTCAGTGTCTCACAATCAGAGTGTCACTGTGTCTCAGTGTCTGTGTCTCAGTGTCTCCGCGTCTCTGTGTCTCAGTGTATCTGTTTTTCTGTGTCTCTGTGTCTCACTGTCTCTGTGTCTCTGTGTCTCAGTGTCTCAGTGTCTCAGGGTCTCAGTGTCTCAGTGTCTCAGTGTCTCTGTGTCTCAGAGTCTCAGTGTCTCAGTGTCTCAGTGTCTCTGAGTCTCAGTCTCAGTGTCTCAGCGCCTCAGTGTCTCAGTGTCTCAGTGCCTCAGAGTCTCAGTGTCTCAGTGTCTCTGTGTCTCAGTGTCTCAGTGTCTCAGTGTATCTGTGTCTCAGTGTCCCAGAGTTTCAGTGTGTCTAGGTCTCTGTGTCTCAGTGTCTCTGTGCCTCAGTGTCTCAGAATCTCAGTGACTCTGTGTCGCAGTGCCAAAGTGTCTCTGTGTCTCAGTGTCTCAGAGTTCAGTGTCTCTATGTCTCTGTGTCTCTGGGTCTCAGTGTCTCTGTGCCTCAGTGCCTCAGTGTCTCTGTGTCTCAGTGTCTCTGTGCCTCAGTGTCTCAGAGTCTCACTGTCTTTGTGTCTCAGTGACTCAGCGGCTCAGAGTCGCAGTGTCTCTGTGTTTCAGTGTCTCTGTGCCTCAGTGTCTCAGTGTCTCTGTGTCTCAGTGTCTCTGTGTCTCAGTTTCTCTGTGTCTCAGTGTCTCTGCGTCTCAGTGTCTCTGTGCCTCAGTGTCTCAGGGTCTCAGTGCCTCAGTGTCTCTGTGTCTCAGAGTTTCAGTGTCTCTATGTCTCTGGGTCTCAGTGTCTCTTTGGCTCAGTGTCTCAGAAGCTCATTGTCTCTGTGTTTCAGTGTCTCTGCGCCTCAGTGACTCTGTGTCTCTGTGTCACTGTGTCTCAGTATCTCAGAGTCTCAGTGTCTCTGTGTCTCTGTGTCTCAGTGTCTCTGTGTCTCTGTGCCTCAGTATCTCTGTGTCTCTGTGTCTCAGTGTCTCAAAGTCTTTGAGTCTCAGTGTCTCAGAGTCTCAGTGAGTCTGTGTCTGTCTCTTAGTGTCACACAGTCTCAGTGTCCCAGAGACTCAGTGTCTCCAAGTCTCTGTGTCTCTGTGTCTCAGTGTCTCTGTGCCTCAGTGTATCTGTGTCTCAGTGTCTCAGAGTTTCAGTGTCTCTATGTCCCTGTGTCTCAGTGTCTCTGCGCCTCAGTGTCTCAGAGTCTCAGTGTCTCTGTGTCTCAGTGCCTCGGTGTCTCTCTGTCTCATTGTCTCTGTGCCTCAGTGTCTCTTTGTCTCAGTATCTCAGAGTTTCAGTGTCTCTATGTCTCTGTGTCTCAGTGTCTCTGTGCCTCAGTGTCTCAGTGTCTCTGTGCCTCAGTGTCTCAGTGCCTCAGTGACTCTCTGTCTCTGTGTCTCAGTGTCTCAGTGTCTCTGTGTTTCAGTGTCTCTGTGTCTCAGAGACTCACTGTCTCTTTGTCTCTGTGTCTGAGTGTCTCTGTGCATCAGTGTCACATGTGTCTCTGAGTCTCAGTGTCTCTGTGTCTCAGTGTATCACTGTCTCAGAGACTCAGTGTCTCTTTGTCTCTGTGTCTGAGTGTCTCAGTGCCTCAGTGATTCTCTGTCTCTGTGTCTCAGTGTCTCTGTGCCCCAGTGTATCTGTGTCTCAGTGTCCCAGAGTTTCAGTGTCTCTAGGTCTCTGTGTCTCAGTGTCTCTGTGCCTCAGTGTCTCTGTGCCTCAGTGTCTCTCTTTCTTATGGTCTCTGTGCCTCAGTGTCTCTTTGTCTCAGTGTCTCAGTATCTCAGAGTCTCAGAGCCTCAGTGTCTCTGTGTCTCAGTGTCTCTGTGCCTCAGTGTCTCAGAGCCTCACTGTCTCTGTGCCTCAGTGTCTCAGAGTCTCACTGTCTCTTTGTCTCAGTGACTCAGCGTCTCAGAGTCTCAGTGTCTCTGTGTTTCAGTGTCTGTGTGCCTCAGCTTCTCAGTGTCTCAGTGTCTCTGTGTCTCAGTTTCTCTGTGTCTCAGGGTCTCTGTGTCTCTGAGCCTCAGTGCCTCTGTCACAGAGTTGCAGTGTCTAGAGTCTCTGTGTCTTGGTGCCTCAGTGTCTCAGTGTCTCTGTGCCTCAGTCTATCAGACTCTCAGTGTCTCAGTGTCTCTGTGCCTCAGTCTATCAGACTCTCAGTGTCTCTGTGTCTGAGAGGCGCAGTGTCTCTGTGTCTCAGTTTCTCTGTGTCTCAGAGTTTCATTGTCTCTGTGCCTCAGTGTCTCAGAAGCTCAGTGTCTCTGTGTTTCAGTGTCTCTGCGCCTCAGTGACTCTGTGTCTCTGTGTCACTGTGTCTCAATTTCTCAGAGTCTCAGAGTCTCAGTGTCTCTGCGTCTCGGTGTCTCTGTGCCTCAGTGTCTCTGTGTCTCTGTGTCTCAGTGTCTCAAAGTCTTTGTGTATCAGTGTCTCAGAGTCTCAGTGAGTCTGTGTCTGTGTCTTAGTGTCACACAGTCTCAGTGTCCCAGAGACTCAGTGTCTCCAAGTCTCTGTGTCTCTGTGTCTCAGTGTCTCTGTGCCTCAGTGTATCTGTGTCTCAGTGTCTCAGAGTTTCAGTGTCTCTATGTCTCTGTGTCTCAGTGTCTCAGAGTCTCAGTGTCTCTGTGTCTCAGTGCCTCAGTGTCTCTCTGTCTCAGTGTCTCTGTGCCTCAGTGTCTCTTTGTCTCAGTATCTCATAGTTTCAGTGTCTCTCTGTCTCTGTGTCTCTGAGTCTCAGTGTCTCTGTGCCTCAGTGTCTCAGAGTCTCATTGAGTCTGTGTCTCAGTGTCTCTGTGTCTCAGTGTCTCAGAGTCTCAGTGTCTCTGTTTCTCTGTGTCTCTGTGTCTCAGTGTCTCTGTGTCTCAGTGTCTCAGAGTCTCAGTGTCTCTGTGTCTCAGTGCCTCGGTGTGTGTCTCAGTGTCTCAGAGTCTCACTGTCTCTGTGTCTCAGTGTCTCAGTGTCTCTGTGCCTCAGTGTCTCTGTGTTTCAGTGTCTCTGTGTCTCAGAGACTCACTGTCTCTTTGTCTCTGTGTCTGAGTGTCTCTGTGCATCAGTGTCACAGTGTCTCTGTGTCTCAGTGTCTCTGTGTCTCAGTGTATCACTGTCTCAGAGACTCAGTGTCTCTTTGTCTCTGTGTCTGAGTTTCTCTGTGCCTCAGTGTCACAGGGTAACAGTGTCTCTGTGACTCACTGTCTCAGAGTCTCAGTGTCTCTGTGTCTCAGTGTATCAGCATCTCAGAGAATCAGTGTCTCTGTGTCTGAGTTTCTCTGTGCCTCAATGGCAGAGTGTCTCAGTGTCTCTGTGTCTCAGTATCTCAGTGTTTTTCTATCTCTGTGTCTCTGTGTCTCTGTGTCTCAGTGTCTCTGTGTCTCTGTGTCTCAGTGTCTCTGTGTTTCTGTGCCTCAGTGTCTCTGTGTCTCAGTTTCTCTGTGTCTCAGTGTCTCTGCGCCTCAGTGCCTCTGTATCTCTGTGTCTCAGTGTCTCTGTGTTTCTGTGCCTCAGAGTCTCTGTGTCTCTGTGTCTCAGTGTCTCAGAGTCTCAGAGTCTCAGTGTCTCTGTGTCTCAGTGTCTCTGTGTTTCAGTGTCTCTGTGTCTCAGTGTCTCAAAGTCTTTGTGTCTCAGTGTCTCAGAGTCTCAGTGAGTCTGTGTCTCTGTGTCTTAGAGTCTCAGTGTCCCAGAGTCTCAGTTTCTTCACGTCTCTGTCTCTCTGTGTCTCAGTGTCTCTGTGCCTCAGTGTATCTGTGTCACAGTGTCTCAGAGTTTCTGTATCTCTATGGCTCTGTGTCTCAGTGTCTCTGTGCCTCAGTGTCTCACTGTCTCAGAGTCTCAGTGTCTCTGTGTCTCAGTGCCTCAGTGTCTCTGTGTCTCAGTGTCTCAGAGTTTCAGTGTCTCTATGTCTCTGTATCTCAGTGTCTCTGTGCCTCAGTGTCTCAGTGTCTCTGTGTCTCAGTCCCTCAGAGCCTCAGTGACTCTATCTCTGTGTCTCTGTGCCTCAGTGTCTCTTTGTCTCTGTGTCTCAGTGTCTCAGTGTCTCTGTGCCCGGTGTCTCTGTGTCTCAGTGTCTCAAAGCCTTTGTGTCTCAGTGTCTCAGACTTCAGTGTCTCAGTGCCTCAGAGTCTCAGTGAGTCTGTTTCTCTGTGTCTTAGAGTCTCAGTGTCCCAGAGTCTCAGTGTCTCTGCTTCTCTGTGTCTCTGTGTCACAGTGTCTCTGTGCCTCAGTGTAACTGTATCTCAGTGTCTCAGAGTTTCATTGTCTCTATGTCTCTATGTCTCAGGGTCTCTGTGCCTCAGTGTCTCAGTGTCTCAGAGGCTCAGTGTCTCTGTGTCTCAGTGCCTCAGTGTCTCTGTGTCTCAGTGTCTCAGTGTTTCAGAGTCTCAGTGTCTCAGACCCTCAGTGCCTCAGTGACTCTCTGTGTCTGTGTCTCTGTGCCTCAGTGTCTCTTTGTCGCTGTGTCTCAGTGTCTCTGTGCCTCAGTGTCTTTGTGTTTCAGTGTATCAGTGTCTCAGAGACTCACTGTCTCTTTGTCTCTGTGTCTGAGTGTCTCTGTGCATCAGTGTCACAGTGTCTCAGTGTCTCAGTGTCTCAGAGTCAAAGTGTCTCAGTGTCTCAGAGTCTCAGAGTTTCAGTGTCTCGATGTCTCTGGGTCTCAGTGTCTCTTTGGCTCAGTGTCTCAGTGTCTCAGAAGCTCAGTGTCTCTGTGTTTCAGTGTCTCTGCGCCTCAGTGACTCTGTGTCACTGTGTCTCAGTGTCTCAGAGTCTCAGAGTCTCAGTGTCTCTGTGTCTCAGTGTCTCAGTGTCGCAGTGTCTCTGTGCCTCAGTGTCTCTGTGTCTCTGTGTCTCAGTGTCTCAAAGTCTTTGTGTCTCAGTGTCTCAGAGTCTCAGTGAGTCTGTGTCTGTGTCTTAGTGTCACACAGTCTCAGTGTCCCAGAGACTCAGTGTCTCCACGTCTCTGTGTCTCTGTGTCTCAGAGTCTCATTGTCTCTGTGTCTCAGTGTCTCAGAGTCTTGCTGTCTCAGTGCCTCAGTGCCTCAGTGTTTCTCTGTCGCAGTGTCTCTGTGCCTCACTTTGTGTCAGTGTCTCAGTGTCTCAGAGTCTCAGTGTCTCTGTGTCTCAGTGCTTCAGGGTCTCTGTGTCTCAGTGTCTCAGAGTTTCAGTGTCTCTATGTCTCTGTGTCTCAGTGTCTCTGTGCCTCAGTGTCTCAGTGTCTCTGTGTCTCAGTCCCTCAGTGCCTCAGTGACTCTCTGTCTCTGTGTCTCTGTGCCTCAGTGTCTCTTTGTCTCTGTGCCTCAGTGTCTCAGTGTCTCTGTGTCTCAGTGTCTCTGTGTCTCAGTTTCTCTGTGTCTCAGTGTCTCTGTGTCTCAGTGTCTCTGTGCCCCAGTGTATCTGTGTCTCAGTGTCCCAGAGTTTCAGTGTCTCTAGGTCTCTGTGTCTCAGTGTCTCTGTGCCACAGTGTCTCAGTGTCTCAGAGTCTCAGTGACTCTGTGTCTCAGTGCCTCAGTGTCACTCTGTCTCAGTGTCTCAGAGTTTCAGTGTCACAGTGTCTCTGGGTCTCAGTGTCTCTGTGTTTCAGTGTCTCTGTGCCTCAGTGTCACAGTGTCTCATAGTCTCTGTGTCTCAGTGTCTCAGACTCTCAGTGTCTCAGTGTCTCAGAGTCTCAGTGAATCTGTGTCTCTGTGTCTCTGTGTCTCCGTGTCTCTGTGCCTCAGTGTATCTGTGTCTCAGGGTCTCAGAGTTTCAGTGTCTCTATGTCTCTTTGTCTCAGTGTCTCTGTGCCTCAGTGTCTCAGAGTCTCAGTGTCTCTGTGTCTCAGTGACTCAGTGTCTCAGAGTCTCAGAGTCTCAGTGTCTCAGAGTCTGATTGTCTCTTTGTCTCAGTGTCTCAGTGTCTCAGTGTCTCTGTGTTTCAGTGTCTCAGTGTCTCAGAGCCTCTGTTTCCCTCTGTCTCAGTGTCTCTTTGTCTCAGAGACTCAGTTTCTCAGTGACTCTGTGTCTCAGTGCCTCAGTGTCTCTGTGTCTCAGTGTCTCTGTGCCCCAGTGTATCTGTGTCTCAGTGTCCCAGAGTTTCAGTGTCTCTAGGTCTCTGTGTCTCAGTGTCTCTGTGCCTCAGTGTCTCTGTGCCTCAGTGTCTCTCTTTCTTATGGTCTCTGTGCCTCAGTGTCTCTTTGTCTCAGTGTCTCAGTATCTCAGAGTCTCAGAGCCTCAGTGTCTCTGTGTCTCAGTGTCTCTGTGCCTCAGTGTCTCAGAGCCTCACTGTCTCTGTGTCTCTGTGCCTCAGTGTCTCAGAGTCTCACTGTCTCTTTGTCTCAGTGACTCAGCGTCTCAGAGTCTCAGTGTCTCTGTGTTTCAGTGTCTGTGTGCCTCAGCGTCTCAGTGTCTCAGTGTCTCTGTGTCTCAGTTTCTCTGTGTCTCAGGGTCTCTGTGTCTCTGAGCCTCAGTGCCTCTGTCACAGAGTTGCAGTGTCTAGAGTCTCTGTGTCTTGGTGCCTCAGTGTCTCAGTGTCTCTGTGCCTCAGTCTATCAGACTCTCAGTGTCTCTGTGCCTCAGTCTATCAGACTCTCAGTGTCTCTGTGTCTGAGAGGCGCAGTGTTTCTGTGTCTCAGTTTCTCTGTGTCTCAGGGCCTCAGTGTCTCAGAGTTTCATTGTCTCTGTGCCTCAGTGTCTCAGAAGCTCAGTGTCTCTGTGTTTCAGTGTCTCTGCGCCTCAGTGACTCTGTGTCTCTGTGTCACTGTGTCTCAATTTCTCAGAGTCTCAGAGTCTCAGTGTCTCTGCGTCTCAGTGTCTCTGTGCCTCAGTGTCTCTGTGTCTCTGTGTCTCAGTGTCTCAAAGTCTTTGTGTATCAGTGTCTCAGAGTCTCAGTGAGTCTGTGTCTGTGTCTTAGTGTCACACAGTCTCAGTGTCCCAGAGACTCAGTGTCTCCAAGTCTCTGTGTCTCTGTGTCTCAGTGTCTCTGTGCCTCAGTGTATCTGTGTCTCAGTGTCTCAGAGTTTCAGTGTCTCTATGTCTCTGTGTCTCAGTGTCTCAGAGTCTCAGTGTCTCTGTGTCTCAGTGCCTCAGTGTCTCTCTGTCTCTGTGTCTCTGTGCCTCAGTGTCTCTTTGTCTCAGTATCTCAGAGTTTCAGTGTCTCTCTGTCTCTGTGTCTCTGTGCCTCAGTGTCTCCTTGTCTCTGTGTCTCAGTGTCTCTGAGTCTCAGTGTCTCTGTGCCTCAGTGTCTCAGAGTCTCATTGAGTCTGTGTCTCAGTGTCTCTGTGTCTCAGTGCCTCAGTGTCTCAGTGTCTCAGAATCTCAGTGTCACTGTGTCTCAGTATTTGTGTCTCAGTGTCTCAGTGTCTCCGCGTCTCTGTGTCTCTGTGCCTCAGTGTCTCTTTGTCTCTGTGCCTCAGTGTCTCAGTGTCTCTGTGTCTCAGTGTCTCTGTGTCTCAGTTTCTCTGTGTCTCAGTGTCTCTGTGTCTCAGTGTCTCTGTGCCCCAGTGTATCTGTGTCTCAGTGTCCCAGAGTTTCAGTGTCTCTAGGTCTCTGTGTCTCAGTGTCTCTGTGCCACAGTGTCTCAGTGTCTCAGAGTCTCAGTGACTCTGTGTCTCAGTGCCTCAGTGTCACTCTGTCTCAGTGTCTCAGAGTTTCAGTGTCACAGTGTCTCTGGGTCTCAGTGTCTCTGTGTTTCAGTGTCTCTGTGCCTCAGTGTCACAGTGTCTCATAGTCTCTGTGTCTCAGTGTCTCAGACTCTCAGTGTCTCAGTGTCTCAGAGTCTCAGTGAATCTGTGTCTCTGTGTCTCTGTGTCTCCGTGTCTCTGTGCCTCAGTGTATCTGTGTCTCAGGGTCTCAGAGTTTCAGTGTCTCTATGTCTCTTTGTCTCAGTGTCTCTGTGCCTCAGTGTCTCAGAGTCTCAGTGTCTCTGTGTCTCAGTGACTCAGTGTCTCAGAGTCTCAGAGTCTCAGTGTCTCAGAGTCTGATTGTCTCTTTGTCTCAGTGTCTCAGTGTCTCAGTGTCTCAGTGTCTCTGTGTTTCAGTGTCTCAGTGTCTCAGAGCCTCTGTTTCCCTCTGTCTCAGTGTCTCTTTGTCTCAGAGACTCAGTTTCTCAGTGTCTCTGTGTCTCAGTGCCTCAGTGTCTCTGTGTCTCAGTGTCTCTGTGCCCCAGTGTATCTGTGTCTCAGTGTCCCAGAGTTTCAGTGTCTCTAGGTCTCTGTGTCTCAGTGTCTCTGTGCCTCAGTGTCTCTGTGCCTCAGTGTCTCTCTTTCTTATGGTCTCTGTGCCTCAGTGTCTCTTTGTCTCAGTGTCTCAGTATCTCAGAGTCTCAGAGCCTCAGTGTCTCTGTGTCTCAGTGTCTCTGTGCCTCAGTGTCTCAGAGCCTCACTGTCTCTGTGTCTCTGTGCCTCAGTGTCTCAGAGTCTCACTGTCTCTTTGTCTCAGTGACTCAGCGTCTCAGAGTCTCAGTGTCTCTGTGTTTCAGTGTCTGTGTGCCTCAGCGTCTCAGTGTCTCAGTGTCTCTGTGTCTCAGTTTCTCTGTGTCTCAGGGTCTCTGTGTCTCTGAGCCTCAGTGCCTCTGTCACAGAGTTGCAGTGTCTAGAGTCTCTGTGTCTTGGTGCCTCAGTGTCTCAGTGTCTCTGTGCCTCAGTCTATCAGACTCTCAGTGTCTCTGTGCCTCAGTCTATCAGACTCTCAGTGTCTCTGTGTCTGAGAGGCGCAGTGTCTCTGTGTCTCAGTTTCTCTGTGTCTCAGGGCCTCAGTGTCTCAGAGTTTCATTGTCTCTGTGCCTCAGTGTCTCAGAAGCTCAGTGTCTCTGTGTTTCAGTGTCTCTGCGCCTCAGTGACTCTGTGTCTCTGTGTCACTGTGTCTCAATTTCTCAGAGTCTCAGAGTCTCAGTGTCTCTGCGTCTCAGTGTCTCTGTGCCTCAGTGTCTCTGTGTCTCTGTGTCTCAGTGTCTCAAAGTCTTTGTGTATCAGTGTCTCAGAGTCTCAGTGAGTCTGTGTCTGTGTCTTAGTGTCACACAATCTCAGTGTCCCAGAGACTCAGTGTCTCCAAGTCTCTGTGTCTCTGTGTCTCAGTGTCTCTGTGCCTCAGTGTATCTGTGTCTCAGTGTCTCAGAGTTTCAGTGTCTCTATGTCTCTGTGTCTCAGTGTCTCAGAGTCTCAGTGTCTCTGTGTCTCAGTGCCTCAGTGTCTCTCTGTCTCAGTGTCTCTGTGCCTCAGTGTCTCTTTGTCTCATTATCTCAGAGTTTCAGTGTCTCTCTGTCTCTGTGTCTCTGTGCCTCAGTGTCTCCTTGTCTCTGTGTCTCAGTGTCTCTGAGTCTCAGTGTCTCTGTGCCTCAGTGTCTCAGAGTCTCATTGAGTCTGTGTCTCAGTGTCTCTGTGTCTCAGTGCCTCAGTGTCTCAGTGTCTCAGAATCTCAGTGTCACTGTGTCTCAGTATTTGTGTCTCAGTGTCTCAGTGTCTCCGCGTCTCTGTGTCTCTGTGTCTCAGTGTATCTGTTTTTCTGTGTCTCTGTGTCTCAGTGTCTCTGTGTCTCAGTGTCTCAGAGTCTCAGTGTCTCTGTTTCTCTGTGTCTCTGTGTCTCAGTGTCTCTGTGTCTCAGTGTCTCAGAGTCTCAGTGTCTCTGTGTCTCAGTGTCTCAGTGTCTCAGTGTCTCAGTGTCTCAGTGTCTCAGAGTCTCACTGTCTCTGTGTCTCAGTGTCTCAGTGTCTCTGTGCCTCAGTGTCTCTGTGTTTCAGTGTCTCTGTGTCCCAGAGACTCACTGTCTCTTTGTCTCTGTGTCTGAGTGTCTCTGTGCATCAGTGTCACAGTGTATCTGTGTCTCAGTGTCTCTGTGTCTCAGTGTATCACTGTCTCAGAGACTCAGTGTCTCTTTGTCTCTGTGTCTGAGTTTCTCTGTGCCTCAGTGTCACAGGGTAACAGTGTCTCTGTGACTCACTGTCTCAGTGTCTCAGTGTCTCTGTGTATCAGCATCTCAGAGAATCAGTGTCTCTGTGTCTGAGTTTCTCTGTGCCTCAATGGCAGAGTGTCTCAGTGTCTCTGTGTCTCAGTATCTCAGTGTTTTTCTATCTCTGTGTCTCTGTGTCTCAGTGTCTCTGTGTCTCTGTGTCTCAGTGTCTCTGTGTTTCTGTGCCTCAGTGTCTCTGTGTCTCAGTTTCTCTGTGTCTCAGTGTCTCTGCGCCTCAGTGCCTCTGTATCTCTGTGTCTCAGTGTCTCTGTGTTTCTGTGCCTCAGATTCTCTGTGTCTCTGTGTCTCAGTGTCTCAGAGTCTCAGAGTCTCAGTGTCTCTGTGTCTCAGTGTCTCTGTGTTTCAGTGTCTCTGTGCCTCAGTGTCTCTGTGTCTCAGTGTCTCAAAGTCTTTGTGTCTCAGTGTCTCAGAGTCTCAGTGAGTCTGTGTCTCTGTGTTTTAGAGTCTCAGTGTCCCAGAGTCTCAGTTTCTTCACGTCTCTGTCTCTCTGTGTCTCAGTGTCTCTGTGCCTCAGTGTATCTGTGTCACAGTGTCTCAGAGTTTCTGTATCTCTATGGCTCTGTGTCTCAGTGTCTCTGTGCCTCAGTGTCTCAGTGTCTCTGTGTCTCAGTGTCTCTGTGTCTCAGTGCCTCAGCGTCTCTGTGTCTCAGTGTCTCAGAGTTTCAGTGTCTCTATGTCTCTGTATCTCAGTGTCTCTGTGCCTCAGTGTCTCAGTGTCTCTGTGTCTCAGTCCCTCAGAGCCTCAGTGACTCTATCTCTGTGTCTCTGTGCCTCAGTGTCTCTTTGTCTCTGTGTCTCAGTGTCTCAGTGTCTCTGTGCCCGGTGTCTCTGTGTCTCAGTGTCTCAAAGTCTTTGTGTCTCAGTGTCTCAGACTTCAGTGTCTCAGTGCCTCAGAGTCTCAGTGAGTCTGTTTCTCTGTGTCTTAGAGTCTCAGTGTCTCTGCTTCTCTGTGTCTCTGTGTCACAGTGTCTCTGTGCCTCAGTGTAACTGTATCTCAGTGTCTCAGAGTTTCAGTGTCTCTATGTCTCTATGTCTCAGGGTCTCTGTGCCTCAGTGTCTCAGTGTCTCAGAGGCACAGTGTCTCTGTGTCTCAGTGCCTCAGTGTCTCAGTGTCTCAGTGTCTCTGTGCCTCAGTGTCTCAGAGTCTCATTGAGTCTGTGTCTCAGTGTCTCTGTGTCTCAGTGTCTCAGAGTCTCAGTGTCTCTGTTTCTCTGTGTCTCTGTGTCTCAGTGTCTCTGTGTCTCAGTGTCTCAGAGTCTCAGTGTCTCTGTGTCTCAGTGCCTCTGTGTCTCAGTGTCTCAGTGTCTCAGAGTCTCACTGTCTCTGTGTCTCAGTGTCTCAGTGTCTCTGTGCCTCAGTGTCTCTGTGTTTCAGTGTCTCTGTGTCTCAGAGACTCACTGTCTCTTTGTCTCTGTGTCTGAGTGTCTCTGTGCATCAGTGTCACAGTGTCTCTGTGTCTCAGTGTCTCTGTGTCTCAGTGTATCACTGTCTCAGAGACTCAGTGTCTCTTTGTCTCTGTGTCTGAGTTTCTCTGTGCCTCAGTGTCACAGGGTAACAGTGTCTCTGTGACTCACTGTCTCAGTGTCTCAGTGTCTCTGTGTCCCAGTGTATCAGCATCTCAGAGAATCAGTGTCTCTGTGTCTGAGTTTCTCTGTGCCTCAATGGCAGAGTGTCTCAGTGTCTCTGTGTCTCAGTATCTCAGTGTTTTTCTATCTCTGTGTCTCTGTGTCTCAGTGTCTCTGTGTCTCTGTGTCTCAGTGTCTCTGTGTTTCTGTGCCTCAGTGTCTCTGTGTCTCAGTTTCTCTGTGTCTCAGTGTCTCTGCGCCTCAGTGCCTCTGTATCTCTGTGTCTCAGTGTCTCTGTGTTTCTGTGCCTCAGAGTCTCTGTGTCTCTGTGTCTCAGTGTCTCAGAGTCTCAGAGTCTCAGTGTCTCTGTGTCTCAGTGTCTCTGTGTTTCAGTGTCTCTGTGTCTCAGTGTCTCAAAGTCTTTGTGTCTCAGTGTCTCAGAGTCTCAGTGAGTCTGTGTCTCTGTGTCTTAGAGTCTCAGTGTCCCAGAGTCTCAGTTTCTTCACGTCTCTGTCTCTCTGTGTCTCAGTGTCTCTGCCTCAGTGTATCTGTGTCACAGTGTCTCAGAGTTTCTGTATCTCTATGGCTCTGTGTCTCAGTGTCTCTGTGCCTCAGAGTGTCACTGTCTCAGAGTCTCAGTGTCTCTGTTTCTCAGTGCCTCAGTGTCTCTGTGTCTCAGTGTCTCAGAGTTTCAGTGTCTCTATGTCTCTGTATCTCAGTGTCTCTGTGCCTCAGTGTCTCAGTGTCTCTGTGTCTCAGTCCCTCAGAGCCTCAGTGACTCTATCTCTGTGTCTCTGTGCCTCAGTGTCTCTTTGTCTCTGTGTCTCAGTGTCTCAGTGTCTCTGTGCCCGGTGTCTCTGTGTCTCAGTGTCTCAAAGCCTTTGTGTCTCAGTGTCTCAGACTTCAGTGTCTCAGTGCCTCAGAGTCTCAGTGAGTCTGTTTCTCTGTGTCTTAGAGTCTCAGTGTCCCAGAGTCTCAGTGTCTCTGCTTCTCTGTGTCTCTGTGTCACAGTGTCTCTGTGCCTCAGTGTAACTGTATCTCAGTGTCTCAGAGTTTCAGTGTCTCTATGTCTCTATGTCTCAGGGTCTCTGTGCCTCAGTGTCTCAGTGTCTCAGAGGCTCAGTGTCTCTGTGTCTCAGTGCCTCAGTGTCTCTGTGTCTCAGTGTCTCAGTGTTTCAGAGTCTCAGTGTCTCAGACCCTCAGTGCCTCAGTGACTCTCTGTGTCTGTGTCTCTGTGCCTCAGTGTCTCTTTGTCGCTGTGTCTCAGTGTCTCTGTGCCTCAGTGTCTTTGTGTTTCAGTGTATCAGTGTCTCAGAGACTCACTGTCTCTTTGTCTCTGTGTCTGAGTGTCTCTGTGCATCAGTGTCACAGTGTCTCAGTGTCTCAGTGTCTCAGAGTCAAAGTGTCTCAGTGTCTCAGTGTCTCAGAATCTCAGTGTCACTGTGTCTCAGTATTTGTGTCTCAGTGTCTCAGTGTCTCCGCGTCTCTGTGTCTCTGTGTCTCAGTGTATCTGTTTTTCTGTGTCTCTGTGTCTCAGTGTCTCTGTGTCTCAGTGTCTCAGAGTCTCAGTGTCTCTGTTTCTCTGTGTCTCTGTGTCTCAGTGTCTCTGTGTCTCAGTGTCTCAGAGTCTCAGTGTCTCTGTGTCTCAGTGCCTCGGTGTCTCTGTGTCTCAGTGTCTCAGTGTCTCAGTGTCTCAGAGTCTCACTGTCTCTGTGTCTCAGTGTCTCAGTGTCTCTGTGCCTTAGTGTCTCTGTGTTTCAGTGTCTCTGTGTCTCAGAGACTCACTGTCTCTTTGTCTCTGTGTCTGAGTGTCTCTGTGCATCAGTGTCACAGTGTCTCTGTGTCTCAGTGTCTCTGTGTCTCAGTGTATCACTGTCTCAGAGACTCAGTGTCTCTTTGTCTCTGTGTCTGAGTTTCTCTGTGCCTCAGTGTCACAGGGTAACAGTGTCTCTGTGACTCACTGTCTCAGTGTCTCAGTGTCTCTGTGTATCAGCATCTCAGAGAATCAGTGTCTCTGTGTCTGAGTTTCTCTGTGCCTCAATGGCAGAGTGTCTCAGTGTCTCTGTGTCTCAGTATCTCAGTGTTTTTCTATCTCTGTGTCTCTGTGTCTCAGTGTCTCTGTGTCTCTGTGTCTCAGTGTCTCTGTATTTCTGTGCCTCAGTGTCTCTGTGTCTCAGTTTCTCTGTGTCTCAGTGTCTCTGCGCCTCAGTGCCTCTGTATCTCTGTGTCTCAGTGTCTCTGTGTTTCTGTGCCTCAGAGTCTCTGTGTCTCAGTGTCTCAGAGTCTCAGAGTCTCAGTGTCTCTGTGTTTCAGTGTCTCTGTGCCTCAGTGTCTCTGTGTCTCAGTGTCTCAGAGTCTCAGTGAGTCTGTGTCTCTGTGTTTTAGAGTCTCAGTGTCCCAGAGTCTCAGTTTCTTCACGTCTCTGTCTCTCTGTGTCTCAGTGTCTCTGTGCCTCAGTGTATCTGTGTCACAGTGTCTCAGAGTTTCTGTATCTCTATGGCTCTGTGTCTCAGTGTCTCTGTGCCTCAGTGTCTCAGTGTCTCTGTGTCTCAGTGTCTCTGTGTCTCTGTGTCTCAGTGCCTCAGTGTCTCTGTGTCTCAGTGTCTCTGAGTTTCAGTGTCTCTATGTCTCTGTATCTCAGTGTCTCTGTGCCTCAGTGTCTCAGTGTCTCTGTGTCTCAGTCCCTCAGAGCCTCAGTGACTCTATCTCTGTGTCTCTGTGCCTCAGTGTCTCTTTGTCTCTGTGTCTCAGTGTCTCAGTGTCTCTGTGCCCGGTGTCTCTGTGTCTCAGTGTCTCAAAGTCTTTGTGTCTCAGTGTCTCAGACTTCAGTGTCTCAGTGCCTCAGAGTCTCAGTGAGTCTGTTTCTCTGTGTCTTAGAGTCTCAGTGTCTCTGCTTCTCTGTGTCTCTGTGTCACAGTGTCTCTGTGCCTCAGTGTAACTGTATCTCAGTGTCTCAGAGTTTCAGTGTCTCTATGTCTCTATGTCTCAGGGTCTCTGTGCCTCAGTGTCTCAGTGTCTCAGAGGCACAGTGTCTCTGTGTCTCAGTGCCTCAGTGTCTCTGTGTCTCAGTGTCTCAGTGTTTCAGAGTCTCAGTGTCTCAGACCCTCAGTGCCTCAGTGACTCTCTGTGTCTGTGTCTCTGTGCCTCAGTGTCTCTTTGTCGCTGTGTCTCAGTGTCTCTGTGCCTCAGCGTCTTTGTGTTTCAGTGTATCAGTGTCTCAGAGACTCACTGTCTCTTTGTCTCTGTGTCTGAGTGTCTCTGTGCATCAGTGTCACAGTGTCTCAGTGTCTCAGTGACTCAGAGTCAAAGTGTCTCAGTGTCTCAGTGTCTCAGAGTCTCAGAGTTTCAGTGTCTCGATGTCTCTGGGTCTCAGTGTCTCTTTGGCTCAGTGCCTCAGTGTCTCAGAAGCTCAGTGTCTCTGTGTTTCAGTGTCTCTGCGCCTCAGTGACTCTGTGTCACTGTGTCTCAGTGTCTCAGAGTCTCAGAGTCTCAGTGTCTCTGTGTCTCAGTGTCTCAGTGTCTCAGTGTCTCTGTGCCTCAGAGTCTCTGTGTCTCTGTGTCTCAGTGTCTCAAAGTCTTTGTGTCTCAGTGTCTCAGAGTCTCGCTGAGTCTGTGTCTCTGTGTCTTAGAGTCTCAGTGTCCCAGAGTCTCAGTTTCTCTGTCCCAGTGTCTCTGTGCCTCACTTTGTGTCAGTGTCTCAGTGTCTCAGAGTCTCAGTGTCTCTGTGTCTCAGTGCTTCAGGGTCTCTGTGTCTCAGTGTCTCAGAGTTTCAGTGTCTCTATGTCTCTGTGTCTCAGTGTCTCTGTGCCTCAGTGTCTCAGTGTCTCTGTGTCTCAGTCCCTCAGTGCCTCAGTGACTCTCTGTCTCTGTGTCTCTGTGCCTCAGTGTCTCAGTGTCTCTGTGCCTCAGTGTCTCAGTGTCTCTGTGTCTCAGTGTCTCTGTGTCTCAGTTTCTCTGTGTCTCGGTGTCTCTGTGTCTCAGTGTCTCTGTGCCCCAGTGTATCTGTGTCTCAGTGTCCCAGAGTTTCAGTGTCTCTAGGTCTCTGTGTCTCAGTGTCTCTGTGCCTCAGTGTCTCAGTGTCTCAGAGTCTCAGTGACTCTGTGTCTCAGTGCCTCAGTGTCACTCTGTCTCAGTGTCTCAGAGTTTCAGTGTCACAGTTTCTCTGGGTCTCAGTGTCTCAGAGTTTCAGTGTCTCTATGTCTCTGTGTCTCAGTGTCTCAGAGTCTCAGTGTCTCTGTGTCTCAGTGCCTCAGTGTCTCTCTGTCTCAGTGTCTCTGTGCCTCAGTGTCTCTTTGTCTCAGTATCTCAGAGTTTCAGTGTCTCTCTGTCTCTGTGTCTCTGTGCCTCAGTGTCTCTTTGTCTCTGTGTCTCAGTGTCTCTGAGTCTCAGTGTCTCTGTGCCTCAGTGTCTCAGAGTCTCATTGAGTCTGTGTCTCAGTGTCTCTGTGTCTCAGTGCCTCAGTGTCTCAGTGTCTCAGAATCTCAGTGTCACTGTGTCTCAGTGTCTGTGTCTCAGTGTCTCAGTGTCTCCGCGTCTCTGTGTCTCTGTATCTCAGTGTATCTGTTTTTCTGTGTCTCTGTGTCTCAGTGTCTCTGTGTCTCAGTGTCTCAGAGTCTCAGTGTCTCTGTGTCTCAGTGCCTCAGTGTCTCTGTGTCTCAGTGTCTCAGAGTCTCACTCTGTCTGTGTCTCAGTGTCTCAGAGTCTCAGTGACTCAGTGTCTCACTGTCTCTGTGTCTCAGTCATTCAGTGTCTCAGAGTCTCACTGTCTCTGTGTCTCACTGTCTCTCTGTTTCAGTGACTCAGTGTCTCAGAGTCTCAGTGTCTCAGTGTCTCAGAGGCTCACTGTCTCTGTGTCTCAGTGACTCAGAGTCTCAGGGTCTCAGTGTCTCAGAGTCTCAGTATGTCAGTGTCTCAGAGTCTCACTGTCTCAATGTCTATGTGCCTCAGTGTCTCAGAGTCTCACTGTCTCTGTGTCTCTGTGTCTCAGTGTCTCAGTGTCTCAGGGTCTCAGTGTCTCAGTGTCTCAGTGTCTCTGTGTCTCAGAGTCTCAGTGTCTCAGTGTCTCAGTGTCTCTGTGTCTCAGTCTCAGTGTCTCAGTGTCTCAGAGAGTCAGCGCCTCAGTGTCTCTGTGTCTCAGTGCCTCAGAGTCTCAGTGTCTCAGTGTCTCTGTGTCTCAGTGTCTCAGAGTCTCAGTTTCTCTGTGTCTCAGTGTCTCTGTGACCCAGTGTATCGGTGTCTCAGTGTCCCAGAGTTTCAGTGTGTCTAGGTCTCTGTGTCTCAGTGTCTCTGTGCCTCAGTGTCTCAGAATCTCAGTGACTCTGTGTCGCAGTGCCAAAGTGTCTCTGTGTCTCAGTTTCTCAGAGTCTCACTGTCTCTGGGTCTCAGTGTCTCTTTGCCTCAGTGTCTCAGTGCCTCAGTGTCTCTGTGTCTCAGTGTCTCTGTGCCTCAGTGTCTCAGAGTCTCACTGTCTCTATGTCTCAGTGACTCAACGGCTCAGAGTCGCAGTGTCTCTGTGTTTCAGTGACTCTGTGCCTCAGTGTCTCAGTGTCTCTGTGTCTCAGTGTCTCTGTGTCTCAGTTTCTCTGTGTCACAGTGTCTCTGCGTCTCAGTGTCTCTGTGGCTCAGTGTCTCAGGGTCTCAGTGTCTCTGTGTCTCAGTGCCTCAGTGTCTCTGTGTCTCACTGTCTCAGAGTTTCAGTGTCTCTATGTCTCTGGGTCTCAGTGTCTCTTTGGCTCAGTGTCTCAGTGTCTCAGAAGCTCAGTGTCCCTGTGTTTCAGTGTCTCTGCGCCTCAGTGACTCTGTGTCTCTGTGTCACTGTGTCTCAGTATCTCAGAGTCTCAGAGTCTCAGTGTCTCTGTGTCTCAGTGTCTCAGTGTCTCAGTGTCTCAGTGTCTCAGTGTCTCTGTGCCTCAGTATCTCTGTGTCTCAGTGTCTCAAAGTCTTTGAGTCTCAGTGTCTCAGAGTCTCAGTGAGTCTGTGTCTGTCTCTTAGTGTCACACAGTCTCAGTGTCCCAGAGACTCAGTGTCTCCACGTCTCTGTGTCTCTGTGTCTCAGAGTCTCAGTGTCTCTGTGTCTCAGTGCCTCAGTGTTTCTCTGTCGCAGTGTCTCTGTGCCTCACTTTGTGTCAGTGTCTCAGTGTCTCTGTGCCTCAGTGTATCTGTGTCTCAGTGTCTCAGAGTTTCAGTGTCTCTATGTCTCTGTGTCTCAGTGTCTCAGAGTCTCAGTGTCTCTGTGTCTCAGTGCCTCAGTGTCTCTCTGTCTCAGTGTCTCTGTGCCTCAGTGTCTCTTTGTCTCAGTATCTCAGAGTTTCAGTGTCTCTCTGTCTCTGTGTCTCTGTGCCTCAGTGTCTCTTTGTCTCTGTGTCTCAGTGTCTCTGAGTCTCAGTGTCTCTGTGCCTCAGTGTCTCAGAGTCTCATTGAGTCTGTGTCTCAGTGTCTCTGTGTCTCAGTGCCTCAGTGTCTCAGAATCTCAGTGTCACTGTGTCTCAGTGTCTGTGTCTCAGTGTCTCAGTGTCTCCGCGTCTCTGTGTCTCTGTGTCTCAGTGTATCTGTTTTTCTGTGTCTCTGTGTCTCAGTGTCTCTGTGTCTCAGTGTCTCAGAGTCTCAGTGTCTCTGTGTCTCAGTGCCTCAGTGTCTCTGTGTCTCAATGTCTCAGAGTCTCACTGTCTCTGTGTCTCAGTGTCTCAGAGTCTCAGTGACTCAGTGTCTCACTGTCTCTGTGTCTCAGTCATTCAGTGTCTCAGAGTCTCAGTGTCTCAGAGTCTCAGTGTCTCAGAGTCTCAGTGTCTCTGTGTCTCAGTGTCTCAGTGTCTCTGTGTCTCAGTGTCTCAGAGTCTCACAGTCTCTGTGTCTCACTGTCTCTGTGTCTCAGTGACTCAGTGTCTCAGAGTCTCAGTGTCTCAGTGTCTCAGAGTCTCACTGTCTCTGTGTCTCAGTGACTCAGAGTCTCAGGGTCTCAGTGTCTCAGAGTCTCAGTATCTCAGTGTCTCAGAGTCTCAGTGTCTCAATGTCTATGTGCCTCAATGTCTCAGAGTCTCACTGTCTCTGTGTCTCTGTGTCTCAGTGTCTCAGTGTCTCAGGGTCTCAGTGTCTCAGTGTCTCAGTGTCTCTGTGTCTCAGAGTCTCAGTGTCTCAGTGTCTCAGTGTCTCTGAGTCTCAGTCTCAGTGTCTCAGTGCCTCAGAGTCTCAGTGAGTCTGTGTCTCTGTGTCTCAGTGTCTCTGTGTCTCTGTTTCTCTGTGTCTCAGTGTCTCTGTGTCTCAGAGACTCAGCGCCTCAGTGTCTCAGTGTCTCAGTGCCTCAGAGTCTCAGTGTCTCAGTGTCTCTGTGTCTCAGTGTCTCAGTGTCTCAGTGTATCTGTGTCTCAGTGTCCCAGAGTTTCAGTGTGTCTAGGTCTCTGTGTCTCAGTGTCTCTGTGCCTCAGTGTCTCAGAATCTCAGTGACTCTGTGTCGCAGTGCCAAAGTGTCTCTGTGTCTCAGTGTCTCAGAGTTCAGTGTCTCTATGTCTCTGTGTCTCTGGGTCTCAGTGTCTCTGTGCCTCAGTGCCTCAGTGTCTCTGTGTCTCAGTGTCTCTGTGCCTCAGTGTCTCAGAGTCTCACTGTCTCTGTGTCTCAGTGACTCAGCGGCTCAGAGTCGCAGTGTCTCTGTGTTTCAGTGTCTCTGTGCCTCAGTGTCTCAGTGTCTCTGTGTCTCAGTGTCTCTGTGTCTCAGTTTCTCTGTGTCTCAGTGTCTCTGCGTCTCAGTGTCTCTGTGCCTCAGTGTCTCAGGGTCTCAGTGTCTCTGTGTCTCAGTGCCTCAGTGTCTCTGTGTCTCAGAGTTTCAGTGTCTCTATGTCTCTGGGTCTCAGTGTCTCTTTGGCTCAGTGTCTCAGAAGCTCATTGTCTCTGTGTTTCAGTGTCTCTGCGCCTCAGTGACTCTGTGTCTCTGTGTCACTGTGTCTCAGTATCTCAGAGTCTCAGAGTCTCAGTGTCTCTGTGTCTCAGTGTCTCAGTGTCTCTGTGCCTCAGTATCTCTGTGTCTCAGTGTCTCAAAGTCTTTGAGTCTCAGTGTCTCAGAGTCTCAGTGAGTCTGTGTCTGTCTCTTAGTGTCACACAGTCTCAGTGTCCCAGAGACTCAGTGACTCCAAGTCTCTGTGTCTCTGTGTCTCAGTGTCTCTGTGCCTCAGTGTATCTGTGTCTCAGTGTCTCAGAGTTTCAGTGTCTCTATGTCCCTGTGTCTCAGTGTCTCTGTGCCTCAGTGTCTCAGAGTCTCTGTGTCTCAGTGTCTCAGTGCCTCGGTGTCTCTCTGTCTCATTGTCTCTGTGCCTCAGTGTCTCACTGTCTCAGTGTCTCAGTATCTCTGTGTCTCAGTGTATCAGCATCTCAGAGAATCAGTGTCTCTGTGTCTCAGTGTCTCAATGTATTTCTATCTCTGTGTCTCTGTGTCTCAGTGTCTCTGTGTTTCTGTGCCTCAGTGTCTCTGTGTCTCAGTTTCTCTGTGTCTCAGTGTCTCTGCGCCTCAGTGCCTCTGTGCCTCAGTGTCTCTGTGTCTCAGTGTCTCTGTGTTTCTGTGCCTCAGTGTCTCTGTGTCTCTGTGTCTCAGTGTCTCAGTGTCTCAGAGTCTCAGTGTCTCTGTGTCTCAGTGTCTCTCTGTCTCTGTGTCTCAGTGTCTCTGTGGCTCAGTGTCTCTGTGTCTCAGTGTCTCAAAGTCTTTGTGTCTCAGTGTCTCAGAGTCTCGCTGAGTCTGTGTCTCTGTGTCTTAGAGTCTCAGTGTCCCAGAGTCTCAGTTTCTTCACGTCTCTGTCTCTCTGTGTCTCAGTGTCTCTGTGCCTCAGTGTATCTGTGTCTCAGTGTCTCAGAGTTTCTGTATCTCTATGGCTCTGTGTCTCAGTGTCTCTGTGCCTCAGAGTCTCACTGTCTCAGAGTCTCAGTGTCTCTGTGTCTCAGTGCCTCAGTGTCTCTGTGTCTCAGTGTCTCAGAGTTTCAGTGTCTCTATGTCTCTGTATCTCAGTGTCTCTGTGCCTCAGTGTCTCAGTGTCTCTGTGTCTCAGTCCCTCAGAGCCTCAGTGACTCTCTATCTCTGTGTCTCTGTGCCTCAGTGTCTCTTTGTCTCTGTGTCTCAGTGTCTCAGTGTATCTGTGCCCGGTGTCTCTGTGTCTCAGTGTCTCAAAGTCTTTGTGTCTCAGTGTCTCAGACTCTCAGTGTCTCAGTGCCTCAGAGTCTCAGTGAGTCTGCTTCTCTGTGTCTTAGAGTCTCAGTGTCCCAGAGTCTCAGTGTCTCTGCTTCTCTGTGTCTCAGTGTCTCTGTGCCTCAGTGTAACTGTATCTCAGTGTCTCAGAGTTTCAGTGTCTCTATGTCTCTATGTCTCAGGGTCTCTGTGCCTCAGTGTCTCAGTGTCTCAGACGCTCAGTGTCTCAGTGTCTCAGTGCCTCAGTGTCTCAGTGTCTCAAAGTTTCAGTGTCTCTATGTCTCTGTATCTCAGTGTCTCTGTGCCTCAGTGTCTCTTTGTCTCTGTGTCTCAGTCTCTCAGTGTCTCTGTGCCTCAGTGTCTCTGTGTCTCAGTGTCTCAAAGTGTTTGTGTTTGAGTGTCTCAGAGTCTCAGTGATTCTGTTTCGCTGTGTCTTAGTGTCTCACAGTCTCAGTGTCCCAGAGTCTCAGTTTCTTCACATCTCTGTGTCTCTGTGTTTCAGTGTCTCAGAGTTTCTGTATCTCTATGTCTCTGAGTCTCAGTGTCTCTGTGCCTCAGTGTCTCAGTGTCTCAGAGTCTCAGTGTCTCAGTGTCTCAGTGCCTCAGTGTCTCAGTGTCTCAAAGTTTCAGTGTCTCTATGTCTCTGTATCTCAGTGTCTCAGTGCCTCAGAGTCTCAGTGTCTCAGTGTCTCTGTGTCTCAGTGTCTCAGTGTCTCAGTGTATCTGTGTCTCAGTGTCCCAGAGTTTCAGTGTGTCTAGGTCTCTGTGTCTCAGTGTCTCTGTGCCTCAGTGTCTCAGAATCTCAGTGACTCTGTGTCGCAGTGCCAAAGTGTCTCTGTGTCTCAGTGTCTCAGAGTTCAGTGTCTCTATGTCTCTGTGTCTCTGGGTCTCAGTGTCTCTGTGCCTCAGTGCCTCAGTGTCTCTGTGTCTCAGTGTCTCTGTGCCTCAGTGTCTCAGAGTCTCACTGTCTCTGTGTCTCAGTGACTCAGCGGCTCAGAGTCGCAGTGTCTCTGTGTTTCAGTGTCTCTGTGCCTCAGTGTCTCAGTGTCTCTGTGTCTCAGTGTCTCTGTGTCTCAGTTTCGCTGTGTCTCAGTGTCTCTGCGTCTCAGTGTCTCTGTGCCTCAGTGTCTCAGGGTCTCAGTGTCTCTGTGTCTCAGTGCCTCAGTGTCTCTGTGTCTCAGAGTTTCAGTGTCTCTATGTCTCTGGGTCTCAGTGTCTCTTTGGCTCAGTGTCTCAGAAGCTCATTGTCTCTGTGTTTCAGTGTCTCTGCGCCTCAGTGACTCTGTGTCTCTGTGTCACTGTGTCTCAGTATCTCAGAGTCTCAGAGTCTCAGTGTCTCTGTGTCTCAGTGTCTCAGTGTCTCTGTGCCTCAGTATCTCTGTGTCTCAGTGTCTCAAAGTCTTTGAGTCTCAGTGTCTCAGAGTCTCAGTGAGTCTGTGTCTGTCTCTTAGTGTCACACAGTCTCAGTGTCCCAGAGACTCAGTGTCTCCAAGTCTCTGTGTCTCTGTGTCTCAGTGTCTCTGTGCCTCAGTGTATCTGTGTCTCAGTGTCTCAGAGTTTCAGTGTCTCTATGTCCCTGTGTCTCAGTGTCTCTGTGCCTCAGTGTCTCAGAGTCTCTGTGTCTCAGTGTCTCAGTGCCTCGGTGTCTCTCTGTCTCATTGTCTCTGTGCCTCAGTGTCT
Organism: Prionace glauca; assembly: GCA_037974335.1. Taxonomy (NCBI): domain Eukaryota; kingdom Metazoa; phylum Chordata; class Chondrichthyes; order Carcharhiniformes; family Carcharhinidae; genus Prionace; species Prionace glauca. The sequence goes on along the minus strand of JBBMRE010000227.1, from coordinate 250,645 downwards.
CTTTGTCTCAGTATCTCAGAGTTTCAGTGTCTCTATGTCTCTGTGTCTCAGTGTCTCTGTGCCTCAGTGTCTCAGTGTCTCTGTGCCTCAGTGTCTCACTGTCTCAGTGTCTCAGTATCTCTGTGTCTCAGTGTAGCAGCATCTCAGAAAATCAGTGTCTCTGTGTCTCAGTGTCTCAATGTATTTCTATCTCTGTGTCTCTGTGTCTCAGTGTCTCTGTGTTTCTGTGCCTCAGTGTCTCTGTGTCTCAGTTTCTCTGTGTCTCAGTGTCTCTGCGCCTCAGTGCCTCTGTGTCTCTGTGTCTCAGTGTCTCTGTGTTTCTGTGCCTCAGTGTCTCTGTGTCTCTGTGTCTCAGTGTCTCAGAGTCTCAGAGTCTCAGTGTCTCTGTGTCTCAGTGTCTCTCTGTCTCTGTGTCTCAGTGTCTCTGTGGCTCAGTGTCTCTGTGTCTCAGTGTCTCAAAGTCTTTGTGTCTCAGTGTCTCAGAGTCTCGCTGAGTCTGTGTCTCTGTGTCTTAGAGTCTCAGTGTCCCAGAGTCTCAGTTTCTTCACGTCTCTGTCTCTCTGTGTCTCAGTGTCTCTGTGCCTCAGTGTATCTGTGTCTCAGTGTCTCAGAGTTTCTGTATCTCTATGGCTCTGTGTCTCAGTGTCTCTGTGCCTCAGAGTCTCACTGTCTCAGAGTCTCAGTGTCTCTGTGTCTCAGTGCCTCAGTGTCTCTGTGTCTCAGTGTCTCAGAGTTTCAGTGTCTCTATGTCTCTGTATCTCAGTGTCTCTGTGCCTCAGTGTCTCAGTGTCTCTGTGTCTCAGTCCCTCAGAGCCTCAGTGACTCTCTATCTCTGTGTCTCTGTGCCTCAGTGTCTCTTTGTCTCTGTGTCTCAGTGTCTCAGTGTCTCTGTGCCCGGTGTCTCTGTGTCTCAGTGTCTCAAAGTCTTTGTGTCTCAGTGTCTCAGACTCTCAGTGTCTCAGTGCCTCAGAGTCTCAGTGAGTCTGCTTCTCTGTGTCTTAGAGTCTCAGTGTCCCAGAGTCTCAGTGTCTCTGCTTCTCTGTGTCTCAGTGTCTCTGTGCCTCAGTGTAACTGTATCTCAGTGTCTCAGAGTTTCAGTGTCTCTATGTCTCAGGGTCTCTGTGCCTCAGTGTCTCAGTGTCTCAGACGCTCAGTGTCTCAGTGTCTCAGTGCCTCAGTGTCTCAGTGTCTCAAAGTTTCAGTGTCTCTATGTCTCTGTATCTCAGTGTCTCTGTGCCTCAGTGTCTCTTTGTCTCTGTGTCTCAGTCTCTCAGTGTCTCTGTGCCTCAGTGTCTCTGTGTCTCAGTGTCTCAAAGTGTTTGTGTTTGAGTGTCTCAGAGTCTCAGTGATTCTGTTTCGCTGTGTCTTAGTGTCTCACAGTCTCAGTGTCCCAGAGTCTCAGTTTCTTCACATCTCTGTGTCTCTGTGTTTCAGTGTCTCAGAGTTTCTGTATCTCTTTGTCTCTGTGTCTCTGTGCCTCAGTGTCTCTGTGTCTCAGTGTCTCAAAGTCTTTGTGTCTCAGTGTCTCAGACTCTCAGTGTCTCAGTGCCTCAGAGTCTCAGTGAGTCTGTGTCTCTGTGTCTTAGAGTCTCAGTGTCCCAGAGTCTCAGTGTCTCCGCTTCTCTGTGTATCTGTATCTCAGTGTCTCAGAGTTTCAGTGTCTCTATGTCTCTGTGTCTCAGTGTCTCTGTGCCTCAGTGTCTCAGAGTCTCAGTGTCTCTGTGTCTCAGTGCCTTAGTGTCTCTGTGTCCCAGTGTCTCAGAGTTTCAGTGTCTCTATGTCTCAGTGTCTCAGTCTCTCTCTGTGTCAGTGCCTCAGTGTCTCTCTGTCTCAGTGTCTCTGTGCCTCAGTGCCACTTTGTGTCAGTGTCTCAGTGTCTCAGAGTCTCAGTGTCTCTGTGTCTCAGTGCCTCAGGTTCTCTGTGTCTCAGTGTCTCATTGTATCTGTATCTCAGTGTCTCAGAGTTTCAGTTTCTCTATGCCTCTGTGTCTCAGTGTCTCTGTGCCTCAGTGTCTCAGAGTTTCATTTTCTCTATGTCTCAGTGCCTCAGTGTCTCTGTGTCTCAGTGTCTCAGTGCCTCAGTGTCTCTCTGTCTCAGTGTCTCTGTGTCTCAGTGCCTCAGTGTCTCTGTGTCTCAGTGTCTCAGTGCCTCAGTGTCTCAGAGTCTCAGTGTCTCTGTGTCTCAGTGCCTCAGTGTCTCTGTGTCTCAGTGTCTCAGTGCCTCAGTGTCTCTCTGTCTCAGTGTCTCTGTGCCTCAGTGTCACTTTGTGTCAGTGTCTCAGTGCCTCAGTGTCTCTGTGTCACAGTACCTCAGTGTCTCTGTGTCTCAGTGTCTCAGTGCCTCAGTGTCTCTCTGTCTCAGTGTCTCTGTGTCTCAGTGCCTCAGTGTCTCTGTGTCTCAGTGTCTCAGTGCCTCAGTGTCTCAGAGTCTCAGTGTCTCTGTGTCTCAGTGCCTCGGTGTCTCTGTGCCTCAGTGTCACTTTGTGTCAGTGTCTCAGTGCCTCAGTGTCTCTGTGTCACAGAGTCTCAGTGTCTCTGTGTCTCAGTCCCTCAGTGCCTCAGTGACTCTCTGTCTCTGTATCTCTGTGCCTCAGTGTTTCTTTGTCTCTGTGTCTCAGTGTCTCAGTGTCTCTGTGCCTCAGTGTCTCTGTGTCTCAAAGTCTTTGTGTTTCAGTGCCTCAGACTCTCAGTGTCTTAGTGCCTCAGAGTCTCTGTGACTCTGTGTCTCTGTGTCTCAGAGTCGCAGTGTGTAGAGTCTCTGTGTCTTGGTGCCTCAGTGTCTCAGTGACTCTGTGCCTCAGTCTATCAGACTCTCAGTGTCTCTGTGTCTCAGAGGCTCAGTGTCTCTGTGTCTCAGTGTCTCTGTGTCTCAGTGCCTCAATGTCTCAGTGCCTCAGAATCTCAGTGTCTCTGTGTCTCAGTGTCTGTGTCTCAGTGTCTCAGAGTCTCAGTGTCTCTCTGTCTCTGTGCCTCAGTGTCTCTTTGTCTCTGTGTCTCAGTGTCTCTGTGTCTCAGTGTCTCTGTGCCTCAGTGTCTCAGAGTCTCATTGAGTCTGTGTCTCAGTGTCTCTGTGTCTCAGTGCCTCAGTGTCTCAGTGTCTCAGAATCTCAGAGTCTCTGTGTCTCAGTTTCTGTGTCTCAGTGTCTCAGTCTCAGTGTCTCAGTGCCTCAGAGTCTCAGTGAGTCTGTGTCTCTGTGTCTCAGTGTCGCTGTGTCTCTGTTACTCTGTGTCTCAGTATCTCTGTGTCTCAGAGAGTCAGCGCCTCAGTGTCTCTGTGTCTCAGTGCCTCAGAGTCTCAGTGTCTCACTGTCTCTGTGTCTCAGTGTCTCAGAGTCTCAGTTTCTCTGTGTCTCAGTGTCTCTGTGACCCAGTGTATCGGTGTCTCAGTGTCCCAGAGTTTCAGTGTGTCTAGGTCTCTGTGTCTCAGTGTCTCTGTGCCTCAGTGTCTCAGAATCTCAGTGACTCTGTGTCGCAGTGCCAAAGTGTCTTTGTGTCTCAGTTTCTCAGAGTCTCACTGTCTCTGGGTCTCAGTGTCTCTTTGCCTCAGTGTCTCAGTGCCTCAGTGTCTCTGTGTCTCAGTGTCTCTGTGCCTCAGTGTCTCAGAGTCTCAGTGTCTCTGGGTCTCAGTGTCTCTTTGCCTCAGTGTCTCAGTGCCTCAGTGTCTCTGTGTCTCAGTGTCTCTGTGCCTCAGTGTCTCAGAGTCTCACTGTCTCTATGTCTCAGTCACTCAGCGGCTCAGAGTCGCAGTGTCTCTGTGTTTCAGTGACTCTGTGCCTCAGTGTCTCAGTGTCTCTGTGTCTCAGTGTCTCTGTGTCTCAGTTTCTCTGTGTCACAGTCTCTCTGCGTCTCAGTGTCTCTGTGGCTCAGTGTCTCAGGGTCTCAGTGTCTCTGTGTCTCAGTGCCTCAGTGTCTCTGTGTCTCACTGTCTCAGAGTTTCAGTGTCTCTATGTCTCTGGGTCTCAGTGTCTCTTTGGCTCAGTGTCTCAGTGTCTCAGAAGCTCAGTGTCCCTGTGTTTCAGTGTCTCTGCGCCTCAGTGACTCTGTGTCTCTGTGTCACTGTGTCTCAGTATCTCAGAGTCTCAGAGTCTCAGTGTCTCTGTGTCTCAGTGTCTCAGTGTCTCAGTGTCTCTGTGCCTCAGTATCTCTGTGTCTCAGTGTCTCAAAGTCTTTGAGTCTCAGTGTCTCAGAGTCTCAGTGAGTCTGTGTCTGTCTCTTAGTGTCACACAGTCTCAGTGTCCCAGAGACTCAGTGTCTCCAAGTCTCTGTGTCTCAGTGTCTCAGTGTCTCTGTGTCTCAGTGTATCTGTGTCTCAGTGTCTCAGAGTTTCAGTGTCTCTATGTCTCTGTGTCTCAGTGTCTCATAGTCTCAGTGTCTCTGTGTCTCAGTGCCTCAGTGTCTCTCTGTCTCAGTGTCTCTGTGCCTCAGTGTCACTTTGTCTCAGTATCTCAGAGTTTCAGTGTCTCTCTGTCTCTGTGCCTCAGTGTCTCTTTGTCTCTGTGTCTCAGTGTCTCTGAGTCTCAGTGTCTCTGTGCCTCAGTGTCTCAGAGTCTCATTGAGTCTGTGTCTCAGTGTCTCTGTGTCTCAGTGCCTCAGTGTCTCAGAATCTCAGTGTCACTGTGTCTCAGTGTCTGTGTCTCAGTGTCTCAGTGTCTCCGCGTCTCTGTGTCTCTGTGTCTGAGTGTATCTGTTTTTTCTGTGTCTCTGTGTCTCAGTGTCTCTGTGTCTCAGTGTCTCAGAGTCTCAGTGTCTCTGTGTCTCAGTGCCTCAGTGTCTCTGTGTCTCAATGTCTCAGAGTCTCACTGTCTCTGTGTCTCAGTGTCTCAGATTCTCAGTGACTCAGTGTCTCACTGTCTCTGTGTCTCAGTCATTCAGTGTCTCAGAGTTTCAGTGTCTCTGTGTCTCAGAGTCTCAGTGTCTCAGAGTCTCAGTGTCTCTGTGTCTCAGTGTCTCAGTTCTCTGTGTCTCAGTGTCTCAGAGTCTCACTGTCTCTGTGTCTCACTGTCTCTGTGTCTCAGTGACTCAGTGTCTCAGAGTCTCAGTGTCTCAGTGTCTCAGAGTCTCACTGTCTCTGTGTCTCAGTGACTCAGAGTCTCAGGGTCTCAGTGTCTCAGAGTCTCAGTATCTCAGTGTCTCAGAGTCTCAGTGTCTCAATGTCTATGTGCCTCAATGTCTCAGAGTCTCACTGTCTCTGTGTCTCTGTGTCTCAGTGTCTCAGTGTCTCAGGGTCTCAGTGTCTCAGTGTCTCAGTGTCTCTGTGTCTCAGAGTCTCAGTGTCTCAGTGTCTCAGTGTCTCTGAGTCTCCGTCTCAGTGTCTCAGTGCCTCAGAGTCTCAGTGAGTCTGTGTCTCTGTGTCTCAGTGTCTCTGTGTCTCTGTTTCTCTGTGTCTCAGTGTCTCTGTGTCTCAGAGACTCAGCGCCTCAGTGTCTCAGTGCCTCAGAGTCTCAGTGTCTCAGTGTCTCTGTGTCTCAGTGTCTCAGTGTCTCAGTGTATCTGTGTCTCAGTGTCCCAGAGTTTCAGTGTGTCTAGGTCTCTGTGTGTCAGTGTCTCTGTGCCTCAGTGTCTCAGAATCTCAGTGACTCTGTGTCGCAGTGCCAAAGTGTCTCTGTGTCTCAGTGTCTCAGAGTTCAGTGTCTCTATGTCTCTGTGTCTCTGGGTCTCAGTGTCTCTGTGCCTCAGTGCCTCAGTGTCTCTGTGTCTCAGTGTCTCTGTGCCTCAGTGTCTCAGAGTCTCACTGTCTCTGTGTCTCAGTGACTCAGCGGCTCAGAGTCGCAGTGTCTCTGTGTTTCAGTGTCTCTGTGCCTCAGTGTCTCAGTGTCTCTGTGTCTCAGTGTCTCTGTGTCTCAGTTTCTCTGTGTCTCAGTGTCTCTGCATCTCAGTGTCTCTGTGCCTCAGTATCTCAGGGTCTCAGTGTCTCTGTGTCTCAGTGCCTCAGTGTCTCTGTGTCTCAGAGTTTCAGTGTCTCTATGTCTCTGGGTCTCAGTGTCTCTTTGGCTCAGAGTCTCAGTGTCTCTGTGCCTCAATGTCTCAGAAGCTCATTGTCTCTGTGTTTCAGTGTCTCTGCGCCTCAGTGACTCTGTGTCTCTGTGTCACTGTGTCTCAGTATCTCTGTGTCTCAGTGTCTCAGTGTATCTGTGCCCGGTGTCTCTGTGTCTCAGTGTCTCAAAGTCTTTGTGTCTCAGTGTCTCAGACTCTCAGTGTCTCAGTGCCTCAGAGTCTCAGTGAGTCTGCTTCTCTGTGTCTTAGAGTCTCAGTGTCCCAGAGTCTCAGTGTCTCTGCTTCTCTGTGTCTCAGTGTCTCTGTGCCTCAGTGTAACTGTATCTCAGTGTCTCAGAGTTTCAGTGTCTCTATGTCTCTATGTCTCAGGGTCTCTGTGCCTCAGTGTCTCAGTGTCTCAGACGCTCAGTGTCTCAGTGTCTCAGTGCCTCAGTGTCTCAGTGTCTCAAAGTTTCAGTGTCTCTATGTCTCTGTATCTCAGTGTCTCTGTGCCTCAGTGTCTCTTTGTCTCTGTGTCTCAGTCTCTCAGTGTCTCTGTGCCTCAGTGTCTCTGTGTCTCAGTGTCTCAAAGTGTTTGTGTTTGAGTGTCTCAGAGTCTCAGTGATTCTGTTTCGCTGTGTCTTAGTGTCTCACAGTCTCAGTGTCCCAGAGTCTCAGTTTCTTCACATCTCTGTGTCTCTGTGTTTCAGTGTCTCAGAGTTTCTGTATCTCTATGTCTCTGAGTCTCAGTGTCTCTGTGCCTCAGTGTCTCAGTGTCTCAGAGTCTCAGTGTCTCAGTGTCTCAGTGCCTCAGTGTCTCAGTGTCTCAAAGTTTCAGTGTCTCTATGTCTCTGTATCTCAGTGTCTCAGTGCCTCAGAGTCTCAGTGTCTCAGTGTCTCTGTGTCTCAGTGTCTCAGTGTCTCAGTGTATCTGTGTCTCAGTGTCCCAGAGTTTCAGTGTGTCTAGGTCTCTGTGTCTCAGTGTCTCTGTGCCTCAGTGTCTCAGAATCTCAGTGACTCTGTGTCGCAGTGCCAAAGTGTCTCTGTGTCTCAGTGTCTCAGAGTTCAGTGTCTCTATGTCTCTGTGTCTCTGGGTCTCAGTGTCTCTGTGCCTCAGTGCCTCAGTGTCTCTGTGTCTCAGTGTCTCTGTGCCTCAGTGTCTCAGAGTCTCACTGTCTCTGTGTCTCAGTGACTCAGCGGCTCAGAGTCGCAGTGTCTCTGTGTTTCAGTGTCTCTGTGCCTCAGTGTCTCAGTGTCTCTGTGTCTCAGTGTCTCTGTGTCTCAGTTTCGCTGTGTCTCAGTGTCTCTGCGTCTCAGTGTCTCTGTGCCTCAGTGTCTCAGGGTCTCAGTGTCTCTGTGTCTCAGTGCCTCAGTGTCTCTGTGTCTCAGAGTTTCAGTGTCTCTATGTCTCTGGGTCTCAGTGTCTCTTTGGCTCAGTGTCTCAGAAGCTCATTGTCTCTGTGTTTCAGTGTCTCTGCGCCTCAGTGACTCTGTGTCTCTGTGTCACTGTGTCTCAGTATCTCAGAGTCTCAGAGTCTCAGTGTCTCTGTGTCTCAGTGTCTCAGTGTCTCTGTGCCTCAGTATCTCTGTGTCTCAGTGTCTCAAAGTCTTTGAGTCTCAGTGTCTCAGAGTCTCAGTGAGTCTGTGTCTGTCTCTTAGTGTCACACAGTCTCAGTGTCCCAGAGACTCAGTGTCTCCAAGTCTCTGTGTCTCTGTGTCTCAGTGTCTCTGTGCCTCAGTGTATCTGTGTCTCAGTGTCTCAGAGTTTCAGTGTCTCTATGTCCCTGTGTCTCAGTGTCTCTGTGCCTCAGTGTCTCAGAGTCTCTGTGTCTCAGTGTCTCAGTGCCTCGGTGTCTCTCTGTCTCATTGTCTCTGTGCCTCAGTGTCTCTTTGTCTCAGTATCTCAGAGTTTCAGTGTCTCTATGTCTCTGTGTCTCAGTGTCTCTGTGCCTCAGTGTCTCAGTGTCTCTGTGCCTCAGTGTCTCACTGTCTCAGTGTCTCAGTATCTCTGTGTCTCAGTGTAGCAGCATCTCAGAAAATCAGTGTCTCTGTGTCTCAGTGTCTCAATGTATTTCTATCTCTGTGTCTCTGTGTCTCAGTGTCTCTGTGTTTCTGTGCCTCAGTGTCTCTGTGTCTCAGTTTCTCTGTGTCTCAGTGTCTCTGCGCCTCAGTGCCTCTGTGTCTCTGTGTCTCAGTGTCTCTGTGTTTCTGTGCCTCAGTGTCTCTGTGTCTCTGTGTCTCAGTGTCTCAGAGTCTCAGAGTCTCAGTGTCTCTGTGTCTCAGTGTCTCTCTGTCTCTGTGTCTCAGTGTCTCTGTGGCTCAGTGTCTCTGTGTCTCAGTGTCTCAAAGTCTTTGTGTCTCAGTGTCTCAGAGTCTCGCTGAGTCTGTGTCTCTGTGTCTTAGAGTCTCAGTGTCCCAGAGTCTCAGTTTCTTCACGTCTCTGTCTCTCTGTGTCTCAGTGTCTCTGTGCCTCAGTGTATCTGTGTCTCAGTGTCTCAGAGTTTCTGTATCTCTATGGCTCTGTGTCTCAGTGTCTCTGTGCCTCAGAGTCTCACTGTCTCAGAGTCTCAGTGTCTCTGTGTCTCAGTGCCTCAGTGTCTCTGTGTCTCAGTGTCTCAGAGTTTCAGTGTCTCTATGTCTCTGTATCTCAGTGTCTCTGTGCCTCAGTGTCTCAGTGTCTCTGTGTCTCAGTCCCTCAGAGCCTCAGTGACTCTCTATCTCTGTGTCTCTGTGCCTCAGTGTCTCTTTGTCTCTGTGTCTCAGTGTCTCAGTGTCTCTGTGCCCGGTGTCTCTGTGTCTCAGTGTCTCAAAGTCTTTGTGTCTCAGTGTCTCAGACTCTCAGTGTCTCAGTGCCTCAGAGTCTCAGTGAGTCTGCTTCTCTGTGTCTTAGAGTCTCAGTGTCCCAGAGTCTCAGTGTCTCTGCTTCTCTGTGTCTCAGTGTCTCTGTGCCTCAGTGTAACTGTATCTCAGTGTCTCAGAGTTTCAGTGTCTCTATGTCTCAGGGTCTCTGTGCCTCAGTGTCTCAGTGTCTCAGACGCTCAGTGTCTCAGTGTCTCAGTGCCTCAGTGTCTCAGTGTCTCAAAGTTTCAGTGTCTCTATGTCTCTGTATCTCAGTGTCTCTGTGCCTCAGTGTCTCTTTGTCTCTGTGTCTCAGTCTCTCAGTGTCTCTGTGCCTCAGTGTCTCTGTGTCTCAGTGTCTCAAAGTGTTTGTGTTTGAGTGTCTCAGAGTCTCAGTGATTCTGTTTCGCTGTGTCTTAGTGTCTCACAGTCTCAGTGTCCCAGAGTCTCAGTTTCTTCACATCTCTGTGTCTCTGTGTTTCAGTGTCTCAGAGTTTCTGTATCTCTTTGTCTCTGTGTCTCTGTGCCTCAGTGTCTCTGTGTCTCAGTGTCTCAAAGTCTTTGTGTCTCAGTGTCTCAGACTCTCAGTGTCTCAGTGCCTCAGAGTCTCAGTGAGTCTGTGTCTCTGTGTCTTAGAGTCTCAGTGTCCCAGAGTCTCAGTGTCTCCGCTTCTCTGTGTATCTGTATCTCAGTGTCTCAGAGTTTCAGTGTCTCTATGTCTCTGTGTCTCAGTGTCTCTGTGCCTCAGTGTCTCAGAGTCTCAGTGTCTCTGTGTCTCAGTGCCTTAGTGTCTCTGTGTCCCAGTGTCTCAGAGTTTCAGTGTCTCTATGTCTCAGTGTCTCAGTCTCTCTCTGTGTCAGTGCCTCAGTGTCTCTCTGTCTCAGTGTCTCTGTGCCTCAGTGCCACTTTGTGTCAGTGTCTCAGTGTCTCAGAGTCTCAGTGTCTCTGTGTCTCAGTGCCTCAGGTTCTCTGTGTCTCAGTGTCTCATTGTATCTGTATCTCAGTGTCTCAGAGTTTCAGTTTCTCTATGCCTCTGTGTCTCAGTGTCTCTGTGCCTCAGTGTCTCAGAGTTTCATTTTCTCTATGTCTCAGTGCCTCAGTGTCTCTGTGTCTCAGTGTCTCAGTGCCTCAGTGTCTCTCTGTCTCAGTGTCTCTGTGTCTCAGTGCCTCAGTGTCTCTGTGTCTCAGTGTCTCAGTGCCTCAGTGTCTCAGAGTCTCAGTGTCTCTGTGTCTCAGTGCCTCAGTGTCTCTGTGTCTCAGTGTCTCAGTGCCTCAGTGTCTCTCTGTCTCAGTGTCTCTGTGCCTCAGTGTCACTTTGTGTCAGTGTCTCAGTGCCTCAGTGTCTCTGTGTCACAGTGCCTCAGTGTCTCTGTGTCTCAGTGTCTCAGTGCCTCAGTGTCTCTCTGTCTCAGTGTCTCTGTGTCTCAGTGCCTCAGTGTCTCTGTGTCTCAGTGTCTCAGTGCCTCAGTGTCTCAGAGTCTCAGTGTCTCTGTGTCTCAGTGCCTCGGTGTCTCTGTGCCTCAGTGTCACTTTGTGTCAGTGTCTCAGTGCCTCAGTGTCTCTGTGTCACAGAGTCTCAGTGTCTCTGTGTCTCAGTCCCTCAGTGCCTCAGTGACTCTCTGTCTCTGTATCTCTGTGCCTCAGTGTTTCTTTGTCTCTGTGTCTCAGTGTCTCAGTGTCTCTGTGCCTCAGTGTCTCTGTGTCTCAAAGTCTTTGTGTTTCAGTGCCTCAGACTCTCAGTGTCTTAGTGCCTCAGAGTCTCTGTGACTCTGTGTCTCTGTGTCTCAGAGTCGCAGTGTGTAGAGTCTCTGTGTCTTGGTGCCTCAGTGTCTCAGTGACTCTGTGCCTCAGTCTATCAGACTCTCAGTGTCTCTGTGTCTCAGAGGCTCAGTGTCTCTGTGTCTCAGTGTCTCTGTGTCTCAGTGCCTCAATGTCTCAGTGCCTCAGAATCTCAGTGTCTCTGTGTCTCAGTGTCTGTGTCTCAGTGTCTCAGAGTCTCAGTGTCTCTCTGTCTCTGTGCCTCAGTGTCTCTTTGTCTCTGTGTCTCAGTGTCTCTGTGTCTCAGTGTCTCTGTGCCTCAGTGTCTCAGAGTCTCATTGAGTCTGTGTCTCAGTGTCTCTGTGTCTCAGTGCCTCAGTGTCTCAGTGTCTCAGAATCTCAGAGTCTCTGTGTCTCAGTTTCTGTGTCTCAGTGTCTCAGTCTCAGTGTCTCAGTGCCTCAGAGTCTCAGTGAGTCTGTGTCTCTGTGTCTCAGTGTCGCTGTGTCTCTGTTACTCTGTGTCTCAGTATCTCTGTGTCTCAGAGAGTCAGCGCCTCAGTGTCTCTGTGTCTCAGTGCCTCAGAGTCTCAGTGTCTCACTGTCTCTGTGTCTCAGTGTCTCAGAGTCTCAGTTTCTCTGTGTCTCAGTGTCTCTGTGACCCAGTGTATCGGTGTCTCAGTGTCCCAGAGTTTCAGTGTGTCTAGGTCTCTGTGTCTCAGTGTCTCTGTGCCTCAGTGTCTCAGAATCTCAGTGACTCTGTGTCGCAGTGCCAAAGTGTCTTTGTGTCTCAGTTTCTCAGAGTCTCACTGTCTCTGGGTCTCAGTGTCTCTTTGCCTCAGTGTCTCAGTGCCTCAGTGTCTCTGTGTCTCAGTGTCTCTGTGCCTCAGTGTCTCAGAGTCTCACTGTCTCTATGTCTCAGTCACTCAGCGGCTCAGAGTCGCAGTGTCTCTGTGTTTCAGTGACTCTGTGCCTCAGTGTCTCAGTGTCTCTGTGTCTCAGTGTCTCTGTGTCTCAGTTTCTCTGTGTCACAGTCTCTCTGCGTCTCAGTGTCTCTGTGGCTCAGTGTCTCAGGGTCTCAGTGTCTCTGTGTCTCAGTGCCTCAGTGTCTCTGTGTCTCACTGTCTCAGAGTTTCAGTGTCTCTATGTCTCTGGGTCTCAGTGTCTCTTTGGCTCAGTGTCTCAGTGTCTCAGAAGCTCAGTGTCCCTGTGTTTCAGTGTCTCTGCGCCTCAGTGACTCTGTGTCTCTGTGTCACTGTGTCTCAGTATCTCAGAGTCTCAGAGTCTCAGTGTCTCTGTGTCTCAGTGTCTCAGTGTCTCAGTGTCTCTGTGCCTCAGTATCTCTGTGTCTCAGTGTCTCAAAGTCTTTGAGTCTCAGTGTCTCAGAGTCTCAGTGAGTCTGTGTCTGTCTCTTAGTGTCACACAGTCTCAGTGTCCCAGAGACTCAGTGTCTCCAAGTCTCTGTGTCTCAGTGTCTCAGTGTCTCTGTGTCTCAGTGTATCTGTGTCTCAGTGTCTCAGAGTTTCAGTGTCTCTATGTCTCTGTGTCTCAGTGTCTCAGAGTCTCAGTGTCTCTGTGTCTCAGTGCCTCAGTGTCTCTCTGTCTCAGTGTCTCTGTGCCTCAGTGTCACTTTGTCTCAGTATCTCAGAGTTTCAGTGTCTCTCTGTCTCTGTGCCTCAGTGTCTCTTTGTCTCTGTGTCTCAGTGTCTCTGAGTCTCAGTGTCTCTGTGCCTCAGTGTCTCAGAGTCTCATTGAGTCTGTGTCTCAGTGTCTCTGTGTCTCAGTGCCTCAGTGTCTCAGAATCTCAGTGTCACTGTGTCTCAGTGTCTGTGTCTCAGTGTCTCAGTGTCTCCGCGTCTCTGTGTCTCTGTGTCTGAGTGTATCTGTTTTTTCTGTGTCTCTGTGTCTCAGTGTCTCTGTGTCTCAGTGTCTCAGAGTCTCAGTGTCTCTGTGTCTCAGTGCCTCAGTGTCTCTGTGTCTCAATGTCTCAGAGTCTCACTGTCTCTGTGTCTCAGTGTCTCAGATTCTCAGTGACTCAGTGTCTCACTGTCTCTGTGTCTCAGTCATTCAGTGTCTCAGAGTTTCAGTGTCTCTGTGTCTCAGAGTCTCAGTGTCTCAGAGTCTCAGTGTCTCTGTGTCTCAGTGTCTCAGTTCTCTGTGTCTCAGTGTCTCAGAGTCTCACTGTCTCTGTGTCTCACTGTCTCTGTGTCTCAGTGACTCAGTGTCTCAGAGTCTCAGTGTCTCAGTGTCTCAGAGTCTCACTGTCTCTGTGTCTCAGTGACTCAGAGTCTCAGGGTCTCAGTGTCTCAGAGTCTCAGTATCTCAGTGTCTCAGAGTCTCAGTGTCTCAATGTCTATGTGCCTCAATGTCTCAGAGTCTCACTGTCTCTGTGTCTCTGTGTCTCAGTGTCTCAGTGTCTCAGGGTCTCAGTGTCTCAGTGTCTCAGTGTCTCTGTGTCTCAGAGTCTCAGTGTCTCAGTGTCTCAGTGTCTCTGAGTCTCCGTCTCAGTGTCTCAGTGCCTCAGAGTCTCAGTGAGTCTGTGTCTCTGTGTCTCAGTGTCTCTGTGTCTCTGTTTCTCTGTGTCTCAGTGTCTCTGTGTCTCAGAGACTCAGCGCCTCAGTGTCTCAGTGCCTCAGAGTCTCAGTGTCTCAGTGTCTCTGTGTCTCAGTGTCTCAGTGTCTCAGTGTATCTGTGTCTCAGTGTCCCAGAGTTTCAGTGTGTCTAGGTCTCTGTGTGTCAGTGTCTCTGTGCCTCAGTGTCTCAGAATCTCAGTGACTCTGTGTCGCAGTGCCAAAGTGTCTCTGTGTCTCAGTGTCTCAGAGTTCAGTGTCTCTATGTCTCTGTGTCTCTGGGTCTCAGTGTCTCTGTGCCTCAGTGCCTCAGTGTCTCTGTGTCTCAGTGTCTCTGTGCCTCAGTGTCTCAGAGTCTCACTGTCTCTGTGTCTCAGTGACTCAGCGGCTCAGAGTCGCAGTGTCTCTGTGTTTCAGTGTCTCTGTGCCTCAGTGTCTCAGTGTCTCTGTGTCTCAGTGTCTCTGTGTCTCAGTTTCTCTGTGTCTCAGTGTCTCTGCATCTCAGTGTCTCTGTGCCTCAGTATCTCAGGGTCTCAGTGTCTCTGTGTCTCAGTGCCTCAGTGTCTCTGTGTCTCAGAGTTTCAGTGTCTCTATGTCTCTGGGTCTCAGTGTCTCTTTGGCTCAGAGTCTCAGTGTCTCTGTGCCTCAATGTCTCAGAAGCTCATTGTCTCTGTGTTTCAGTGTCTCTGCGCCTCAGTGACTCTGTGTCTCTGTGTCACTGTGTCTCAGTATCTCAGAGTCTCAGGGTCTCAGTGTCTCTGTGTCTCAGTGCCTCAGTGTCTCTGTGTCTCAGAGTTTCAGTGTCTCTATGTCTCTGGGTCTCAGTGTCTCTGTGTCTCAGTGTCTCAGTGTCTCTGTGCCTCAGTATCTCTGTGTCTCTGTGTCTCAGTGTCTCAAAGTCTTTGAGTCTCAGTGTCTCAATGAGTCTGTGTCTGTCTCTTAGTGTCACACAGTCTCAGTGTCCCAGAGACTCAGTGTCTCCAAGTCTCTGTGTCTCAGTGTCTCTGTGTCTCAGTGCCTCAGTGTCTCTGTGTCTCAGAGTTTCAGTGTCTCTATGTCTCTGGGTCTCAGTGTCTCTTTGGCTCAGTGTCTCAGAAGCTCATTGTCTCTGTGTTTCAGTGTCTCTGCGCCTCAGTGACTCTGTGTCTCTGTGTCACTGTGTCTCAGTATCTCAGAGTCTCAGAGTCTCAGTGTCTCTGTGTCTCAGTGTCTCTGTGCCTCAGTATCTCTGTGCCTCAGTGTCTCAAAGTCTTTGAGTCTCAGTGTCTCAGAGTCTCAGTGAGTCTGTGTCTGTCTCTTAGTGTCACACAGTCTCAGTGTCCCAGAGACTCAGTGTCTCCAAGTCTCTGTGTCTCTGTGTCTCAGTGTCTCTGTGCCTCAGTGTATCTGTGTCTCAGTGTCTCAGAGTTTCAGTGTCTCTATGTCCCTGTGTCTCAGTGTCTCTGTGCCTCAGTGTCTCAGAGTCTCTGTGTCTCAGTGTCTCAGTGCCTCGGTGTCTCTCTGTCTCATTGTCTCTGTGCCTCAGTGTATCTTTGTCTCAGTATCTCAGAGTTTCAGTGTCTCTATGTCTCTGTGTCTCAGTGTCTCTGTGCCTCAGTGTCTCAGTGTCTCTGTGCCTCAGTGTCTCACTGTCTCAGTGTCTCAGTATCTCTGTGTCTCAGTGTATCAGCATCTCAGAGAATCAGTGTCTCTGTGTCTCAGTGTCTCAATGTATTTCTATCTCTGTGTCTCTGTGTCTCAGTGTCTCTGTGTTTCTGTGCCTCAGTGTCTCTGTGTCTCAGTTTCTCTGTGTCTCAGTGTCTCTGCGCCTCAGTGCCTCTGTGTCTCTGTGTCTCAGTGTCTCTGTGTTTCTGTGCCTCAGTGTCTCTGTGTCTCTGTGTCTCAGTGTCTCAGAGTCTCAGAGGCTCAGTGTCTCTGTGTCTCAGTGTCTCTCTGTCTCTGTGTCTCAGTGTCTCTGTGGCTCAGTGTCTCTGTGTCTCAGTGTCTCAAAGTCTTTGTGTCTCAGTGTCTCAGAGTCTCGCTGAGTCTGTGTCTCTGTGTCTTAGAGTCTCAGTGTCCCAGAGTCTCAGTTTCTTCACGTCTCTGTCTCTCTGTGTCTCAGTGTCTCTGTGCCTCAGTGTATCTGTGTCTCAGTGTCTCAGAGTTTCTGTATCTCTATGGCTCTGTGTCTCAGTGTCTCTGTGCCTCAGAGTCTCACTGTCTCAGAGTCTCAGTGTCTCTGTGTCTCAGTGCCTCAGTGTCTCTGTGTCTCAGTGTCTCAGAGTTTCAGTGTCTCTATGTCTCTGTATCTCAGTGTCTCTGTGCCTCAGTGTCTCAGTGTCTCTGTGTCTCAGTCCCTCAGAGCCTCAGTGACTCTCTATCTCTGTGTCTCTGTGCCTCAGTGTCTCTTTGTCTCTGTGTCTCAGTGTCTCAGTGTCTCTGTGCCCGGTGTCTCTGTGTCTCAGTGTCTCAAAGTCTTTGTGTCTCAGTGTCTCAGACTCTCAGTGTCTCAGTGCCTCAGAGTCTCAGTGAGTCTGCTTCTCTGTGTCTTAGAGTCTCAGTGTCCCAGAGTCTCAGTGTCTCTGCTTCTCTGTGTCTCAGTGTCTCTGTGCCTCAGTGTAACTGTATCTCAGTGTCTCAGAGTTTCAGTGTCTCTATGTCTCTATGTCTCAGGGTCTCTGTGCCTCAGTGTCTCAGACGCTCAGTGTCTCAGTGTCTCAGTGCCTCAGTGTCTCAGTGTCTCAAAGTTTCAGTGTCTCTATGTCTCTGTATCTCAGTGTCTCTGTGCCTCAGTGTCTCTTTGTCTCTGTGTCTCAGTCTCTCAGTGTCTCTGTGCCTCAGTGTCTCTGTGTCTCAGTGTCTCAGGGTCTCAGTGCCTCTGTGTCTCAGTGCCTCAGTGTCTCTGTGTCTCAGAGTTTCAGTGTCTCTATGTCTCTGGGTCTCAGTGTCTCTTTGGCTCAGAGTCTCAGTGTCTCTGTGCCTCAATGTCTCAGAAGCTCATTGTCTCTGTGTTTCAGTGTCTCTGCGCCTCAGTGACTCTGTGTCTCTGTGTCACTGTGTCTCAGTATCTCAGAGTCTCAGAGTCTCAGTGTCTCTGTGTCTCAGTGTCTCAGTGTCTCTGTGCCTCAGTATCTCTGTGTCTCTGTGTCTCAGTGTCTCAAAGTCTTTGAGTCTCAGTGTCTCAATGAGTCTGTGTCTGTCTCTTAGTGTCACACAGTCTCAGTGTCCCAGAGACTCAGTGTCTCCAAGTCTCTGTGTCTCAGTGTCTCTGTGCCTCAGTGTCTCAGAGTTTCAGTGTCTCTATGTCTCTGTGTCTCAGTGTCTCTGTGCCTCAGTGTCTCTTTGTCTCAGTATCTCAGAGTTTCAGTGTCTCTATGTCTCTGTGTCTCTGTGTCTCAGTGTCTCTGTGCCTCAGTGTCTCAGTGTCTCTGTGCCTCAGTGTCTCAGTGCCTCAGTGACTCTCTGTCTCTGTGTCTCAGTGTCTCAGTGTCTCTGTGCCTCAGTGTCTCTGTGTTTCAGTGTCTCTGTGTCTCAGAGACTCAGTGTCTCTTTGTCTCTGTGTCTGAGTGACTCTGTGCATCAGTGTCACATGTGTCTCTGAGTCTCAGTGTCTCTGTGTCTCAGTGTATCACTGTCTCAGAGACTCAGTGTCTCTTTGTCTCTGTGTCTGAGTTTCTCTGTGCCTCAGTGTCACAGTGTAACAGTGTCTCTGTGACTCACTGTCTCTGTGTCTCAGTGTATCAGCATCTCAGAGAATCAGTGTCTCTGTGTCTGATTTTTTCTGTGCCACAGTGTCTCAGTGTCTCAGTGTCTCTGTGTCTCAGTGTCTCAGTGATTTTCTATCTCTGTGTCTCTGTGTCTCAGTGTCTCTGTGTCTCTGTGTCTCAGTGTCTCTGTGTTTCTGTGTCTCACTGTCTCTGTGTCTCACTGTCTCTGTGTCTCAGTGACTCAGTGTCTCAGAGTCTCAGTGTCTCAGTGTCTCAGAGTCTCACTGTCTCTGTGTCTCAGTGACTCAGAGTCTCAGTATCTCAGTGTCTCAGAGTCTCAGTGTCTCAATGTCTATGTGCCTCAATGTCTCAGAGTCTCACTGTCTCTGTGTCTCTGTGTCTCAGTGTCTCAGTGTCTCAGGGTCTCAGTGTCTCAGTGTCTCTGTGTCTCAGAGTCTCAGTGTCTCAGTGTCTCAGTGTCTCTGAGTCTCCGTCTCAGTGTCTCAGTGCCTCAGAGTCTCAGTGAGTCTGTGTCTCTGTGTCTCAGTGTCTCTGTGTCTCTGTTTCTCTGTGTCTCAGTGTCTCTGTGTCTCAGAGACTCAGCGCCTCAGTGTCTCAGTGTCTCAGTGCCTCAGAGTCTCAGTGTCTCAGTGTCTCTGTGTCTCAGTGTCTCAGTGTCTCAGTGTATCTGTGTCTCAGTGTCCCAGAGTTTCAGTGTGTCTAAGTCTCTGTGTGTCAGTGTCTCTGTGCCTCAGTGTCTCAGAATCTCAGTGACTCTGTGTCGCAGTGCCAAAGTGTCTCTGTGTCTCAGTGTCTCAGAGTTCAGTGTCTCTATGTCTCTGTGTCTCTGGGTCTCAGTGTCTCTGTGCCTCAGTGCCTCAGTGTCTCTGTGTCTCAGTGTCTCTGTGCCTCAGTGTCTCAGAGTCTCACTGTCTCTGTGTCTCAGTGACTCAGCGGCTCAGAGTCGCAGTGTCTCTGTGTTTCAGTGTCTCTGTGCCTCAGTGTCTCAGTGTCTCTGTGTCTCAGTGTCTCTGTGTCTCAGTTTCTCTGTGTCGCAGTGTCTCTGCGTCTCAGTGTCTCTGTGCCTCAGTGTCTCAGGGTCTCAGTGTCTCTGTGTCTCAGTGCCTCAGTGTCTCTGTGTCTCAGAGTTTCAGTGTCTCTATGTCTCTGGGTCTCAGTGTCTCTTTGGCTCAGTGTCTCAGAAGCTCATTGTCTCTGTGTTTCAGTGTCTCTGCGCCTCAGTGACTCTGTGTCTCTGTGTCACTGTGTCTCAGTATCTCAGAGTCTCAGAGTCTCAGTGTCTCTGTGTCTCAGTGTCTCAGTGTCTCTGTGCCTCAGTATCTCTGTGTCTCTGTGTCTCAGTGTCTCAAAGTCTTTGAGTCTCAGTGTCTCAATGAGTCTGTGTCTGTCTCTTAGTGTCACACAGTCTCAGTGTCCCAGAGACTCAGTGTCTCCAAGTCTCTGTGTCTCAGTGTCTCTGTGCCTCAGTGTATCTGTGTCTCAGTGTCTCAGAGTTTCAGTGTCTCTATGTCTCTGTGTCTCTGTGTCTCAGTGTCTCTGTGCCTCAGTGTCTCAGTGCCTCAGTGACTCTTTGTCTCAGTATCTCAGAGTTTCAGTGTCTCTATGTCTCTATGTCTCTGTGTCTCAGTGTCTCTGTGCCTCAGTGTCTCTTTGTCTCAGTATCTCAGAGTTTCAGTGTCTCTATGTCTCTGTGTCTCTGTGTCTCAGTGTCTCTGTGCCTCAGTGTCTCAGTGCCTCAGTGACTCTCTGTCTCTGTGTCTCAGTGTCTCAGTGTCTCAGTGTCTCTGTGCCTCAGTGTCTCTGTGTTTCAGTGTCTCTGTGTCTCAGAGACTCAGTGTCTCTTTGTCTCTGTGTCTGAGTGTCTCTGTGCATCAGTGTCACATGTGTCTCTGAGTCTCAGTGTCTCTGTGTCTCAGTGTATCACTGTCTCAGAGACTCAGTGTCTCTTTGTCTCTGTGTCTGAGTTTCTCTGTGCCTCAGTGTCACAGTGTCTCTGTGTCTCTGTGTCTCAGTGTCTCAGTGATTTTCTATCTCTGTGTCACTGTGTCTCAGTGTCTCTGTGTCTCTGTGTCTCAGTGTCTCTGTGTTTCTGTGCCTCAGTGTCTCTGTGTCTCAGTTTCTCTGTGTCTCAGTGTCTCTGCGCCTCAGTGCCTCTGTGTCTCTGTGTCTCAGTGTCTCAGAGTCTCAGAGTCTCAGTGTCTCTGTGTCTCAGTGTCTCTCTGTCTCTGTGTCTCAGTGTCTCTGTGGCTCAGTGTCTCTGTGTCTCAGTGTCTCAAAGTATTTGTGTCTCAGTGTCTCAGAGTCTCGCTGAGTCTGTGTCTCTGTATCTGAGTGTACCTGTTTCTCTGTGTCTCTTTGTCTCAGTGTCTCTGTGTCTCAGTGTCTCTGTGTCTCAGAGTTTCAGTGTCTCTAGGTCTCTGTGTCTCAGTGTCTCTGTGTCTCAGTGCATCAGTGTCCTGTGTCTCAGTGTCTCAGTGTCTCACTGACTCTGTGTCTCAGTGACTCAGTGTCTCAGAGTCTCAGTGACTCAGTGTCTCATAGTCTCACTGTCTCTGTGTCTCAGTGACTCAGTGTCTCAGAGTCTCAGTGTCTCAGAGTCTCGCTGCCTCTGTGTCTCAGTGACTCAGTGTCTCAAAGTCTCAGTGTCTCAGTGTCTCAGAGTCTCAGTGTCTCTGTGTCTCAGTGTCTATGTGCCTCAGTGTCTCAGAGTCTCAGTGTCTCAGAGTCTCAGAGTCTCAGTGTCTCAGTGTCTCAGAGTCTCGCTGCCTCTGTGTCTCAGTGACTCAGTGTCTCAGAGTCTCAGTGTCTCAGTGTCTCAGAGTCTCAGTGTCTCTGTGTCTCAGTGTCTATGTGCCTCAGTGTCTCAGAGTCTCAGTGTCTCAGAGTCTCAGAGTCTCAGAGTCTCAGAGTCTCAGTGTCTCAGTGTCTCAGAGTCTCAGTGTCTCTGTGTCTCAGTGACTCAGTGTCACATAGTCTC
The DNA here is from genome assembly GCA_037974335.1 of Prionace glauca. Taxonomy (NCBI): domain Eukaryota; kingdom Metazoa; phylum Chordata; class Chondrichthyes; order Carcharhiniformes; family Carcharhinidae; genus Prionace; species Prionace glauca. Next base: position 230,825 of record JBBMRE010000227.1, on the reverse strand, counting down.
AGAGTCTCAGTGTCTCAGTGTCTCAGATTCTGACTGTCTCTTTGTCTCAGTGTCTCAGTGTCTCAGTGTATCAGGGTCTCAGTGTCTCAGTGTCTCAGTGTCTCAGTGTATCAGGGTCTCAGTGTCTCAGTGTCTCTGTGTCTCAGTGTCGCTGTGTCTCAGAGTCTCAGTGTCTCAGTGCCTCAGAGTCTCAGTGAGTCTGTGTCTCTGTGTCTCAGTGTCTCTGTGTCTCTGTTTCTCTGTGTCTCAGTGTCTCAGTGTCTCTGTGTCTCAGTCTCACAGTGTCTCAGTGTCTCAGTGTCTCAGTGACTCTGTGCCTCAGTCTATCAGACTCTCAGTGTCTCTGTGTCTCAGAGGCTCAGTGTCTCTGTGTCTCAGTGTCTCTGTGTCTCAGTGTCTCAGTCTCTCAGAATCTCAGTGTCTCTGTGTCTCAGTGTCTGTGTCTCAGTGTCTCAGTGTCTCTGCGTCTCTGTGTCTCTGTATCTGAGTGTACCTGTTTCTCTGTGTCTCTTTGTCTCAGTGTCTCTGTGTCTCAGTGTCTCAGAGTTTCAGTGTCTCTAGGTCTCTGTGTCTCAGTGTCTCTGTGTCTCAGTGCATCAGTGTCCTGTGTCTCAGTGTCTCAGAGTCTCACTGACTCTGTGTCTCAGTGACTCAGTGTCTCAGAGTCTCAGTGACTCAGTGTCTCATAGTCTCACTGTCTCTGTGTCTCAGTGACTCAGTGTCTCAGAGTCTCAGTGTCTCAGAGTCTCGCTGCCTCTGTGTCTCAGTGACTCAGTGTCTCAAAGTCTCAGTGTCTCAGTGTCTCAGAGTCTCAGTGTCTCTGTGTCTCAGTGTCTATGTGCCTCAGTGTCTCAGAGTCTCAGTGTCTCAGAGTCTCAGAGTCTCAGTGTCTCAGTGTCTCAGAGTCTCGCTGTCTCTGTGTCTCAGTGACTCAGTGTCTCAGAGTCTCAGTGTCTCAGTGTCTCAGAGTCTCAGTGACTCTGTGTCTCAGTGTCTATGTGCCTCAGTGTCTCAGAGTCTCAGTGTCTCAGAGTCTCAGAGTCTCAGTGTCTCAGTGTCTCAGAGTCTCAGTGTCTCTGTGTCTCAGTGACTCAGTGTCTCAGAGTCTCAGAGTCTCAGTGTCTCAGTGTCTCAGATTCTGACTGTCTCTTTGTCTCAGTGTCTCAGTGTCTCAGTGTATCAGGGTCTCAGTGTCTCAGTGTCTCAGTGTCGCTGTGTCTCAGAGTCTCAGTGTCTCAGTGCCTCAGAGTCTCAGTGAGTCTGTGTCTCAGTGTCTCAGTGTATCACTGTCTCAGTGTCTCTGTGTCTGAGTTTCTCTGTGCCTCCTTGTCACAGTGTAACAGTGTCTCTGTGTCTCACTGTCTCAGTGTCTCTGTGCCTCTGTGTCTCTGTGTCTCTGTGTTCAGTGTCTCAGTGTCTCAAAGTGTTTGTGTTTGAGTGTCTCAGAGTCTCAGTGATTCTGTTTCGCTGTGTCTTAGTGTCTCACAGTCTCAGTGTCCCAGAGTCTCAGTTTCTTCACGTCTCTTTGTCTCTGTGTCTCAGTGTCTCAGAGTTTCTGTATCTCTATGTCTCTGAGTCTCAGTGTCTCTGTGCCTCAGTGTCTCAGTGTCTCAGAGTCTCAGTGTCTCAGTGTCTCAGTGCCTCAGTGTCTCTGTGTCTCAGTGTCTCAAAGTTTCAGTGTCTCTATGTCTCTGTATCTCAGTGTCTCTGTGCCTCAGTGTCTCAGTGGCTCTGTGTCTCAGTCCCTCTGTGCCTCAGTGTCTCTTTGTCTCTGTGTCTCAGTCTCTCAGTGTCTCTGTGCCTCAGTGTCTCTGTGTCTCAGTGTCTCAAAGTCTTTGTGTCTCAGTGTCTCAGACTCTCAGTGTCTCAGTGCCTCAGAGTCTCAGTGAGTCTGTGTCTCTGTGTCTTAGAGTCTCAGTGTCCCAGAGTCTCAGTGTCTCCGCTTCTCTGTGTATCTGTATCTCTGTGCCTCAGTGACTTAGTGTCTCAGAGTCTCAGGGTCTCTGTGTCTCAGTGCCTCAGTGTCTCTATGTCTCTGTGTCTCAGTGTCTCTGTGCCTCAGTGTCTCAGTGTCTCAGAGACTCACTGTCTCTTTGTGTCTGTACCTCACTGTCTCGGTGTCTGTACCTCAGTGTCTCAGTGTCTCTGTGTCTCAGTGTCTCAGTGTCTCAGTGTATCTGTGTCTCAGTGTCCCAGAGTTTCAGTGTGTCTAGGTCTCTGTGTGTCAGTGTCTCTGTGCCTCAGTGTCTCAGAATCTCAGTGACTCTGTGTCGCAGTGCCAAAGTGTCTCTGTGTCTCAGTGTCTCAGAGTTCAGTGTCTCTATGTCTCTGTGTCTCTGGGTCTCAGTGTCTCTGTGCCTCAGTGCCTCAGTGTCTCTGTGTCTCAGTGTCTCTGTGCCTCAGTGTCTCAGAGTCTCACTGTCTCTGTGTCTCAGTGACTCAGCGGCTCAGAGTCGCAGTGTCTCTGTGTTTCAGTGTCTCTGTGCCTCAGTGTCTCAGTGTCTCTGTGTCTCAGTGTCTCTGTGTCTCAGTTTCTCTGTGTCTCAGTGTCTCTGCGTCTCAGTGTCTCTGTGCCTCAGTATCTCAGGGTCTCAGTGTCTCTGTGTCTCAGTGCCTCAGTGTCTCTGTGTCTCAGAGTTTCAGTGTCTCTATGTCTCTGGGTCTCAGTGTCTCTTTGGCTCAGAGTCTCAGTGTCTCTGTGCCTCAATGTCTCAGAAGCTCATTGTCTCTGTGTTTCAGTGTCTCTGCGCCTCAGTGACTCTGTGTCTCTGTGTCACTGTGTCTCAGTATCTCAGAGTCTCAGGGTCTCAGTGTCTCTGTGTCTCAGTGCCTCAGTGTCTCTGTGTCTCAGAGTTTCAGTGTCTCTATGTCTCTGGGTCTCAGTGTCACTCTGTCTCAGTGTCTCAGAGTTTCAGTGTCACAGTGTCTCTGGGTCTCAGTGTCTCTGTGTTTCAGTGTCTCTGTGCCTCAGTGTCACAGTGTCTCATAGTCTCTGTGTCTCAGTGTCTCAGACTCTCAGTGTCTCAGTGTCTCAGAGTCTCAGTGAATCTGTGTCTCTGTGTCTCTGTGTCTCCGTGTCTCTGTGCCTCAGTGTATCTGTGTCTCAGGGTCTCAGAGTTTCAGTGTCTCTATGTCTCTTTGTCTCAGTGTCTCTGTGCCTCAGTGTCTCAGAGTCTCAGTGTCTCTGTGTCTCAGTGACTCAGTGTCTCAGAGTCTCAGAGTCTCAGTGTCTCAGAGTCTGATTGTCTCTTTGTCTCAGTGTCTCAGTGTCTCAGTGTCTCAGTGTCTCTGTGTTTCAGTGTCTCAGTGTCTCAGAGCCTCTGTTTCCCTCTGTCTCAGTGTCTCTTTGTCTCAGAGACTCAGTTTCTCAGTGTCTCTGTGTCTCAGTGCCTCAGTGTCTCTGTGTCTCAGTGTCTCTGTGCCCCAGTGTATCTGTGTCTCAGTGTCCCAGAGTTTCAGTGTCTCTAGGTCTCTGTGTCTCAGTGTCTCTGTGCCTCAGTGTCTCTGTGCCTCAGTGTCTCTCTTTCTTATGGTCTCTGTGCCTCAGTGTCTCTTTGTCTCAGTGTCTCAGTATCTCAGAGTCTCAGAGCCTCAGTGTCTCTGTGTCTCAGTGTCTCTGTGCCTCAGTGTCTCAGAGCCTCACTGTCTCTGTGTCTCTGTGCCTCAGTGTCTCAGAGTCTCACTGTCTCTTTGTCTCAGTGACTCAGCGTCTCAGAGTCTCAGTGTCTCTGTGTTTCAGTGTCTGTGTGCCTCAGCGTCTCAGTGTCTCAGTGTCTCTGTGTCTCAGTTTCTCTGTGTCTCAGGGTCTCTGTGTCTCTGAGCCTCAGTGCCTCTGTCACAGAGTTGCAGTGTCTAGAGTCTCTGTGTCTTGGTGCCTCAGTGTCTCAGTGTCTCTGTGCCTCAGTCTATCAGACTCTCAGTGTCTCTGTGCCTCAGTCTATCAGACTCTCAGTGTCTCTGTGTCTGAGAGGCGCAGTGTCTCTGTGTCTCAGTTTCTCTGTGTCTCAGGGCCTCAGTGTCTCAGAGTTTCATTGTCTCTGTGCCTCAGTGTCTCAGAAGCTCAGTGTCTCTGTGTTTCAGTGTCTCTGCGCCTCAGTGACTCTGTGTCTCTGTGTCACTGTGTCTCAATTTCTCAGAGTCTCAGAGTCTCAGTGTCTCTGCGTCTCAGTGTCTCTGTGCCTCAGTGTCTCTGTGTCTCTGTGTCTCAGTGTCTCAAAGTCTTTGTGTATCAGTGTCTCAGAGTCTCAGTGAGTCTGTGTCTGTGTCTTAGTGTCACACAATCTCAGTGTCCCAGAGACTCAGTGTCTCCAAGTCTCTGTGTCTCTGTGTCTCAGTGTCTCTGTGCCTCAGTGTATCTGTGTCTCAGTGTCTCAGAGTTTCAGTGTCTCTATGTCTCTGTGTCTCAGTGTCTCAGAGTCTCAGTGTCTCTGTGTCTCAGTGCCTCAGTGTCTCTCTGTCTCAGTGTCTCTGTGCCTCAGTGTCTCTTTGTCTCATTATCTCAGAGTTTCAGTGTCTCTCTGTCTCTGTGTCTCTGTGCCTCAGTGTCTCCTTGTCTCTGTGTCTCAGTGTCTCTGAGTCTCAGTGTCTCTGTGCCTCAGTGTCTCAGAGTCTCATTGAGTCTGTGTCTCAGTGTCTCTGTGTCTCAGTGCCTCAGTGTCTCAGTGTCTCAGAATCTCAGTGTCACTGTGTCTCAGTATTTGTGTCTCAGTGTCTCAGTGTCTCCGCGTCTCTGTGTCTCTGTGTCTCAGTGTATCTGTTTTTCTGTGTCTCTGTGTCTCAGTGTCTCTGTGTCTCAGTGTCTCAGAGTCTCAGTGTCTCTGTTTCTCTGTGTCTCTGTGTCTCAGTGTCTCTGTGTCTCAGTGTCTCAGAGTCTCAGTGTCTCTGTGTCTCAGTGTCTCAGTGTCTCAGTGTCTCAGTGTCTCAGTGTCTCAGAGTCTCACTGTCTCTGTGTCTCAGTGTCTCAGTGTCTCTGTGCCTCAGTGTCTCTGTGTTTCAGTGTCTCTGTGTCCCAGAGACTCACTGTCTCTTTGTCTCTGTGTCTGAGTGTCTCTGTGCATCAGTGTCACAGTGTATCTGTGTCTCAGTGTCTCTGTGTCTCAGTGTATCACTGTCTCAGAGACTCAGTGTCTCTTTGTCTCTGTGTCTGAGTTTCTCTGTGCCTCAGTGTCACAGGGTAACAGTGTCTCTGTGACTCACTGTCTCAGTGTCTCAGTGTCTCTGTGTATCAGCATCTCAGAGAATCAGTGTCTCTGTGTCTGAGTTTCTCTGTGCCTCAATGGCAGAGTGTCTCAGTGTCTCTGTGTCTCAGTATCTCAGTGTTTTTCTATCTCTGTGTCTCTGTGTCTCAGTGTCTCTGTGTCTCTGTGTCTCAGTGTCTCTGTGTTTCTGTGCCTCAGTGTCTCTGTGTCTCAGTTTCTCTGTGTCTCAGTGTCTCTGCGCCTCAGTGCCTCTGTATCTCTGTGTCTCAGTGTCTCTGTGTTTCTGTGCCTCAGATTCTCTGTGTCTCTGTGTCTCAGTGTCTCAGAGTCTCAGAGTCTCAGTGTCTCTGTGTCTCAGTGTCTCTGTGTTTCAGTGTCTCTGTGCCTCAGTGTCTCTGTGTCTCAGTGTCTCAAAGTCTTTGTGTCTCAGTGTCTCAGAGTCTCAGTGAGTCTGTGTCTCTGTGTTTTAGAGTCTCAGTGTCCCAGAGTCTCAGTTTCTTCACGTCTCTGTCTCTCTGTGTCTCAGTGTCTCTGTGCCTCAGTGTATCTGTGTCACAGTGTCTCAGAGTTTCTGTATCTCTATGGCTCTGTGTCTCAGTGTCTCTGTGCCTCAGTGTCTCAGTGTCTCTGTGTCTCAGTGTCTCTGTGTCTCAGTGCCTCAGCGTCTCTGTGTCTCAGTGTCTCAGAGTTTCAGTGTCTCTATGTCTCTGTATCTCAGTGTCTCTGTGCCTCAGTGTCTCAGTGTCTCTGTGTCTCAGTCCCTCAGAGCCTCAGTGACTCTATCTCTGTGTCTCTGTGCCTCAGTGTCTCTTTGTCTCTGTGTCTCAGTGTCTCAGTGTCTCTGTGCCCGGTGTCTCTGTGTCTCAGTGTCTCAAAGTCTTTGTGTCTCAGTGTCTCAGACTTCAGTGTCTCAGTGCCTCAGAGTCTCAGTGAGTCTGTTTCTCTGTGTCTTAGAGTCTCAGTGTCTCTGCTTCTCTGTGTCTCTGTGTCACAGTGTCTCTGTGCCTCAGTGTAACTGTATCTCAGTGTCTCAGAGTTTCAGTGTCTCTATGTCTCTATGTCTCAGGGTCTCTGTGCCTCAGTGTCTCAGTGTCTCAGAGGCACAGTGTCTCTGTGTCTCAGTGCCTCAGTGTCTCAGTGTCTCAGTGTCTCTGTGCCTCAGTGTCTCAGAGTCTCATTGAGTCTGTGTCTCAGTGTCTCTGTGTCTCAGTGTCTCAGAGTCTCAGTGTCTCTGTTTCTCTGTGTCTCTGTGTCTCAGTGTCTCTGTGTCTCAGTGTCTCAGAGTCTCAGTGTCTCTGTGTCTCAGTGCCTCTGTGTCTCAGTGTCTCAGTGTCTCAGAGTCTCACTGTCTCTGTGTCTCAGTGTCTCAGTGTCTCTGTGCCTCAGTGTCTCTGTGTTTCAGTGTCTCTGTGTCTCAGAGACTCACTGTCTCTTTGTCTCTGTGTCTGAGTGTCTCTGTGCATCAGTGTCACAGTGTCTCTGTGTCTCAGTGTCTCTGTGTCTCAGTGTATCACTGTCTCAGAGACTCAGTGTCTCTTTGTCTCTGTGTCTGAGTTTCTCTGTGCCTCAGTGTCACAGGGTAACAGTGTCTCTGTGACTCACTGTCTCAGTGTCTCAGTGTCTCTGTGTCCCAGTGTATCAGCATCTCAGAGAATCAGTGTCTCTGTGTCTGAGTTTCTCTGTGCCTCAATGGCAGAGTGTCTCAGTGTCTCTGTGTCTCAGTATCTCAGTGTTTTTCTATCTCTGTGTCTCTGTGTCTCAGTGTCTCTGTGTCTCTGTGTCTCAGTGTCTCTGTGTTTCTGTGCCTCAGTGTCTCTGTGTCTCAGTTTCTCTGTGTCTCAGTGTCTCTGCGCCTCAGTGCCTCTGTATCTCTGTGTCTCAGTGTCTCTGTGTTTCTGTGCCTCAGAGTCTCTGTGTCTCTGTGTCTCAGTGTCTCAGAGTCTCAGAGTCTCAGTGTCTCTGTGTCTCAGTGTCTCTGTGTTTCAGTGTCTCTGTGTCTCAGTGTCTCAAAGTCTTTGTGTCTCAGTGTCTCAGAGTCTCAGTGAGTCTGTGTCTCTGTGTCTTAGAGTCTCAGTGTCCCAGAGTCTCAGTTTCTTCACGTCTCTGTCTCTCTGTGTCTCAGTGTCTCTGCCTCAGTGTATCTGTGTCACAGTGTCTCAGAGTTTCTGTATCTCTATGGCTCTGTGTCTCAGTGTCTCTGTGCCTCAGAGTGTCACTGTCTCAGAGTCTCAGTGTCTCTGTTTCTCAGTGCCTCAGTGTCTCTGTGTCTCAGTGTCTCAGAGTTTCAGTGTCTCTATGTCTCTGTATCTCAGTGTCTCTGTGCCTCAGTGTCTCAGTGTCTCTGTGTCTCAGTCCCTCAGAGCCTCAGTGACTCTATCTCTGTGTCTCTGTGCCTCAGTGTCTCTTTGTCTCTGTGTCTCAGTGTCTCAGTGTCTCTGTGCCCGGTGTCTCTGTGTCTCAGTGTCTCAAAGCCTTTGTGTCTCAGTGTCTCAGACTTCAGTGTCTCAGTGCCTCAGAGTCTCAGTGAGTCTGTTTCTCTGTGTCTTAGAGTCTCAGTGTCCCAGAGTCTCAGTGTCTCTGCTTCTCTGTGTCTCTGTGTCACAGTGTCTCTGTGCCTCAGTGTAACTGTATCTCAGTGTCTCAGAGTTTCAGTGTCTCTATGTCTCTATGTCTCAGGGTCTCTGTGCCTCAGTGTCTCAGTGTCTCAGAGGCTCAGTGTCTCTGTGTCTCAGTGCCTCAGTGTCTCTGTGTCTCAGTGTCTCAGTGTTTCAGAGTCTCAGTGTCTCAGACCCTCAGTGCCTCAGTGACTCTCTGTGTCTGTGTCTCTGTGCCTCAGTGTCTCTTTGTCGCTGTGTCTCAGTGTCTCTGTGCCTCAGTGTCTTTGTGTTTCAGTGTATCAGTGTCTCAGAGACTCACTGTCTCTTTGTCTCTGTGTCTGAGTGTCTCTGTGCATCAGTGTCACAGTGTCTCAGTGTCTCAGTGTCTCAGAGTCAAAGTGTCTCAGTGTCTCAGTGTCTCAGAATCTCAGTGTCACTGTGTCTCAGTATTTGTGTCTCAGTGTCTCAGTGTCTCCGCGTCTCTGTGTCTCTGTGTCTCAGTGTATCTGTTTTTCTGTGTCTCTGTGTCTCAGTGTCTCTGTGTCTCAGTGTCTCAGAGTCTCAGTGTCTCTGTTTCTCTGTGTCTCTGTGTCTCAGTGTCTCTGTGTCTCAGTGTCTCAGAGTCTCAGTGTCTCTGTGTCTCAGTGCCTCGGTGTCTCTGTGTCTCAGTGTCTCAGTGTCTCAGTGTCTCAGAGTCTCACTGTCTCTGTGTCTCAGTGTCTCAGTGTCTCTGTGCCTTAGTGTCTCTGTGTTTCAGTGTCTCTGTGTCTCAGAGACTCACTGTCTCTTTGTCTCTGTGTCTGAGTGTCTCTGTGCATCAGTGTCACAGTGTCTCTGTGTCTCAGTGTCTCTGTGTCTCAGTGTATCACTGTCTCAGAGACTCAGTGTCTCTTTGTCTCTGTGTCTGAGTTTCTCTGTGCCTCAGTGTCACAGGGTAACAGTGTCTCTGTGACTCACTGTCTCAGTGTCTCAGTGTCTCTGTGTATCAGCATCTCAGAGAATCAGTGTCTCTGTGTCTGAGTTTCTCTGTGCCTCAATGGCAGAGTGTCTCAGTGTCTCTGTGTCTCAGTATCTCAGTGTTTTTCTATCTCTGTGTCTCTGTGTCTCAGTGTCTCTGTGTCTCTGTGTCTCAGTGTCTCTGTATTTCTGTGCCTCAGTGTCTCTGTGTCTCAGTTTCTCTGTGTCTCAGTGTCTCTGCGCCTCAGTGCCTCTGTATCTCTGTGTCTCAGTGTCTCTGTGTTTCTGTGCCTCAGAGTCTCTGTGTCTCAGTGTCTCAGAGTCTCAGAGTCTCAGTGTCTCTGTGTTTCAGTGTCTCTGTGCCTCAGTGTCTCTGTGTCTCAGTGTCTCAGAGTCTCAGTGAGTCTGTGTCTCTGTGTTTTAGAGTCTCAGTGTCCCAGAGTCTCAGTTTCTTCACGTCTCTGTCTCTCTGTGTCTCAGTGTCTCTGTGCCTCAGTGTATCTGTGTCACAGTGTCTCAGAGTTTCTGTATCTCTATGGCTCTGTGTCTCAGTGTCTCTGTGCCTCAGTGTCTCAGTGTCTCTGTGTCTCAGTGTCTCTGTGTCTCTGTGTCTCAGTGCCTCAGTGTCTCTGTGTCTCAGTGTCTCTGAGTTTCAGTGTCTCTATGTCTCTGTATCTCAGTGTCTCTGTGCCTCAGTGTCTCAGTGTCTCTGTGTCTCAGTCCCTCAGAGCCTCAGTGACTCTATCTCTGTGTCTCTGTGCCTCAGTGTCTCTTTGTCTCTGTGTCTCAGTGTCTCAGTGTCTCTGTGCCCGGTGTCTCTGTGTCTCAGTGTCTCAAAGTCTTTGTGTCTCAGTGTCTCAGACTTCAGTGTCTCAGTGCCTCAGAGTCTCAGTGAGTCTGTTTCTCTGTGTCTTAGAGTCTCAGTGTCTCTGCTTCTCTGTGTCTCTGTGTCACAGTGTCTCTGTGCCTCAGTGTAACTGTATCTCAGTGTCTCAGAGTTTCAGTGTCTCTATGTCTCTATGTCTCAGGGTCTCTGTGCCTCAGTGTCTCAGTGTCTCAGAGGCACAGTGTCTCTGTGTCTCAGTGCCTCAGTGTCTCTGTGTCTCAGTGTCTCAGTGTTTCAGAGTCTCAGTGTCTCAGACCCTCAGTGCCTCAGTGACTCTCTGTGTCTGTGTCTCTGTGCCTCAGTGTCTCTTTGTCGCTGTGTCTCAGTGTCTCTGTGCCTCAGTGTCTTTGTGTTTCAGTGTATCAGTGTCTCAGAGACTCACTGTCTCTTTGTCTCTGTGTCTGAGTGTCTCTGTGCATCAGTGTCACAGTGTCTCAGTGTCTCAGTGACTCAGAGTCAAAGTGTCTCAGTGTCTCAGTGTCTCAGAGTCTCAGAGTTTCAGTGTCTCGATGTCTCTGGGTCTCAGTGTCTCTTTGGCTCAGTGCCTCAGTGTCTCAGAAGCTCAGTGTCTCTGTGTTTCAGTGTCTCTGCGCCTCAGTGACTCTGTGTCACTGTGTCTCAGTGTCTCAGAGTCTCAGAGTCTCAGTGTCTCTGTGTCTCAGTGTCTCAGTGTCTCAGTGTCTCTGTGCCTCAGAGTCTCTGTGTCTCTGTGTCTCAGTGTCTCAAAGTCTTTGTGTCTCAGTGTCTCAGAGTCTCGCTGAGTCTGTGTCTCTGTGTCTTAGAGTCTCAGTGTCCCAGAGTCTCAGTTTCTCTGTCGCAGTGTCTCTGTGCCTCACTTTGTGTCAGTGTCTCAGTGTCTCAGAGTCTCAGTGTCTCTGTGTCTCAGTGCTTCAGGGTCTCTGTGTCTCAGTGTCTCAGAGTTTCAGTGTCTCTATGTCTCTGTGTCTCAGTGTCTCTGTGCCTCAGTGTCTCAGTGTCTCTGTGTCTCAGTCCCTCAGTGCCTCAGTGACTCTCTGTCTCTGTGTCTCTGTGCCTCAGTGTCTCAGTGTCTCTGTGCCTCAGTGTCTCAGTGTCTCTGTGTCTCAGTGTCTCTGTGTCTCAGTTTCTCTGTGTCTCGGTGTCTCTGTGTCTCAGTGTCTCTGTGCCCCAGTGTATCTGTGTCTCAGTGTCCCAGAGTTTCAGTGTCTCTAGGTCTCTGTGTCTCAGTGTCTCTGTGCCTCAGTGTCTCAGTGTCTCAGAGTCTCAGTGACTCTGTGTCTCAGTGCCTCAGTGTCACTCTGTCTCAGTGTCTCAGAGTTTCAGTGTCACAGTTTCTCTGGGTCTCAGTGTCTCAGAGTTTCAGTGTCTCTATGTCTCTGTGTCTCAGTGTCTCAGAGTCTCAGTGTCTCTGTGTCTCAGTGCCTCAGTGTCTCTCTGTCTCAGTGTCTCTGTGCCTCAGTGTCTCTTTGTCTCAGTATCTCAGAGTTTCAGTGTCTCTCTGTCTCTGTGTCTCTGTGCCTCAGTGTCTCTTTGTCTCTGTGTCTCAGTGTCTCTGAGTCTCAGTGTCTCTGTGCCTCAGTGTCTCAGAGTCTCATTGAGTCTGTGTCTCAGTGTCTCTGTGTCTCAGTGCCTCAGTGTCTCAGTGTCTCAGAATCTCAGTGTCACTGTGTCTCAGTGTCTGTGTCTCAGTGTCTCAGTGTCTCCGCGTCTCTGTGTCTCTGTATCTCAGTGTATCTGTTTTTCTGTGTCTCTGTGTCTCAGTGTCTCTGTGTCTCAGTGTCTCAGAGTCTCAGTGTCTCTGTGTCTCAGTGCCTCAGTGTCTCTGTGTCTCAGTGTCTCAGAGTCTCACTCTGTCTGTGTCTCAGTGTCTCAGAGTCTCAGTGACTCAGTGTCTCACTGTCTCTGTGTCTCAGTCATTCAGTGTCTCAGAGTCTCACTGTCTCTGTGTCTCACTGTCTCTCTGTTTCAGTGACTCAGTGTCTCAGAGTCTCAGTGTCTCAGTGTCTCAGAGGCTCACTGTCTCTGTGTCTCAGTGACTCAGAGTCTCAGGGTCTCAGTGTCTCAGAGTCTCAGTATGTCAGTGTCTCAGAGTCTCACTGTCTCAATGTCTATGTGCCTCAGTGTCTCAGAGTCTCACTGTCTCTGTGTCTCTGTGTCTCAGTGTCTCAGTGTCTCAGGGTCTCAGTGTCTCAGTGTCTCAGTGTCTCTGTGTCTCAGAGTCTCAGTGTCTCAGTGTCTCAGTGTCTCTGTGTCTCAGTCTCAGTGTCTCAGTGTCTCAGAGAGTCAGCGCCTCAGTGTCTCTGTGTCTCAGTGCCTCAGAGTCTCAGTGTCTCAGTGTCTCTGTGTCTCAGTGTCTCAGAGTCTCAGTTTCTCTGTGTCTCAGTGTCTCTGTGACCCAGTGTATCGGTGTCTCAGTGTCCCAGAGTTTCAGTGTGTCTAGGTCTCTGTGTCTCAGTGTCTCTGTGCCTCAGTGTCTCAGAATCTCAGTGACTCTGTGTCGCAGTGCCAAAGTGTCTCTGTGTCTCAGTTTCTCAGAGTCTCACTGTCTCTGGGTCTCAGTGTCTCTTTGCCTCAGTGTCTCAGTGCCTCAGTGTCTCTGTGTCTCAGTGTCTCTGTGCCTCAGTGTCTCAGAGTCTCACTGTCTCTATGTCTCAGTGACTCAACGGCTCAGAGTCGCAGTGTCTCTGTGTTTCAGTGACTCTGTGCCTCAGTGTCTCAGTGTCTCTGTGTCTCAGTGTCTCTGTGTCTCAGTTTCTCTGTGTCACAGTGTCTCTGCGTCTCAGTGTCTCTGTGGCTCAGTGTCTCAGGGTCTCAGTGTCTCAGTGTCTCAGGGTCTCAGTGTCTCTGTGTCTCAGTGCCTCAGTGTCTCTGTGTCTCACTGTCTCAGAGTTTCAGTGTCTCTATGTCTCTGGGTCTCAGTGTCTCTTTGGCTCAGTGTCTCAGTGTCTCAGAAGCTCAGTGTCCCTGTGTTTCAGTGTCTCTGCGCCTCAGTGACTCTGTGTCTCTGTGTCACTGTGTCTCAGTATCTCAGAGTCTCAGAGTCTCAGTGTCTCAGTGTCTCAGTGTCTCAGTGTCTCTGTGCCTCAGTATCTCTGTGTCTCAGTGTCTCAAAGTCTTTGAGTCTCAGTGTCTCAGAGTCTCAGTGAGTCTGTGTCTGTCTCTTAGTGTCACACAGTCTCAGTGTCCCAGAGACTCAGTGTCTCCACGTCTCTGTGTCTCTGTGTCTCAGAGTCTCAGTGTCTCTGTGTCTCAGTGCCTCAGTGTTTCTCTGTCGCAGTGTCTCTGTGCCTCACTTTGTGTCAGTGTCTCAGTGTCTCTGTGCCTCAGTGTATCTGTGTCTCAGTGTCTCAGAGTTTCAGTGTCTCTATGTCTCTGTGTCTCAGTGTCTCAGAGTCTCAGTGTCTCTGTGTCTCAGTGCCTCAGTGTCTCTCTGTCTCAGTGTCTCTGTGCCTCAGTGTCTCTTTGTCTCAGTATCTCAGAGTTTCAGTGTCTCTCTGTCTCTGTGTCTCTGTGCCTCAGTGTCTCTTTGTCTCTGTGTCTCAGTGTCTCTGAGTCTCAGTGTCTCTGTGCCTCAGTGTCTCAGAGTCTCATTGAGTCTGTGTCTCAGTGTCTCTGTGTCTCAGTGCCTCAGTGTCTCAGAATCTCAGTGTCACTGTGTCTCAGTGTCTGTGTCTCAGTGTCTCAGTGTCTCCGCGTCTCTGTGTCTCTGTGTCTCAGTGTATCTGTTTTTCTGTGTCTCTGTGTCTCAGTGTCTCTGTGTCTCAGTGTCTCAGAGTCTCAGTGTCTCTGTGTCTCAGTGCCTCAGTGTCTCTGTGTCTCAATGTCTCAGAGTCTCACTGTCTCTGTGTCTCAGTGTCTCAGAGTCTCAGTGACTCAGTGTCTCACTGTCTCTGTGTCTCAGTCATTCAGTGTCTCAGAGTCTCAGTGTCTCAGAGTCTCAGTGTCTCAGAGTCTCAGTGTCTCTGTGTCTCAGTGTCTCAGTGTCTCTGTGTCTCAGTGTCTCAGAGTCTCACAGTCTCTGTGTCTCACTGTCTCTGTGTCTCAGTGACTCAGTGTCTCAGAGTCTCAGTGTCTCAGTGTCTCAGAGTCTCACTGTCTCTGTGTCTCAGTGACTCAGAGTCTCAGGGTCTCAGTGTCTCAGAGTCTCAGTATCTCAGTGTCTCAGAGTCTCAGTGTCTCAATGTCTATGTGCCTCAATGTCTCAGAGTCTCACTGTCTCTGTGTCTCTGTGTCTCAGTGTCTCAGTGTCTCAGGGTCTCAGTGTCTCAGTGTCTCAGTGTCTCTGTGTCTCAGAGTCTCAGTGTCTCAGTGTCTCAGTGTCTCTGAGTCTCAGTCTCAGTGTCTCAGTGCCTCAGAGTCTCAGTGAGTCTGTGTCTCTGTGTCTCAGTGTCTCTGTGTCTCTGTTTCTCTGTGTCTCAGTGTCTCTGTGTCTCAGAGACTCAGCGCCTCAGTGTCTCAGTGTCTCAGTGCCTCAGAGTCTCAGTGTCTCAGTGTCTCTGTGTCTCAGTGTCTCAGTGTCTCAGTGTATCTGTGTCTCAGTGTCCCAGAGTTTCAGTGTGTCTAGGTCTCTGTGTCTCAGTGTCTCTGTGCCTCAGTGTCTCAGAATCTCAGTGACTCTGTGTCGCAGTGCCAAAGTGTCTCTGTGTCTCAGTGTCTCAGAGTTCAGTGTCTCTATGTCTCTGTGTCTCTGGGTCTCAGTGTCTCTGTGCCTCAGTGCCTCAGTGTCTCTGTGTCTCAGTGTCTCTGTGCCTCAGTGTCTCAGAGTCTCACTGTCTCTGTGTCTCAGTGACTCAGCGGCTCAGAGTCGCAGTGTCTCTGTGTTTCAGTGTCTCTGTGCCTCAGTGTCTCAGTGTCTCTGTGTCTCAGTGTCTCTGTGTCTCAGTTTCTCTGTGTCTCAGTGTCTCTGCGTCTCAGTGTCTCTGTGCCTCAGTTTCTCAGGGTCTCAGTGTCTCTGTGTCTCAGTGCCTCAGTGTCTCTGTGTCTCAGAGTTTCAGTGTCTCTATGTCTCTGGGTCTCAGTGTCTCTTTGGCTCAGTGTCTCAGAAGCTCATTGTCTCTGTGTTTCAGTGTCTCTGCGCCTCAGTGACTCTGTGTCTCTGTGTCACTGTGTCTCAGTATCTCAGAGTCTCAGAGTCTCAGTGTCTCTGTGTCTCAGTGTCTCAGTGTCTCTGTGCCTCAGTATCTCTGTGTCTCAGTGTCTCAAAGTCTTTGAGTCTCAGTGTCTCAGAGTCTCAGTGAGTCTGTGTCTGTCTCTTAGTGTCACACAGTCTCAGTGTCCCAGAGACTCAGTGTCTCCAAGTCTCTGTGTCTCTGTGTCTCAGTGTCTCTGTGCCTCAGTGTATCTGTGTCTCAGTGTCTCAGAGTTTCAGTGTCTCTATGTCCCTGTGTCTCAGTGTCTCTGTGCCTCAGTGTCTCAGAGTCTCTGTGTCTCAGTGTCTCAGTGCCTCGGTGTCTCTCTGTCTCATTGTCTCTGTGCCTCAGTGTCTCACTGTCTCAGTGTCTCAGTATCTCTGTGTCTCAGTGTATCAGCATCTCAGAGAATCAGTGTCTCTGTGTCTCAGTGTCTCAATGTATTTCTATCTCTGTGTCTCTGTGTCTCAGTGTCTCTGTGTTTCTGTGCCTCAGTGTCTCTGTGTCTCAGTTTCTCTGTGTCTCAGTGTCTCTGCGCCTCAGTGCCTCTGTGCCTCAGTGTCTCTGTGTCTCAGTGTCTCTGTGTTTCTGTGCCTCAGTGTCTCTGTGTCTCTGTGTCTCAGTGTCTCAGTGTCTCAGAGTCTCAGTGTCTCTGTGTCTCAGTGTCTCTCTGTCTCTGTGTCTCAGTGTCTCTGTGGCTCAGTGTCTCTGTGTCTCAGTGTCTCAAAGTCTTTGTGTCTCAGTGTCTCAGAGTCTCGCTGAGTCTGTGTCTCTGTGTCTTAGAGTCTCAGTGTCCCAGAGTCTCAGTTTCTTCACGTCTCTGTCTCTCTGTGTCTCAGTGTCTCTGTGCCTCAGTGTATCTGTGTCTCAGTGTCTCAGAGTTTCTGTATCTCTATGGCTCTGTGTCTCAGTGTCTCTGTGCCTCAGAGTCTCACTGTCTCAGAGTCTCAGTGTCTCTGTGTCTCAGTGCCTCAGTGTCTCTGTGTCTCAGTGTCTCAGAGTTTCAGTGTCTCTATGTCTCTGTATCTCAGTGTCTCTGTGCCTCAGTGTCTCAGTGTCTCTGTGTCTCAGTCCCTCAGAGCCTCAGTGACTCTCTATCTCTGTGTCTCTGTGCCTCAGTGTCTCTTTGTCTCTGTGTCTCAGTGTCTCAGTGTATCTGTGCCCGGTGTCTCTGTGTCTCAGTGTCTCAAAGTCTTTGTGTCTCAGTGTCTCAGACTCTCAGTGTCTCAGTGCCTCAGAGTCTCAGTGAGTCTGCTTCTCTGTGTCTTAGAGTCTCAGTGTCCCAGAGTCTCAGTGTCTCTGCTTCTCTGTGTCTCAGTGTCTCTGTGCCTCAGTGTAACTGTATCTCAGTGTCTCAGAGTTTCAGTGTCTCTATGTCTCTATGTCTCAGGGTCTCTGTGCCTCAGTGTCTCAGTGTCTCAGACGCTCAGTGTCTCAGTGTCTCAGTGCCTCAGTGTCTCAGTGTCTCAAAGTTTCAGTGTCTCTATGTCTCTGTATCTCAGTGTCTCTGTGCCTCAGTGTCTCTTTGTCTCTGTGTCTCAGTCTCTCAGTGTCTCTGTGCCTCAGTGTCTCTGTGTCTCAGTGTCTCAAAGTGTTTGTGTTTGAGTGTCTCAGAGTCTCAGTGATTCTGTTTCGCTGTGTCTTAGTGTCTCACAGTCTCAGTGTCCCAGAGTCTCAGTTTCTTCACATCTCTGTGTCTCTGTGTTTCAGTGTCTCAGAGTTTCTGTATCTCTATGTCTCTGAGTCTCAGTGTCTCTGTGCCTCAGTGTCTCAGTGTCTCAGAGTCTCAGTGTCTCAGTGTCTCAGTGCCTCAGTGTCTCAGTGTCTCAAAGTTTCAGTGTCTCTATGTCTCTGTATCTCAGTGTCTCAGTGCCTCAGAGTCTCAGTGTCTCAGTGTCTCTGTGTCTCAGTGTCTCAGTGTCTCAGTGTATCTGTGTCTCAGTGTCCCAGAGTTTCAGTGTGTCTAGGTCTCTGTGTCTCAGTGTCTCTGTGCCTCAGTGTCTCAGAATCTCAGTGACTCTGTGTCGCAGTGCCAAAGTGTCTCTGTGTCTCAGTGTCTCAGAGTTCAGTGTCTCTATGTCTCTGTGTCTCTGGGTCTCAGTGTCTCTGTGCCTCAGTGCCTCAGTGTCTCTGTGTCTCAGTGTCTCTGTGCCTCAGTGTCTCAGAGTCTCACTGTCTCTGTGTCTCAGTGACTCAGCGGCTCAGAGTCGCAGTGTCTCTGTGTTTCAGTGTCTCTGTGCCTCAGTGTCTCAGTGTCTCTGTGTCTCAGTGTCTCTGTGTCTCAGTTTCGCTGTGTCTCAGTGTCTCTGCGTCTCAGTGTCTCTGTGCCTCAGTGTCTCAGGGTCTCAGTGTCTCTGTGTCTCAGTGCCTCAGTGTCTCTGTGTCTCAGAGTTTCAGTGTCTCTATGTCTCTGGGTCTCAGTGTCTCTTTGGCTCAGTGTCTCAGAAGCTCATTGTCTCTGTGTTTCAGTGTCTCTGCGCCTCAGTGACTCTGTGTCTCTGTGTCACTGTGTCTCAGTATCTCAGAGTCTCAGAGTCTCAGTGTCTCTGTGTCTCAGTGTCTCAGTGTCTCTGTGCCTCAGTATCTCTGTGTCTCAGTGTCTCAAAGTCTTTGAGTCTCAGTGTCTCAGAGTCTCAGTGAGTCTGTGTCTGTCTCTTAGTGTCACACAGTCTCAGTGTCCCAGAGACTCAGTGTCTCCAAGTCTCTGTGTCTCTGTGTCTCAGTGTCTCTGTGCCTCAGTGTATCTGTGTCTCAGTGTCTCAGAGTTTCAGTGTCTCTATGTCCCTGTGTCTCAGTGTCTCTGTGCCTCAGTGTCTCAGAGTCTCTGTGTCTCAGTGTCTCAGTGCCTCGGTGTCTCTCTGTCTCATTGTCTCTGTGCCTCAGTGTCTCTTTGTCTCAGTATCTCAGAGTTTCAGTGTCTCTATGTCTCTGTGTCTCAGTGTCTCTGTGCCTCAGTGTCTCAGTGTCTCTGTGCCTCAGTGTCTCACTGTCTCAGTGTCTCAGTATCTCTGTGTCTCAGTGTAGCAGCATCTCAGAAAATCAGTGTCTCTGTGTCTCAGTGTCTCAATGTATTTCTATTTCTGTGTCTCTGTGTCTCAGTGTCTCTGTGTTTCTGTGCCTCAGTGTCTCTGTGTCTCAGTTTCTCTGTGTCTCAGTGTCTCTGCGCCTCAGTGCCTCTGTGTCTCTGTGTCTCAGTGTCTCTGTGTTTCTGTGCCTCAGTGTCTCTGTGTCTCTGTGTCTCAGTGTCTCAGAGTCTCAGAGTCTCAGTGTCTCTGAGTCTCAGTGTCTCTCTGTCTCTGTGTCTCAGTGTCTCTGTGGCTCAGTGTCTCTGTGTCTCAGTGTCTCAAAGTCTTTGTGTCTCAGTGTCTCAGAGTCTCGCTGAGTCTGTGTCTCTGTGTCTTAGAGTCTCAGTGTCCCAGAGTCTCAGTTTCTTCACGTCTCTGTCTCTCTGTGTCTCAGTGTCTCTGTGCCTCAGTGTATCTGTGTCTCAGTGTCTCAGAGTTTCTGTATCTCTATGGCTCTGTGTCTCAGTGTCTCTGTGCCTCAGAGTCTCACTGTCTCAGAGTCTCAGTGTCTCTGTGTCTCAGTGCCTCAGTGTCTCTGTGTCTCAGTGTCTCAGAGTTTCAGTGTCTCTATGTCTCTGTATCTCAGTGTCTCTGTGCCTCAGTGTCTCAGTGTCTCTGTGTCTCAGTCCCTCAGAGCCTCAGTGACTCTCTATCTCTGTGTCTCTGTGCCTCAGTGTCTCTTTGTCTCTGTGTCTCAGTGTCTCAGTGTCTCTGTGCCCGGTGTCTCTGTGTCTCAGTGTCTCAAAGTCTTTGTGTCTCAGTGTCTCAGACTCTCAGTGTCTCAGTGCCTCAGAGTCTCAGTGAGTCTGCTTCTCTGTGTCTTAGAGTCTCAGTGTCCCAGAGTCTCAGTGTCTCTGCTTCTCTGTGTCTCAGTGTCTCTGTGCCTCAGTGTAACTGTATCTCAGTGTCTCAGAGTTTCAGTGTCTCTATGTCTCAGGGTCTCTGTGCCTCAGTGTCTCAGTGTCTCAGACGCTCAGTGTCTCAGTGTCTCAGTGCCTCAGTGTCTCAGTGTCTCAAAGTTTCAGTGTCTCTATGTCTCTGTATCTCAGTGTCTCTGTGCCTCAGTGTCTCTTTGTCTCTGTGTCTCAGTCTCTCAGTGTCTCTGTGCCTCAGTGTCTCTGTGTCTCAGTGTCTCAAAGTGTTTGTGTTTGAGTGTCTCAGAGTCTCAGTGATTCTGTTTCGCTGTGTCTTAGTGTCTCACAGTCTCAGTGTCCCAGAGTCTCAGTTTCTTCACATCTCTGTGTCTCTGTGTTTCAGTGTCTCAGAGTTTCTGTATCTCTTTGTCTCTGTGTCTCTGTGCCTCAGTGTCTCTGTGTCTCAGTGTCTCAAAGTCTTTGTGTCTCAGTGTCTCAGACTCTCAGTGTCTCAGTGCCTCAGAGTCTCAGTGAGTCTGTGTCTCTGTGTCTTAGAGTCTCAGTGTCCCAGAGTCTCAGTGTCTCCGCTTCTCTGTGTATCTGTATCTCAGTGTCTCAGAGTTTCAGTGTCTCTATGTCTCTGTGTCTCAGTGTCTCTGTGCCTCAGTGTCTCAGAGTCTCAGTGTCTCTGTGTCTCAGTGCCTTAGTGTCTCTGTGTCCCAGTGTCTCAGAGTTTCAGTGTCTCTATGTCTCAGTGTCTCAGTCTCTCTCTGTGTCAGTGCCTCAGTGTCTCTCTGTCTCAGTGTCTCTGTGCCTCAGTGCCACTTTGTGTCAGTGTCTCAGTGTCTCAGAGTCTCAGTGTCTCTGTGTCTCAGTGCCTCAGGTTCTCTGTGTCTCAGTGTCTCATTGTATCTGTATCTCAGTGTCTCAGAGTTTCAGTTTCTCTATGCCTCTGTGTCTCAGTGTCTCTGTGCCTCAGTGTCTCAGAGTTTCATTTTCTCTATGTCTCAGTGCCTCAGTGTCTCTGTGTCTCAGTGTCTCAGTGCCTCAGTGTCTCTCTGTCTCAGTGTCTCTGTGTCTCAGTGCCTCAGTGTCTCTGTGTCTCAGTGTCTCAGTGCCTCAGTGTCTCAGAGTCTCAGTGTCTCTGTGTCTCAGTGCCTCAGTGTCTCTGTGTCTCAGTGTCTCAGTGCCTCAGTGTCTCTCTGTCTCAGTGTCTCTGTGCCTCAGTGTCACTTTGTGTCAGTGTCTCAGTGCCTCAGTGTCTCTGTGTCACAGTGCCTCAGTGTCTCTGTGTCTCAGTGTCTCAGTGCCTCAGTGTCTCTCTGTCTCAGTGTCTCTGTGTCTCAGTGCCTCAGTGTCTCTGTGTCTCAGTGTCTCAGTGCCTCAGTGTCTCAGAGTCTCAGTGTCTCTGTGTCTCAGTGCCTCGGTGTCTCTGTGCCTCAGTGTCACTTTGTGTCAGTGTCTCAGTGCCTCAGTGTCTCTGTGTCACAGAGTCTCAGTGTCTCTGTGTCTCAGTCCCTCAGTGCCTCAGTGACTCTCTGTCTCTGTATCTCTGTGCCTCAGTGTTTCTTTGTCTCTGTGTCTCAGTGTCTCAGTGTCTCTGTGCCTCAGTGTCTCTGTGTCTCAAAGTCTTTGTGTTTCAGTGCCTCAGACTCTCAGTGTCTTAGTGCCTCAGAGTCTCTGTGACTCTGTGTCTCTGTGTCTCAGAGTCGCAGTGTGTAGAGTCTCTGTGTCTTGGTGCCTCAGTGTCTCAGTGACTCTGTGCCTCAGTCTATCAGACTCTCAGTGTCTCTGTGTCTCAGAGGCTCAGTGTCTCTGTGTCTCAGTGTCTCTGTGTCTCAGTGCCTCAATGTCTCAGTGCCTCAGAATCTCAGTGTCTCTGTGTCTCAGTGTCTGTGTCTCAGTGTCTCAGAGTCTCAGTGTCTCTCTGTCTCTGTGCCTCAGTGTCTCTTTGTCTCTGTGTCTCAGTGTCTCTGTGTCTCAGTGTCTCTGTGCCTCAGTGTCTCAGAGTCTCATTGAGTCTGTGTCTCAGTGTCTCTGTGTCTCAGTGCCTCAGTGTCTCAGTGTCTCAGAATCTCAGAGTCTCTGTGTCTCAGTTTCTGTGTCTCAGTGTCTCAGTCTCAGTGTCTCAGTGCCTCAGAGTCTCAGTGAGTCTGTGTCTCTGTGTCTCAGTGTCGCTGTGTCTCTGTTACTCTGTGTCTCAGTATCTCTGTGTCTCAGAGAGTCAGCGCCTCAGTGTCTCTGTGTCTCAGTGCCTCAGAGTCTCAGTGTCTCACTGTCTCTGTGTCTCAGTGTCTCAGAGTCTCAGTTTCTCTGTGTCTCAGTGTCTCTGTGACCCAGTGTATCGGTGTCTCAGTGTCCCAGAGTTTCAGTGTGTCTAGGTCTCTGTGTCTCAGTGTCTCTGTGCCTCAGTGTCTCAGAATCTCAGTGACTCTGTGTCGCAGTGCCAAAGTGTCTCTGTGTCTCAGTTTCTCAGAGTCTCACTGTCTCTGGGTCTCAGTGTCTCTTTGCCTCAGTGTCTCAGTGCCTCAGTGTCTCTGTGTCTCAGTGTCTCTGTGCCTCAGTGTCTCAGAGTCTCACTGTCTCTATGTCTCAGTCACTCAGCGGCTCAGAGTCGCAGTGTCTCTGTGTTTCAGTGACTCTGTGCCTCAGTGTCTCAGTGTCTCTGTGTCTCAGTGTCTCTGTGTCTCAGTTTCTCTGTGTCACAGTCTCTCTGCGTCTCAGTGTCTCTGTGGCTCAGTGTCTCAGGGTCTCAGTGTCTCTGTGTCTCAGTGCCTCAGTGTCTCTGTGTCTCACTGTCTCAGAGTTTCAGTGTCTCTATGTCTCTGGGTCTCAGTGTCTCTTTGGCTCAGTGTCTCAGTGTCTCAGAAGCTCAGTGTCCCTGTGTTTCAGTGTCTCTGCGCCTCAGTGACTCTGTGTCTCTGTGTCACTGTGTCTCAGTATCTCAGAGTCTCAGAGTCTCAGTGTCTCTGTGTCTCAGTGTCTCAGTGTCTCAGTGTCTCTGTGCCTCAGTATCTCTGTGTCTCAGTGTCTCAAAGTCTTTGAGTCTCAGTGTCTCAGAGTCTCAGTGAGTCTGTGTCTGTCTCTTAGTGTCACACAGTCTCAGTGTCCCAGAGACTCAGTGTCTCCAAGTCTCTGTGTCTCAGTGTCTCAGTGTCTCTGTGTCTCAGTGTATCTGTGTCTCAGTGTCTCAGAGTTTCAGTGTCTCTATGTCTCAGTGCCTCAGTGTCTCTCTGTCTCAGTGTCTCTGTGCCTCAGTGTCACTTTGTCTCAGTATCTCAGAGTTTCAGTGTCTCTCTGTCTCTGTGCCTCAGTGTCTCTTTGTCTCTGTGTCTCAGTGTCTCTGAGTCTCAGTGTCTCTGTGCCTCAGTGTCTCAGAGTCTCATTGAGTCTGTGTCTCAGTGTCTCTGTGTCTCAGTGCCTCAGTGTCTCAGAATCTCAGTGTCACTGTGTCTCAGTGTCTGTGTCTCAGTGTCTCAGTGTCTCCGCGTCTCTGTGTCTCTGTGTCTGAGTGTATCTGTTTTTTCTGTGTCTCTGTGTCTCAGTGTCTCTGTGTCTCAGTGTCTCAGAGTCTCAGTGTCTCTGTGTCTCAGTGCCTCAGTGTCTCTGTGTCTCAATGTCTCAGAGTCTCACTGTCTCTGTGTCTCAGTGTCTCAGATTCTCAGTGACTCAGTGTCTCACTGTCTCTGTGTCTCAGTCATTCAGTGTCTCAGAGTTTCAGTGTCTCTGTGTCTCAGAGTCTCAGTGTCTCAGAGTCTCAGTGTCTCTGTGTCTCAGTGTCTCAGTTCTCTGTGTCTCAGTGTCTCAGAGTCTCACTGTCTCTGTGTCTCACTGTCTCTGTGTCTCAGTGACTCAGTGTCTCAGAGTCTCAGTGTCTCAGTGTCTCAGAGTCTCACTGTCTCTGTGTCTCAGTGACTCAGAGTCTCAGGGTCTCAGTGTCTCAGAGTCTCAGTATCTCAGTGTCTCAGAGTCTCAGTGTCTCAATGTCTATGTGCCTCAATGTCTCAGAGTCTCACTGTCTCTGTGTCTCTGTGTCTCAGTGTCTCAGTGTCTCAGGGTCTCAGTGTCTCAGTGTCTCAGTGTCTCTGTGTCTCAGAGTCTCAGTGTCTCAGTGTCTCAGTGTCTCTGAGTCTCCGTCTCAGTGTCTCAGTGCCTCAGAGTCTCAGTGAGTCTGTGTCTCTGTGTCTCAGTGTCTCTGTGTCTCTGTTTCTCTGTGTCTCAGTGTCTCTGTGTCTCAGAGACTCAGCGCCTCAGTGTCTCAGTGCCTCAGAGTCTCAGTGTCTCAGTGTCTCTGTGTCTCAGTGTCTCAGTGTCTCAGTGTATCTGTGTCTCAGTGTCCCAGAGTTTCAGTGTGTCTAGGTCTCTGTGTGTCAGTGTCTCTGTGCCTCAGTGTCTCAGAATCTCAGTGACTCTGTGTCGCAGTGCCAAAGTGTCTCTGTGTCTCAGTGTCTCAGAGTTCAGTGTCTCTATGTCTCTGTGTCTCTGGGTCTCAGTGTCTCTGTGCCTCAGTGCCTCAGTGTCTCTGTGTCTCAGTGTCTCTGTGCCTCAGTGTCTCAGAGTCTCACTGTCTCTGTGTCTCAGTGACTCAGCGGCTCAGAGTCGCAGTGTCTCTGTGTTTCAGTGTCTCTGTGCCTCAGTGTCTCAGTGTCTCTGTGTCTCAGTGTCTCTGTGTCTCAGTTTCTCTGTGTCTCAGTGTCTCTGCGTCTCAGTGTCTCTGTGCCTCAGTATCTCAGGGTCTCAGTGTCTCTGTGTCTCAGTGCCTCAGTGTCTCTGTGTCTCAGAGTTTCAGTGTCTCTATGTCTCTGGGTCTCAGTGTCTCTTTGGCTCAGAGTCTCAGTGTCTCTGTGCCTCAATGTCTCAGAAGCTCATTGTCTCTGTGTTTCAGTGTCTGTGCGCCTCAGTGACTCTGTGTCTCTGTGTCACTGTGTCTCAGTATCTCAGAGTCTCAGGGTCTCAGTGTCTCTGTGTCTCAGTGCCTCAGTGTCTCTGTGTCTCAGAGTTTCAGTGTCTCTATGTCTCTGGGTCTCAGTGTCTCTGTGTCTCAGTGTCTCAGTGTCTCTGTGCCTCAGTATCTCTGTGTCTCTGTGTCTCAGTGTCTCAAAGTCTTTGAGTCTCAGTGTCTCAATGAGTCTGTGTCTGTCTCTTAGTGTCACACAGTCTCAGTGTCCCAGAGACTCAGTGTCTCCAAGTCTCTGTGTCTCAGTGTCTCTGTGTCTCAGTGCCTCAGTGTCTCTGTGTCTCAGAGTTTCAGTGTCTCTATGTCTCTGGGTCTCAGTGTCTCTTTGGCTCAGTGTCTCAGAAGCTCATTGTCTCTGTGTTTCAGTGTCTCTGCGCCTCAGTGACTCTGTGTCTCTGTGTCACTGTGTCTCAGTATCTCAGAGTCTCAGAGTCTCAGTGTCTCTGTGTCTCAGTGTCTCTGTGCCTCAGTATCTCTGTGTCTCAGTGTCTCAAAGTCTTTGAGTCTCAGTGTCTCAGAGTCTCAGTGAGTCTGTGTCTGTCTCTTAGTGTCACACAGTCTCAGTGTCCCAGAGACTCAGTGTCTCCAAGTCTCTGTGTCTCTGTGTCTCAGTGTCTCTGTGCCTCAGTGTATCTGTGTCTCAGTGTCTCAGAGTTTCAGTGTCTCTATGTCCCTGTGTCTCAGTGTCTCTGTGCCTCAGTGTCTCAGAGTCTCTGTGTCTCAGTGTCTCAGTGCCTCGGTGTCTCTCTGTCTCATTGTCTCTGTGCCTCAGTGTATCTTTGTCTCAGTATCTCAGAGTTTCAGTGTCTCTATGTCTCTGTGTCTCAGTGTCTCTGTGCCTCAGTGTCTCAGTGTCTCTGTGCCTCAGTGTCTCACTGTCTCAGTGTCTCAGTATCTCTGTGTCTCAGTGTATCAGCATCTCAGAGAATCAGTGTCTCTGTGTCTCAGTGTCTCAATGTATTTCTATCTCTGTGTCTCTGTGTCTCAGTGTCTCTGTGTTTCTGTGCCTCAGTGTCTCTGTGTCTCAGTTTCTCTGTGTCTCAGTGTCTCTGCGCCTCAGTGCCTCTGTGTCTCTGTGTCTCAGTGTCTCTGTGTTTCTGTGCCTCAGTGTCTCTGTGTCTCTGTGTCTCAGTGTCTCAGAGTCTCAGAGTCTCAGTGTCTCTGTGTCTCAGTGTCTCTCTGTCTCTGTGTCTCAGTGTCTCTGTGGCTCAGTGTCTCTGTGTCTCAGTGTCTCAAAGTCTTTGTGTCTCAGTGTCTCAGAGTCTCGCTGAGTCTGTGTCTCTGTGTCTTAGAGTCTCAGTGTCCCAGAGTCTCAGTTTCTTCACGTCTCTGTCTCTCTGTGTCTCAGTGTCTCTGTGCCTCAGTGTATCTGTGTCTCAGTGTCTCAGAGTTTCTGTATCTCTATGGCTCTGTGTCTCAGTGTCTCTGTGCCTCAGAGTCTCACTGTCTCAGAGTCTCAGTGTCTCTGTGTCTCAGTGCCTCAGTGTCTCTGTGTCTCAGTGTCTCAGAGTTTCAGTGTCTCTATGTCTCTGTATCTCAGTGTCTCTGTGCCTCAGTGTCTCAGTGTCTCTGTGTCTCAGTCCCTCAGAGCCTCAGTGACTCTCTATCTCTGTGTCTCTGTGCCTCAGTGTCTCTTTGTCTCTGTGTCTCAGTGTCTCAGTGTCTCTGTGCCCGGTGTCTCTGTGTCTCAGTGTCTCAAAGTCTTTGTGTCTCAGTGTCTCAGACTCTCAGTGTCTCAGTGCCTCAGAGTCTCAGTGAGTCTGCTTCTCTGTGTCTTAGAGTCTCAGTGTCCCAGAGTCTCAGTGTCTCTGCTTCTCTGTGTCTCAGTGTCTCTGTGCCTCAGTGTAACTGTATCTCAGTGTCTCAGAGTTTCAGTGTCTCTATGTCTCTATGTCTCAGGGTCTCTGTGCCTCAGTGTCTCAGACGCTCAGTGTCTCAGTGTCTCAGTGCCTCAGTGTCTCAGTGTCTCAAAGTTTCAGTGTCTCTATGTCTCTGTATCTCAGTGTCTCTGTGCCTCAGTGTCTCTTTGTCTCTGTGTCTCAGTCTCTCAGTGTCTCTGTGCCTCAGTGTCTCTGTGTCTCAGTGTCTCAGGGTCTCAGTGCCTCTGTGTCTCAGTGCCTCAGTGTCTCTGTGTCTCAGAGTTTCAGTGTCTCTATGTCTCTGGGTCTCAGTGTCTCTTTGGCTCAGAGTCTCAGTGTCTCTGTGCCTCAATGTCTCAGAAGCTCATTGTCTCTGTGTTTCAGTGTCTCTGCGCCTCAGTGACTCTGTGTCTCTGTGTCACTGTGTCTCAGTATCTCAGAGTCTCAGAGTCTCAGTGTCTCTGTGTCTCAGTGTCTCAGTGTCTCTGTGCCTCAGTATCTCTGTGTCTCTGTGTCTCAGTGTCTCAAAGTCTTTGAGTCTCAGTGTCTCAATGAGTCTGTGTCTGTCTCTTAGTGTCACACAGTCTCAGTGTCCCAGAGACTCAGTGTCTCCAAGTCTCTGTGTCTCAGTGTCTCTGTGCCTCAGTGTCTCAGAGTTTCAGTGTCTCTATGTCTCTGTGTCTCAGTGTCTCTGTGCCTCAGTGTCTCTTTGTCTCAGTATCTCAGAGTTTCAGTGTCTCTATGTCTCTGTGTCTCTGTGTCTCAGTGTCTCTGTGCCTCAGTGTCTCAGTGTCTCTGTGCCTCAGTGTCTCAGTGCCTCAGTGACTCTCTGTCTCTGTGTCTCAGTGTCTCAGTGTCTCTGTGCCTCAGTGTCTCTGTGTTTCAGTGTCTCTGTGTCTCAGAGACTCAGTGTCTCTTTGTCTCTGTGTCTGAGTGACTCTGTGCATCAGTGTCACATGTGTCTCTGAGTCTCAGTGTCTCTGTGTCTCAGTGTATCACTGTCTCAGAGACTCAGTGTCTCTTTGTCTCTGTGTCTGAGTTTCTCTGTGCCTCAGTGTCACAGTGTAACAGTGTCTCTGTGACTCACTGTCTCTGTGTCTCAGTGTATCAGCATCTCAGAGAATCAGTGTCTCTGTGTCTGATTTTTTCTGTGCCACAGTGTCTCAGTGTCTCAGTGTCTCTGTGTCTCAGTGTCTCAGTGATTTTCTATCTCTGTGTCTCTGTGTCTCAGTGTCTCTGTGTCTCTGTGTCTCAGTGTCTCTGTGTTTCTGTGTCTCACTGTCTCTGTGTCTCACTGTCTCTGTGTCTCAGTGACTCAGTGTCTCAGAGTCTCAGTGTCTCAGTGTCTCAGAGTCTCACTGTCTCTGTGTCTCAGTGACTCAGAGTCTCAGTATCTCAGTGTCTCAGAGTCTCAGTGTCTCAATGTCTATGTGCCTCAATGTCTCAGAGTCTCACTGTCTCTGTGTCTCTGTGTCTCAGTGTCTCAGTGTCTCAGGGTCTCAGTGTCTCAGTGTCTCTGTGTCTCAGAGTCTCAGTGTCTCAGTGTCTCAGTGTCTCTGAGTCTCCGTCTCAGTGTCTCAGTGCCTCAGAGTCTCAGTGAGTCTGTGTCTCTGTGTCTCAGTGTCTCTGTGTCTCTGTTTCTCTGTGTCTCAGTGTCTCTGTGTCTCAGAGACTCAGCGCCTCAGTGTCTCAGTGTCTCAGTGCCTCAGAGTCTCAGTGTCTCAGTGTCTCTGTGTCTCAGTGTCTCAGTGTCTCAGTGTATCTGTGTCTCAGTGTCCCAGAGTTTCAGTGTGTCTAAGTCTCTGTGTGTCAGTGTCTCTGTGCCTCAGTGTCTCAGAATCTCAGTGACTCTGTGTCGCAGTGCCAAAGTGTCTCTGTGTCTCAGTGTCTCAGAGTTCAGTGTCTCTATGTCTCTGTGTCTCTGGGTCTCAGTGTCTCTGTGCCTCAGTGCCTCAGTGTCTCTGTGTCTCAGTGTCTCTGTGCCTCAGTGTCTCAGAGTCTCACTGTCTCTGTGTCTCAGTGACTCAGCGGCTCAGAGTCGCAGTGTCTCTGTGTTTCAGTGTCTCTGTGCCTCAGTGTCTCAGTGTCTCTGTGTCTCAGTGTCTCTGTGTCTCAGTTTCTCTGTGTCGCAGTGTCTCTGCGTCTCAGTGTCTCTGTGCCTCAGTGTCTCAGGGTCTCAGTGTCTCTGTGTCTCAGTGCCTCAGTGTCTCTGTGTCTCAGAGTTTCAGTGTCTCTATGTCTCTGGGTCTCAGTGTCTCTTTGGCTCAGTGTCTCAGAAGCTCATTGTCTCTGTGTTTCAGTGTCTCTGCGCCTCAGTGACTCTGTGTCTCTGTGTCACTGTGTCTCAGTATCTCAGAGTCTCAGAGTCTCAGTGTCTCTGTGTCTCAGTGTCTCAGTGTCTCTGTGCCTCAGTATCTCTGTGTCTCTGTGTCTCAGTGTCTCAAAGTCTTTGAGTCTCAGTGTCTCAATGAGTCTGTGTCTGTCTCTTAGTGTCACACAGTCTCAGTGTCCCAGAGACTCAGTGTCTCCAAGTCTCTGTGTCTCAGTGTCTCTGTGCCTCAGTGTATCTGTGTCTCAGTGTCTCAGAGTTTCAGTGTCTCTATGTCTCTGTGTCTCTGTGTCTCAGTGTCTCTGTGCCTCAGTGTCTCAGTGCCTCAGTGACTCTTTGTCTCAGTATCTCAGAGTTTCAGTGTCTCTATGTCTCTATGTCTCTGTGTCTCAGTGTCTCTGTGCCTCAGTGTCTCTTTGTCTCAGTATCTCAGAGTTTCAGTGTCTCTATGTCTCTGTGTCTCTGTGTCTCAGTGTCTCTGTGCCTCAGTGTCTCAGTGCCTCAGTGACTCTCTGTCTCTGTGTCTCAGTGTCTCAGTGTCTCAGTGTCTCTGTGCCTCAGTGTCTCTGTGTTTCAGTGTCTCTGTGTCTCAGAGACTCAGTGTCTCTTTGTCTCTGTGTCTGAGTGTCTCTGTGCATCAGTGTCACATGTGTCTCTGAGTCTCAGTGTCTCTGTGTCTCAGTGTATCACTGTCTCAGAGACTCAGTGTCTCTTTGTCTCTGTGTCTGAGTTTCTCTGTGCCTCAGTGTCACAGTGTCTCTGTGTCTCTGTGTCTCAGTGTCTCAGTGATTTTCTATCTCTGTGTCACTGTGTCTCAGTGTCTCTGTGTCTCTGTGTCTCAGTGTCTCTGTGTTTCTGTGCCTCAGTGTCTCTGTGTCTCAGTTTCTCTGTGTCTCAGTGTCTCTGCGCCTCAGTGCCTCTGTGTCTCTGTGTCTCAGTGTCTCAGAGTCTCAGAGTCTCAGTGTCTCTGTGTCTCAGTGTCTCTCTGTCTCTGTGTCTCAGTGTCTCTGTGGCTCAGTGTCTCTGTGTCTCAGTGTCTCAAAGTATTTGTGTCTCAGTGTCTCAGAGTCTCGCTGAGTCTGTGTCTCTGTATCTGAGTGTACCTGTTTCTCTGTGTCTCTTTGTCTCAGTGTCTCTGTGTCTCAGTGTCTCTGTGTCTCAGAGTTTCAGTGTCTCTAGGTCTCTGTGTCTCAGTGTCTCTGTGTCTCAGTGCATCAGTGTCCTGTGTCTCAGTGTCTCAGTGTCTCACTGACTCTGTGTCTCAGTGACTCAGTGTCTCAGAGTCTCAGTGACTCAGTGTCTCATAGTCTCACTGTCTCTGTGTCTCAGTGACTCAGTGTCTCAGAGTCTCAGTGTCTCAGAGTCTCGCTGCCTCTGTGTCTCAGTGACTCAGTGTCTCAAAGTCTCAGTGTCTCAGTGTCTCAGAGTCTCAGTGTCTCTGTGTCTCAGTGTCTATGTGCCTCAGTGTCTCAGAGTCTCAGTGTCTCAGAGTCTCAGAGTCTCAGTGTCTCAGTGTCTCAGAGTCTCGCTGCCTCTGTGTCTCAGTGACTCAGTGTCTCAGAGTCTCAGTGTCTCAGTGTCTCAGAGTCTCAGTGTCTCTGTGTCTCAGTGTCTATGTGCCTCAGTGTCTCAGAGTCTCAGTGTCTCAGAGTCTCAGAGTCTCAGAGTCTCAGAGTCTCAGTGTCTCAGTGTCTCAGAGTCTCAGTGTCTCTGTGTCTCAGTGACTCAGTGTCACATAGTCTCAGAGTCTCAGTGTCTCAGTGTCTCAGATTCTGACTGTCTCTTTGTCTCAGTGTCTCAGTGTCTCAGTGTATCAGGGTCTCAGTGTCTCAGTGTCTCAGTGTATCAGGGTCTCAGTGTCTCAGTGTCTCTGTGTCTCAGTGTCGCTGTGTCTCAGAGTCTCAGTGTCTCAGTGCCTCAGAGTCTCAGTGAGTCTGTGTCTCTGTGTCTCAGTGTCTCTGTGTCTCTGTTTCTCTGTGTCTCAGTGTCTCAGTGTCTCTGTGTCTCAGTCTCACAGTGTCTCAGTGTCTCAGTGTCTCAGTGACTCTGTGCCTCAGTCTATCAGACTCTCAGTGTCTCTGTGTCTCAGAGGCTCAGTGTCTCTGTGTCTCAGTGTCTCTGTGTCTCAGTGTCTCAGTCTCTCAGAATCTCAGTGTCTCTGTGTCTCAGTGTCTGTGTCTCAGTGTCTCAGTGTCTCTGCGTCTCTGTGTCTCTGTATCTGAGTGTACCTGTTTCTCTGTGTCTCTTTGTCTCAGTGTCTCTGTGTCTCAGTGTCTCAGAGTTTCAGTGTCTCTAGGTCTCTGTGTCTCAGTGTCTCTGTGTCTCAGTGCATCAGTGTCCTGTGTCTCAGTGTCTCAGAGTCTCACTGACTCTGTGTCTCAGTGACTCAGTGTCTCAGAGTCTCAGTGACTCAGTGTCTCATAGTCTCACTGTCTCTGTGTCTCAGTGACTCAGTGTCTCAGAGTCTCAGTGTCTCAGAGTCTCGCTGCCTCTGTGTCTCAGTGACTCAGTGTCTCAAAGTCTCAGTGTCTCAGTGTCTCAGAGTCTCAGTGTCTCTGTGTCTCAGTGTCTATGTGCCTCAGTGTCTCAGAGTCTCAGTGTCTCAGAGTCTCAGTGACTCAGTGTCTCATAGTCTCACTGTCTCTGTGTCTCAGTGACTCAGTGTCTCAGAGTCTCAGTGTCTCAGAGTCTCGCTGCCTCTGTGTCTCAGTGACTCAGTGTCTCAGAGTCTCAGTGTCTCAGTGTCTCAGAGTCTCAGTGACTCTGTGTCTCAGTGTCTATGTGCCTCAGTGTCTCAGAGTCTCAGTGTCTCAGAGTCTCAGAGTCTCAGTGTCTCAGTGTCTCAGAGTCTCAGTGTCTCTGTGTCTCAGTGACTCAGTGTCTCAGAGTCTCAGAGTCTCAGTGTCTCAGTGTCTCAGATTCTGACTGTCTCTTTGTCTCAGTGTCTCAGTGTCTCAGTGTATCAGGGTCTCAGTGTCTCAGTGTCTCAGTGTCGCTGTGTCTCAGAGTCTCAGTGTCTCAGTGCCTCAGAGTCTCAGTGAGTCTGTGTCTCAGTGTCTCAGTGTATCACTGTCTCAGTGTCTCTGTGTCTGAGTTTCTCTGTGCCTCCTTGTCACAGTGTAACAGTGTCTCTGTGTCTCACTGTCTCAGTGTCTCTGTGCCTCTGTGTCTCTGTGTCTCTGTGTTCAGTGTCTCAGTGTCTCAAAGTGTTTGTGTTTGAGTGTCTCAGAGTCTCAGTGATTCTGTTTCGCTGTGTCTTAGTGTCTCACAGTCTCAGTGTCCCAGAGTCTCAGTTTCTTCACGTCTCTTTGTCTCTGTGTCTCAGTGTCTCAGAGTTTCTGTATCTCTATGTCTCTGAGTCTCAGTGTCTCTGTGCCTCAGTGTCTCAGTGTCTCAGAGTCTCAGTGTCTCAGTGTCTCAGTGCCTCAGTGTCTCTGTGTCTCAGTGTCTCAAAGTTTCAGTGTCTCTATGTCTCTGTATCTCAGTGTCTCTGTGCCTCAGTGTCTCAGTGGCTCTGTGTCTCAGTCCCTCTGTGCCTCAGTGTCTCTTTGTCTCTGTGTCTCAGTCTCTCAGTGTCTCTGTGCCTCAGTGTCTCTGTGTCTCAGTGTCTCAAAGTCTTTGTGTCTCAGTGTCTCAGACTCTCAGTGTCTCAGTGCCTCAGAGTCTCAGTGAGTCTGTGTCTCTGTGTCTTAGAGTCTCAGTGTCCCAGAGTCTCAGTGTCTCCGCTTCTCTGTGTATCTGTATCTCTGTGCCTCAGTGACTTAGTGTCTCAGAGTCTCAGGGTCTCTGTGTCTCAGTGCCTCAGTGTCTCTATGTCTCTGTGTCTCAGTGTCTCTGTGCCTCAGTGTCTCAGTGTCTCAGAGACTCACTGTCTCTTTGTGTCTGTACCTCACTGTCTCGGTGTCTGTACCTCAGTGTCTCAGTGTCTCTGTGTCTCAGTGTCTCAGTGTCTCAGTGTATCTGTGTCTCAGTGTCCCAGAGTTTCAGTGTGTCTAGGTCTCTGTGTGTCAGTGTCTCTGTGCCTCAGTGTCTCAGAATCTCAGTGACTCTGTGTCGCAGTGCCAAAGTGTCTCTGTGTCTCAGTGTCTCAGAGTTCAGTGTCTCTATGTCTCTGTGTCTCTGGGTCTCAGTGTCTCTGTGCCTCAGTGCCTCAGTGTCTCTGTGTCTCAGTGTCTCTGTGCCTCAGTGTCTCAGAGTCTCACTGTCTCTGTGTCTCAGTGACTCAGCGGCTCAGAGTCGCAGTGTCTCTGTGTTTCAGTGTCTCTGTGCCTCAGTGTCTCAGTGTCTCTGTGTCTCAGTGTCTCTGTGTCTCAGTTTCTCTGTGTCTCAGTGTCTCTGTGTCTCAGTGTCTCTGTGTTTCAGTGTCTCTGTGTCTCAGAGACTCAGTGTCTCTTTGTCTCTGTGTCTGAGTGTCTCTGTGCATCAGTGTCACATGTGTCTCTGAGTCTCAGTGTCTCTGTGTCTCAGTGTATCACTGTCTCAGAGACTCAGTGTCTCTTTGTCTCTGTGTCTGAGTTTCTCTGTGCCTCAGTGTCACAGTGTCTCTGTGTCTCTGTGTCTCAGTGTCTCAGTGATTTTCTATCTCTGTGTCACTGTGTCTCAGTGTCTCTGTGTCTCTGTGTCTCAGTGTCTCTGTGTTTCTGTGCCTCAGTGTCTCTGTGTCTCAGTTTCTCTGTGTCTCAGTGTCTCTGCGCCTCAGTGCCTCTGTGTCTCTGTGTCTCAGTGTCTCAGAGTCTCAGAGTCTCAGTGTCTCTGTGTCTCAGTGTCTCTCTGTCTCTGTGTCTCAGTGTCTCTGTGGCTCAGTGTCTCTGTGTCTCAGTGTCTCAAAGTATTTGTGTCTCAGTGTCTCAGAGTCTCGCTGAGTCTGTGTCTCTGTATCTGAGTGTACCTGTTTCTCTGTGTCTCTTTGTCTCAGTGTCTCTGTGTCTCAGTGTCTCTGTGTCTCAGAGTTTCAGTGTCTCTAGGTCTCTGTGTCTCAGTGTCTCTGTGTCTCAGTGCATCAGTGTCCTGTGTCTCAGTGTCTCAGTGTCTCACTGACTCTGTGTCTCAGTGACTCAGTGTCTCAGAGTCTCAGTGACTCAGTGTCTCATAGTCTCACTGTCTCTGTGTCTCAGTGACTCAGTGTCTCAGAGTCTCAGTGTCTCAGAGTCTCGCTGCCTCTGTGTCTCAGTGACTCAGTGTCTCAAAGTCTCAGTGTCTCAGTGTCTCAGAGTCTCAGTGTCTCTGTGTCTCAGTGTCTATGTGCCTCAGTGTCTCAGAGTCTCAGTGTCTCAGAGTCTCAGAGTCTCAGTGTCTCAGTGTCTCAGAGTCTCGCTGCCTCTGTGTCTCAGTGACTCAGTGTCTCAGAGTCTCAGTGTCTCAGTGTCTCAGAGTCTCAGTGTCTCTGTGTCTCAGTGTCTATGTGCCTCAGTGTCTCAGAGTCTCAGTGTCTCAGAGTCTCAGAGTCTCAGAGTCTCAGAGTCTCAGTGTCTCAGTGTCTCAGAGTCTCAGTGTCTCTGTGTCTCAGTGACTCAGTGTCACATAGTCTCAGAGTCTCAGTGTCTCAGTGTCTCAGATTCTGACTGTCTCTTTGTCTCAGTGTCTCAGTGTCTCAGTGTATCAGGGTCTCAGTGTCTCAGTGTCTCAGTGTCTCAGTGTATCAGGGTCTCAGTGTCTCAGTGTCTCTGTGTCTCAGTGTCGCTGTGTCTCAGAGTCTCAGTGTCTCAGTGCCTCAGAGTCTCAGTGAGTCTGTGTCTCTGTGTCTCAGTGTCTCTGTGTCTCTGTTTCTCTGTGTCTCAGTGTCTCAGTGTCTCTGTGTCTCAGTCTCACAGTGTCTCAGTGTCTCAGTGTCTCAGTGACTCTGTGCCTCAGTCTATCAGACTCTCAGTGTCTCTGTGTCTCAGAGGCTCAGTGTCTCTGTGTCTCAGTGTCTCTGTGTCTCAGTGTCTCAGTCTCTCAGAATCTCAGTGTCTCTGTGTCTCAGTGTCTGTGTCTCAGTGTCTCAGTGTCTCTGCGTCTCTGTGTCTCTGTATCTGAGTGTACCTGTTTCTCTGTGTCTCTTTGTCTCAGTGTCTCTGTGTCTCAGTGTCTCAGAGTTTCAGTGTCTCTAGGTCTCTGTGTCTCAGTGTCTCTGTGTCTCAGTGCATCAGTGTCCTGTGTCTCAGTGTCTCAGAGTCTCACTGACTCTGTGTCTCAGTGACTCAGTGTCTCAGAGTCTCAGTGACTCAGTGTCTCATAGTCTCACTGTCTCTGTGTCTCAGTGACTCAGTGTCTCAGAGTCTCAGTGTCTCAGAGTCTCGCTGCCTCTGTGTCTCAGTGACTCAGTGTCTCAAAGTCTCAGTGTCTCAGTGTCTCAGAGTCTCAGTGTCTCTGTGTCTCAGTGTCTATGTGCCTCAGTGTCTCAGAGTCTCAGTGTCTCAGAGTCTCAGTGACTCAGTGTCTCATAGTCTCACTGTCTCTGTGTCTCAGTGACTCAGTGTCTCAGAGTCTCAGTGTCTCAGAGTCTCGCTGCCTCTGTGTCTCAGTGACTCAGTGTCTCAGAGTCTCAGTGTCTCAGTGTCTCAGAGTCTCAGTGACTCTGTGTCTCAGTGTCTATGTGCCTCAGTGTCTCAGAGTCTCAGTGTCTCAGAGTCTCAGAGTCTCAGTGTCTCAGTGTCTCAGAGTCTCAGTGTCTCTGTGTCTCAGTGACTCAGTGTCTCAGAGTCTCAGAGTCTCAGTGTCTCAGTGTCTCAGATTCTGACTGTCTCTTTGTCTCAGTGTCTCAGTGTCTCAGTGTATCAGGGTCTCAGTGTCTCAGTGTCTCAGTGTCGCTGTGTCTCAGAGTCTCAGTGTCTCAGTGCCTCAGAGTCTCAGTGAGTCTGTGTCTCAGTGTCTCAGTGTATCACTGTCTCAGTGTCTCTGTGTCTGAGTTTCTCTGTGCCTCCTTGTCACAGTGTAACAGTGTCTCTGTGTCTCACTGTCTCAGTGTCTCTGTGCCTCTGTGTCTCTGTGTCTCTGTGTTCAGTGTCTCAGTGTCTCAAAGTGTTTGTGTTTGAGTGTCTCAGAGTCTCAGTGATTCTGTTTCGCTGTGTCTTAGTGTCTCACAGTCTCAGTGTCCCAGAGTCTCAGTTTCTTCACGTCTCTTTGTCTCTGTGTCTCAGTGTCTCAGAGTTTCTGTATCTCTATGTCTCTGAGTCTCAGTGTCTCTGTGCCTCAGTGTCTCAGTGTCTCAGAGTCTCAGTGTCTCAGTGTCTCAGTGCCTCAGTGTCTCTGTGTCTCAGTGTCTCAAAGTTTCAGTGTCTCTATGTCTCTGTATCTCAGTGTCTCTGTGCCTCAGTGTCTCAGTGGCTCTGTGTCTCAGTCCCTCTGTGCCTCAGTGTCTCTTTGTCTCTGTGTCTCAGTCTCTCAGTGTCTCTGTGCCTCAGTGTCTCTGTGTCTCAGTGTCTCAAAGTCTTTGTGTCTCAGTGTCTCAGACTCTCAGTGTCTCAGTGCCTCAGAGTCTCAGTGAGTCTGTGTCTCTGTGTCTTAGAGTCTCAGTGTCCCAGAGTCTCAGTGTCTCCGCTTCTCTGTGTATCTGTATCTCTGTGCCTCAGTGACTTAGTGTCTCAGAGTCTCAGGGTCTCTGTGTCTCAGTGCCTCAGTGTCTCTATGTCTCTGTGTCTCAGTGTCTCTGTGCCTCAGTGTCTCAGTGTCTCAGAGACTCACTGTCTCTTTGTGTCTGTACCTCACTGTCTCGGTGTCTGTACCTCAGTGTCTCAGTGTCTCTGTGTCTCAGTGTCTCAGTGTCTCAGTGTATCTGTGTCTCAGTGTCCCAGAGTTTCAGTGTGTCTAGGTCTCTGTGTGTCAGTGTCTCTGTGCCTCAGTGTCTCAGAATCTCAGTGACTCTGTGTCGCAGTGCCAAAGTGTCTCTGTGTCTCAGTGTCTCAGAGTTCAGTGTCTCTATGTCTCTGTGTCTCTGGGTCTCAGTGTCTCTGTGCCTCAGTGCCTCAGTGTCTCTGTGTCTCAGTGTCTCTGTGCCTCAGTGTCTCAGAGTCTCACTGTCTCTGTGTCTCAGTGACTCAGCGGCTCAGAGTCGCAGTGTCTCTGTGTTTCAGTGTCTCTGTGCCTCAGTGTCTCAGTGTCTCTGTGTCTCAGTGTCTCTGTGTCTCAGTTTCTCTGTGTCTCAGTGTCTCTGCGTCTCAGTGTCTCTGTGCCTCAGTATCTCAGGGTCTCAGTGTCTCTGTGTCTCAGTGCCTCAGTGTCTCTGTGTCTCAGAGTTTCAGTGTCTCTATGTCTCTGGGTCTCAGTGTCTCTTTGGCTCAGAGTCTCAGTGTCTCTGTGCCTCAATGTCTCAGAAGCTCATTGTCTCTGTGTTTCAGTGTCTCTGCGCCTCAGTGACTCTGTGTCTCTGTGTCACTGTGTCTCAGTATCTCAGAGTCTCAGGGTCTCAGTGTCTCTGTGTCTCAGTGCCTCAGTGTCTCTGTGTCTCAGAGTTTCAGTGTCTCTATGTCTCTGGGTCTCAGTGTCTCTGTGTCTCAGTGTCTCAGTGTCTCTGTGCCTCAGTATCTCTGTGTCTCTGTGTCTCAGTGTCTCAAAGTCTTTGAGTCTCAGTGTCTCAATGAGTCTGTGTCTGTCTCTTAGTGTCACACAGTCTCAGTGTCCCAGAGACTCAGTGTCTCCAAGTCTCTGTGTCTCAGTGTCTCTGTGTCTCAGTGCCTCAGTGTCTCTGTGTCTCAGAGTTTCAGTGTCTCTATGTCTCTGGGTCTCAGTGTCTCTTTGGCTCAGTGTCTCAGAAGCTCATTGTCTCTGTGTTTCAGTGTCTCTGCGCCTCAGTGACTCTGTGTCTCTGTGTCACTGTGTCTCAGTATCTCAGAGTCTCAGAGTCTCAGTGTCTCTGTGTCTCAGTGTCTCTGTGCCTCAGTATCTCTGTGTCTCAGTGTCTCAAAGTCTTTGAGTCTCAGTGTCTCAGAGTCTCAGTGAGTCTGTGTCTGTCTCTTAGTGTCACACAGTCTCAGTGTCCCAGAGACTCAGTGTCTCCAAGTCTCTGTGTCTCTGTGTCTCAGTGTCTCTGTGCCTCAGTGTATCTGTGTCTCAGTGTCTCAGAGTTTCAGTGTCTCTATGTCCCTGTGTCTCAGTGTCTCTGTGCCTCAGTGTCTCAGAGTCTCTGTGTCTCAGTGTCTCAGTGCCTCGGTGTCTCTCTGTCTCATTGTCTCTGTGCCTCAGTGTATCTTTGTCTCAGTATCTCAGAGTTTCAGTGTCTCTATGTCTCTGTGTCTCAGTGTCTCTGTGCCTCAGTGTCTCAGTGTCTCTGTGCCTCAGTGTCTCACTGTCTCAGTGTCTCAGTATCTCTGTGTCTCAGTGTATCAGCATCTCAGAGAATCAGTGTCTCTGTGTCTCAGTGTCTCAATGTATTTCTATCTCTGTGTCTCTGTGTCTCAGTGTCTCTGTGTTTCTGTGCCTCAGTGTCTCTGTGTCTCAGTTTCTCTGTGTCTCAGTGTCTCTGCGCCTCAGTGCCTCTGTGTCTCTGTGTCTCAGTGTCTCTGTGTTTCTGTGCCTCAGTGTCTCTGTGTCTCTGTGTCTCAGTGTCTCAGAGTCTCAGAGTCTCAGTGTCTCTGTGTCTCAGTGTCTCTCTGTCTCTGTGTCTCAGTGTCTCTGTGGCTCAGTGTCTCTGTGTCTCAGTGTCTCAAAGTCTTTGTGTCTCAGTGTCTCAGAGTCTCGCTGAGTCTGTGTCTCTGTGTCTTAGAGTCTCAGTGTCCCAGAGTCTCAGTTTCTTCACGTCTCTGTCTCTCTGTGTCTCAGTGTCTCTGTGCCTCAGTGTATCTGTGTCTCAGTGTCTCAGAGTTTCTGTATCTCTATGGCTCTGTGTCTCAGTGTCTCTGTGCCTCAGAGTCTCACTGTCTCAGAGTCTCAGTGTCTCTGTGTCTCAGTGCCTCAGTGTCTCTGTGTCTCAGTGTCTCAGAGTTTCAGTGTCTCTATGTCTCTGTATCTCAGTGTCTCTGTGCCTCAGTGTCTCAGTGTCTCTGTGTCTCAGTCCCTCAGAGCCTCAGTGACTCTCTATCTCTGTGTCTCTGTGCCTCAGTGTCTCTTTGTCTCTGTGTCTCAGTGTCTCAGTGTCTCTGTGCCCGGTGTCTCTGTGTCTCAGTGTCTCAAAGTCTTTGTGTCTCAGTGTCTCAGACTCTCAGTGTCTCAGTGCCTCAGAGTCTCAGTGAGTCTGCTTCTCTGTGTCTTAGAGTCTCAGTGTCCCAGAGTCTCAGTGTCTCTGCTTCTCTGTGTCTCAGTGTCTCTGTGCCTCAGTGTAACTGTATCTCAGTGTCTCAGAGTTTCAGTGTCTCTATGTCTCTATGTCTCAGGGTCTCTGTGCCTCAGTGTCTCAGACGCTCAGTGTCTCAGTGTCTCAGTGCCTCAGTGTCTCAGTGTCTCAAAGTTTCAGTGTCTCTATGTCTCTGTATCTCAGTGTCTCTGTGCCTCAGTGTCTCTTTGTCTCTGTGTCTCAGTCTCTCAGTGTCTCTGTGCCTCAGTGTCTCTGTGTCTCAGTGTCTCAGGGTCTCAGTGCCTCTGTGTCTCAGTGCCTCAGTGTCTCTGTGTCTCAGAGTTTCAGTGTCTCTATGTCTCTGGGTCTCAGTGTCTCTTTGGCTCAGAGTCTCAGTGTCTCTGTGCCTCAACGTCTCAGAAGCTCATTGTCTCTGTGTTTCAGTGTCTCTGCGCCTCAGTGACTCTGTGTCTCTGTGTCACTGTGTCTCAGTATCTCAGAGTCTCAGAGTCTCAGTGTCTCTGTGTCTCAGTGTCTCAGTGTCTCTGTGCCTCAGTATCTCTGTGTCTCTGTGTCTCAGTGTCTCAAAGTCTTTGAGTCTCAGTGTCTCAATGAGTCTGTGTCTGTCTCTTAGTGTCACACAGTCTCAGTGTCCCAGAGACTCAGTGTCTCCAAGTCTCTGTGTCTCAGTGTCTCTGTGTCTCAGTGTCTCAGAGTTTCAGTGTCTCTATGTCTCTGTGTCTCAGTGTCTCTGTGCCTCAGTGTCTCTTTGTCTCAGTATCTCAGAGTTTCAGTGTCTCTATGTCTCTGTGTCTCTGTGTCTCAGTGTCTCTGTGCCTCAGTGTCTCAGTGTCTCTGTGCCTCAGTGTCTCAGTGCCTCAGTGACTCTCTGTCTCTGTGTCTCAGTGTCTCAGTGTCACTGTGCCTCAGTGTCTCTGTGTTTCAGTGTCTCTGTGTCTCAGAGACTCAGTGTCTCTTTGTCTCTGTGTCTGAGTGACTCTGTGCATCAGTGTCACATGTGTCTCTGAGTCTCAGTGTCTCTGTGTCTCAGTGTATCACTGTCTCAGAGACTCAGTGTCTCTTTGTCTCTGTGTCTGAGTTTCTCTGTGCCTCAGTGTCACAGTGTAACAGTGTCTCTGTGACTCACTGTCTCTGTGTCTCAGTGTATCAGCATCTCAGAGAATCAGTGTCTCTGTGTCTGATTTTTTCTGTGCCACAGTGTCTCAGTGTCTCAGTGTCTCTGTGTCTCAGTGTCTCAGTGATTTTCTATCTCTGTGTCTCTGTGTCTCAGTGTCTCTGTGTCTCTGTGTCTCAGTGTCTCTGTGTTTCTGTGTCTCACTGTCTCTGTGTCTCACTGTCTCTGTGTCTCAGTGACTCAGTGTCTCAGAGTCTCAGTGTCTCAGTGTCTCAGAGTCTCACTGTCTCTGTGTCTCAGTGACTCAGAGTCTCAGTATCTCAGTGTCTCAGAGTCTCAGTGTCTCAATGTCTATGTGCCTCAATGTCTCAGAGTCTCACTGTCTCTGTGTCTCTGTGTCTCAGTGTCTCAGTGTCTCAGTGTCTCAGGGTCTCAGTGTCTCAGTGTCTATGTGTCTCAGAGTCTCAGTGTCTCAGTGTCTCAGTGTCTCTGAGTCTCCGTCTCAGTGTCTCAGTGCCTCAGAGTCTCAGTGAGTCTGTGTCTCTGTGTCTCAGTGTCTCTGTGTCTCTGTTTCTCTGTGTCTCAGTGTCTCTGTGTCTCAGAGACTCAGCGCCTCAGTGTCTCAGTGTCTCAGTGCCTCAGAGTCTCAGTGTCTCAGTGTCTCTGTGTCTCAGTGTCTCAGTGTCTCAGTGTATCTGTGTCTCAGTGTCCCAGAGTTTCAGTGTGTCTAAGTCTCTGTGTGTCAGTGTCTCTGTGCCTCAGTGTCTCAGAATCTCAGTGACTCTGTGTCGCAGTGCCAAAGTGTCTCTGTGTCTCAGTGTCTCAGAGTTCAGTGTCTCTATGTCTCTGTGTCTCTGGGTCTCAGTGTCTCTGTGCCTCAGTGCCTCAGTGTCTCTGTGTCTCAGTGTCTCTGTGCCTCAGTGTCTCAGAGTCTCACTGTCTCTGTGTCTCAGTGACTCAGCGGCTCAGAGTCGCAGTGTCTCTGTGTTTCAGTGTCTCTGTGCCTCAGTGTCTCAGTGTCTCTGTGTCTCAGTGTCTCTGTGTCTCAGTTTCTCTGTGTCGCAGTGTCTCTGCGTCTCAGTGTCTCTGTGCCTCAGTGTCTCAGGGTCTCAGTGTCTCTGTGTCTCAGTGCCTCAGTGTCTCTGTGTCTCAGAGTTTCAGTGTCTCTATGTCTCTGGGTCTCAGTGTCTCTTTGGCTCAGTGTCTCAGAAGCTCATTGTCTCTGTGTTTCAGTGTCTCTGCGCCTCAGTGACTCTGTGTCTCTGTGTCACTGTGTCTCAGTATCTCAGAGTCTCAGAGTCTCAGTGTCTCTGTGTCTCAGTGTCTCAGTGTCTCTGTGCCTCAGTATCTCTGTGTCTCTGTGTCTCAGTGTCTCAAAGTCTTTGAGTCTCAGTGTCTCAATGAGTCTGTGTCTGTCTCTTAGTGTCACACAGTCTCAGTGTCCCAGAGACTCAGTGTCTCCAAGTCTCTGTGTCTCAGTGTCTCTGTGCCTCAGTGTATCTGTGTCTCAGTGTCTCAGAGTTTCAGTGTCTCTATGTCTCTGTGTCTCTGTGTCTCAGTGTCTCTGTGCCTCAGTGTCTCAGTGCCTCAGTGACTCTTTGTCTCAGTATCTCAGAGTTTCAGTGTCTCTATGTCTCTATGTCTCTGTGTCTCAGTGTCTCTGTGCCTCAGTGTCTCTTTGTCTCAGTATCTCAGAGTTTCAGTGTCTCTATGTCTCTGTGTCTCTGTGTCTCAGTGTCTCTGTGCCTCAGTGTCTCAGTGCCTCAGTGACTCTCTGTCTCTGTGTCTCAGTGTCTCAGTGTCTCAGTGTCTCTGTGCCTCAGTGTCTCTGTGTTTCAGTGTCTCTGTGTCTCAGAGACTCAGTGTCTCTTTGTCTCTGTGTCTGAGTGTCTCTGTGCATCAGTGTCACATGTGTCTCTGAGTCTCAGTGTCTCTGTGTCTCAGTGTATCACTGTCTCAGAGACTCAGTGTCTCTTTGTCTCTGTGTCTGAGTTTCTCTGTGCCTCAGTGTCACAGTGTCTCTGTGTCTCTGTGTCTCAGTGTCTCAGTGATTTTCTATCTCTGTGTCACTGTGTCTCAGTGTCTCTGTGTCTCTGTGTCTCAGTGTCTCTGTGTTTCTGTGCCTCAGTGTCTCTGTGTCTCAGTTTCTCTGTGTCTCAGTGTCTCTGCGCCTCAGTGCCTCTGTGTCTCTGTGTCTCAGTGTCTCAGAGTCTCAGAGTCTCAGTGTCTCTGTGTCTCAGTGTCTCTCTGTCTCTGTGTCTCAGTGTCTCTGTGGCTCAGTGTCTCTGTGTCTCAGTGTCTCAAAGTATTTGTGTCTCAGTGTCTCAGAGTCTCGCTGAGTCTGTGTCTCTGTATCTGAGTGTACCTGTTTCTCTGTTTCTCTTTGTCTCAGTGTCTCTGTGTCTCAGTGTCTCTGTGTCTCAGAGTTTCAGTGTCTCTAGGTCTCTGTGTCTCAGTGTCTCTGTGTCTCAGTGCATCAGTGTCCTGTGTCTCAGTGTCTCAGTGTCTCACTGACTCTGTGTCTCAGTGACTCAGTGTCTCAGAGTCTCAGTGACTCAGTGTCTCATAGTCTCACTGTCTCTGTGTCTCAGTGACTCAGTGTCTCAGAGTCTCAGTGTCTCAGAGTCTCGCTGCCTCTGTGTCTCAGTGACTCAGTGTCTCAGAGTCTCAGTGTCTCAGTGTCTCAGAGTCTCAGTGTCTCTGTGTCTCAGTGTCTATGTGCCTCAGTGTCTCAGAGTCTCAGTGTCTCAGAGTCTCAGAGTCTCAGTGTCTCAGTGTCTCAGAGTCTCGCTGCCTCTGTGTCTCAGTGACTCAGTGTCTCAGAGTCTCAGTGTCTCAGTGTCTCAGAGTCTCAGTGTCTCTGTGTCTCAGTGTCTATGTGCCTCAGTGTCTCAGAGTCTCAGTGTCTCAGAGTCTCAGAGTCTCAGAGTCTCAGAGTCTCAGTGTCTCAGTGTCTCAGAGTCTCAGTGTCTCTGTGTCTCAGTGACTCAGTGTCACATAGTCTCAGAGTCTCAGTGTCTCAGTGTCTCAGATTCTGACTGTCTCTTTGTCTCAGTGTCTCAGTGTCTCAGTGTATCAGGGTCTCAGTGTCTCAGTGTCTCAGTGTCTCAGTGTATCAGGGTCTCAGTGTCTCAGTGTCTCTGTGTCTCAGTGTCGCTGTGTCTCAGAGTCTCAGTGTCTCAGTGCCTCAGAGTCTCAGTGAGTCTGTGTCTCTGTGTCTCAGTGTCTCTGTGTCTCTGTTTCTCTGTGTCTCAGTGTCTCAGTGTCTCTGTGTCTCAGTCTCACAGTGTCTCAGTGTCTCAGTGTCTCAGTGACTCTGTGCCTCAGTCTATCAGACTCTCAGTGTCTCTGTGTCTCAGAGGCTCAGTGTCTCTGTGTCTCAGTGTCTCTGTGTCTCAGTGTCTCAGTCTCTCAGAATCTCAGTGTCTCTGTGTCTCAGTGTCTGTGTCT
This sequence comes from Prionace glauca, assembly GCA_037974335.1. Taxonomy (NCBI): domain Eukaryota; kingdom Metazoa; phylum Chordata; class Chondrichthyes; order Carcharhiniformes; family Carcharhinidae; genus Prionace; species Prionace glauca. Next base: position 188,244 of record JBBMRE010000227.1, on the reverse strand, counting down.
CAGTGTCTCAGTGTCTCTGCGTCTCTGTGTCTCTGTATCTGAGTGTACCTGTTTCTCTGTGTCTCTTTGTCTCAGTGTCTCTGTGTCTCAGTGTCTCAGAGTTTCAGTGTCTCTAGGTCTCTGTGTCTCAGTGTCTCTGTGTCTCAGTGCATCAGTGTCCTGTGTCTCAGTGTCTCAGAGTCTCACTGACTCTGTGTCTCAGTGACTCAGTGTCTCAGAGTCTCAGTGACTCAGTGTCTCATAGTCTCACTGTCTCTGTGTCTCAGTGACTCAGTGTCTCAGAGTCTCAGTGTCTCAGAGTCTCGCTGCCTCTGTGTCTCAGTGACTCAGTGTCTCAAAGTCTCAGTGTCTCAGTGTCTCAGAGTCTCAGTGTCTCTGTGTCTCAGTGTCTATGTGCCTCAGTGTCTCAGAGTCTCAGTGTCTCAGAGTCTCAGAGTCTCAGTGTCTCAGTGTCTCAGAGTCTCGCTGTCTCTGTGTCTCAGTGACTCAGTGTCTCAGAGTCTCAGTGTCTCAGTGTCTCAGAGTCTCAGTGACTCTGTGTCTCAGTGTCTATGTGCCTCAGTGTCTCAGAGTCTCAGTGTCTCAGAGTCTCAGAGTCTCAGTGTCTCAGTGTCTCAGAGTCTCAGTGTCTCTGTGTCTCAGTGACTCAGTGTCTCAGAGTCTCAGAGTCTCAGTGTCTCAGTGTCTCAGATTCTGACTGTCTCTTTGTCTCAGTGTCTCAGTGTCTCAGTGTATCAGGGTCTCAGTGTCTCAGTGTCTCAGTGTCGCTGTGTCTCAGAGTCTCAGTGTCTCAGTGCCTCAGAGTCTCAGTGAGTCTGTGTCTCAGTGTCTCAGTGTATCACTGTCTCAGTGTCTCTGTGTCTGAGTTTCTCTGTGCCTCCTTGTCACAGTGTAACAGTGTCTCTGTGTCTCACTGTCTCAGTGTCTCTGTGCCTCTGTGTCTCTGTGTCTCTGTGTTCAGTGTCTCAGTGTCTCAAAGTGTTTGTGTTTGAGTGTCTCAGAGTCTCAGTGATTCTGTTTCGCTGTGTCTTAGTGTCTCACAGTCTCAGTGTCCCAGAGTCTCAGTTTCTTCACGTCTCTTTGTCTCTGTGTCTCAGTGTCTCAGAGTTTCTGTATCTCTATGTCTCTGAGTCTCAGTGTCTCTGTGCCTCAGTGTCTCAGTGTCTCAGAGTCTCAGTGTCTCAGTGTCTCAGTGCCTCAGTGTCTCTGTGTCTCAGTGTCTCAAAGTTTCAGTGTCTCTATGTCTCTGTATCTCAGTGTCTCTGTGCCTCAGTGTCTCAGTGGCTCTGTGTCTCAGTCCCTCTGTGCCTCAGTGTCTCTTTGTCTCTGTGTCTCAGTCTCTCAGTGTCTCTGTGCCTCAGTGTCTCTGTGTCTCAGTGTCTCAAAGTCTTTGTGTCTCAGTGTCTCAGACTCTCAGTGTCTCAGTGCCTCAGAGTCTCAGTGAGTCTGTGTCTCTGTGTCTTAGAGTCTCAGTGTCCCAGAGTCTCAGTGTCTCCGCTTCTCTGTGTATCTGTATCTCTGTGCCTCAGTGACTTAGTGTCTCAGAGTCTCAGGGTCTCTGTGTCTCAGTGCCTCAGTGTCTCAGAGACTCACTGTCTCTTTGTGTCTGTACCTCACTGTCTCGGTGTCTGTACCTCAGTGTCTCAGTGTCTCTGTGTCTCAGTGTTTCAGCATCTCAGAGAATCAGTGTCTCTGTGTCTGAGTTTCTCTGTGCCTCAATGGCACAGTGTCTCAGTGTCTCTGTGTCTCAGTTATCTCAGTGTTTATCTATCTCTGTGTCTCAGTGTCTCAGAGTCTCTGTGACTCTGTGTTTCTGTGCTTCAGTGTCTCTGTGTCTCTATGTCTCTGTGTCTCAGTGTCTCAGAGTCTCAGAATCTCAGTGTCTCTGTGTCTCACTGTCTCAGTGTCTCTGTGTCTCAGTGTATCAGCATCTCAGAGAATCAGTGTCTCTGTGTCTGAGTTTCTCTGTGCCTCAATCGCACAGTGTCTCAGTGTCTCCGTGTCTCAGTGTCTCCAAGTCTCTGTGTCTCTGCGTCTCAGTGTCTCTGTGCCTCAGTGTATCTGTGTCTCAGTGTCTCAGAGTTTCAGTGTCTCTATGTCTCTGTGTCTCACTGTCTCTGTGTCTCAGTGCCTCAGTGTCTCTCTGTCTCAGTGTCTCTGTGCCTCAGTGTCCCTTTGTCTTAGAGTCTCAGTGTCTCAGAGTCTCAGTGTCTCTGTGTCTCAGTGCCTCTGTGTCTCAGTATCTCAGAGTTTCAGTGTCTCTATGTCTCTGTGTCTCTGTGTCTCTGTGCCTCAGTGTCTCAGTGTGTGTGTGTCTCAGCCCCTCAGTGCCTCAGTGACTCTCTGTCTCTGTGTCTCTGTGTCTCAGTGTCTCTTTGTCACTGTGTCTCAGTGTCTCAGTGTCTCTGTGCATCAGTGTCATTGTGTCCCTAAGTCTTTGTGTCTCAGTGTCTCAGACTCTCAGTGTCTCAGTGCCTCAGAGTCTCAGTGAGTCTGTGTCTCTGTGTCTTAGAGTCTCAGTGTCCCAGAGTCTCAGTGTCTCCGCTTCTCTGTGTCTCTGTGTCACAGTGTCTCTGTCCCTCAGTGTTTCTGTAACTCAGTGACTCAGAGTTTCAGTGTCTCTATGTCTCTGTGTCTCAGTGTCTCTGTGCCTCAGTGTCTCAGTGTCTCAGAGTCTCAGTGTCTCTGTGTCTCAGTGTCTCAGAGCTTCAGTGTCTCTATGTCTCAGTGCCTCAGTGTCTCTCTGTCTCAGTGTCTCTGTGCCTCACTTTGTGTCCGTGTCACAGTGTCTCAGAGTCTCAGTGTCTCTGTGTCTCAGTGCCTCAGTGTCTCTATGTCTCTGTGTCTCAGTGTCTCTGTGCCTCAGTGTCCCAGTGTCTCTGTGTCTCTGTCCCTCAGTGCCTCAGTGACTCTCTGTTTCTTCGTCTCTGTGTCTCAGTGTCTCTGTGCCTCAGTGTCTCTGTGTTTCAGTGTATCAGTGTCTCAGAGACTCACTGGCTCTTTGTCCCTGTGTCTGGGTGTCTCTGTGCATCAGTGTCACAGTGTCACAGTGTCTCGGTGTCTCAGTGTCTCAGAGTCAAAGTGTCTCAGTGTCTCAGAGTCTCAGCGTCTCAGTGTCTCTGTGACTCAGTGTATCAGTGTCTCAGAGACTCAGTGTCTCTTTGTCTCTGTGTCTGAGTTTCTCTGTGCCTCAGTGTCACAGAGTCACTATGTCTCTGTGTCTCACTGTCTTAGTGTCTCCTGTGTCTCAGTGTCTCAGAGTCATAGTGTGTCTGTGCCTCAGTGTCCCAGTGTCTCTGTGTCTCAGTGTATCAGCATCTCAGAGAATCAGTGTCTCTGTGTCTGAGTGTCTCTGTGCCTCAATGGCACAGTGTCTCAGTGTCTCTGTGTCTCAGTGTCTCAGTATTTATCTATCTCTGTGTCTCAGAGTCTCTATGTCTCGGTGTTTCTGTGCCTCAGTGTCTCAGTTTCTCTGTGTCTCAGTGACTCTATGTCTCAGTGTCTCTGCGCCTCAGTGCCTCTGTGTCTCTATGTCTCTGTGTCTCTGTGTCTCAAATTCTCAGTGTGTCTGTGCATCAGTGTCTCAGTGTCTCTGTGTCTCAGTGTCTCAAAGTCTTTGTATCTCAGTGTCTCAGAGTCTCAGTGAGTCTGTGTCTCTGTGTCTTAGTGTCTCACAGTCTCAGTGTTCCAGAGTCTCAGTGTCTCCAAGTCTCTGTGTCTCTGTGTCTCAGTGTCTCTGTGCCTCAGTGTATCTGTGTCTCAGTGTCTCAGAGTTTCTGTGTCTCTATGTCTCTGTCCCTCAGTGTCTCTGTGCCTCAGTGTCTCAGTGTCTCAGAGTCTCAGTGTCTCTGTGTCTCAGTGCCTCAGTGTCACTCTGTCTCAGTGTCCCTGTGCCTCAGTGTCTCTTTGTCTCAGTGTCTCAGTGTCTCTGTGTCTCAGTGCCTCAGAGTCTCTGTGTCTAAGTATCTCAGAGTTTCAGTGTCTCTATGTCTCTGTGTCTCAGTGTCCCTGTGCCTCAGTGTCTCTGTGTCTCAGTCCCTCAGTGCCTCAGTGACTCTCTATCTCTGTGTCTCTGTGCCTCAGTGTCTCTTTGTCTCTTTGTCTCACTGTCTCAGTGTCTCTGTGCCTCAGTGTCTCTGTATTTCAGTGTATCAGTGTCTCAGAGACTCACTGTCTCTTTGTCTCTGTGCATCAGTGTCTCAGTGTCTCAGAGTCTCAGAGTCTCAGTGTCTCTGTGTCTCAGTGTATCAGTGTCTCAGTGTCTCAGTGTCTCAGTGTCTCAGTGTATCAGTGTCTCAGAGACTCAGTGTCTCTTTGTCTCTGTGTCTGAGTTACTCTCTGCCTCATTGTCACAGTGTAACAGTGTCTCTGTGTCTCAGTATCTCAGAGTCTCAGAGTGTCTGTGCCTCAGTGTCTCAGTGTCTCTGTGTCTCAGTGCCTCTGTGTCTCAGTGTGTCAGCATCTCAGAGAATCAGTGTCACTGTGTCTGAGTTTCTCTGTGCCTCAATGGCACAGTGTCTCTGTGTCTCAGTTTCTCAGTGTTTTTCTATCTCTGTGTCTCAGTGCCTCAGAGTCTCTGTGTCTCTGTCTTTCTGTGCCTCAGTGTCTCTGTGTCTCAGATTTTCTGTGTCTCAGTGACTCTGTGTCTCAGTGTCTCTGCGCCTCAGTGCCTCTGTGTCTCAGTGTTTCTGTGTCTCTGTGTCTCAGTGTCTCAGAGTCTCAGAGTCTCAGTGTCTCTGTGTCTCAATGTCTCAGTGTCTCCAAGTCTCTGTGTCTCTGTGTCTCAGTGTCTCTGTGCCTCAGTGTATCTGTGTCTCAGTGTCTCAGAGTTTCAGTGTCTCTATGTCTCTGTGTCTCACTGTCTCTGTGTCTCAGTGCCTCAGTGTCTCTCTGTCTCAGTGTCTCTGTGCCTCAGTGTCCCTTTGTCTTAGAGTCTCAGTGTCTCAGAGTCTCAGTGTCTCTGTGTCTCAGTGCCTCTGTGTCTCAGTATCTCAGAGTCTTTGTGTCTCAGTGTCTCAGACTCTCAGTGTCTCAGTGCGTCAGAGTCTCAGTGAGTCTGTGTCTCTGTGTCTTAGAGTCTCAGTGTCCCAGAGTCTCAGTGTCTCCGCTTCTCTGTGTCTCTGTGTCACAGTGTCTCTGTCCCTCAGTGTTTCTGTAACTCAGTGTCTCAGAGTTTCAGTGTCTCTATGTCTCTGTGTCTCAGTGTCTCTGTGCCTCAGTGTCTCAGTGTCTCAGAGTCTCAGTGTCTCTGTGTCTCAGTGTCTCTGTGTCTCTGTGCCTCAGTGTCTCTGTGTCTCAGTGTCTCAGAGTTTCTGTGTCTCTGTGTCTCTGTCCCTCAGTGTCTCTGTGTCTCAGTGCCTCAGTGTCACTCTGTCTCAGTGTCCCTGTGCCTCAGTGTCTCTTTGTCTCAGTGTCTCAGTGTCTCAGAGTCTCAGTGTCTCTGTGTCTCAGTGCCTCAGTGTCTCTGTGTCTAAGTATCTCAGAGTTTCAGTGTCTCTATGTCTCTGTGTCTCAGTGTCCCTGTGCCTCAGTGTCTCTGTGTCTCAGTCCCTCAGTGCCTCAGTGACTCTCTATCTCTGTGTCTCTGTGCCTCAGTGTCTCTTTGTCTCTTTGTCTCACTGTCTCACTGTCTCTGTGCCTCAGTGTCTCTGTATTTCAGTGTATCAGTGTCTCAGAGACTCACTGTCTCTTTGTCTCTGTGTCTGAGTGTCTCTGTGCATCAGTGTCTCTGTGTCTCAGTGTCTCAGTGTCTCAGAGTCTCAGAGTCTCAGTGTCTCTGTGTCTCAGTGTCTCAGAGTCTCAGTGTCTCAGTGTCTCTGTGTCTCAGTGTATCAGTGTCTCAGAGACTCAGTGTCTCTTTGTCTCTGTGTCTGAGTTACTCTCTGCCTCAGTGTCACAGTGTAACAGTGTCTCTGTGTCTCAGTATCTCAGAGTCTCAGAGTGTCTGTGCCTCAGTGTCTCAGTGTCTCTGTGTCTCAGGGCCTCTGTGTCTCAGTGTGTCAGCATCTCAGAGAATCAGTGTCTCTGTGTCTGAGTTTCTCTGTGCCTCAATGGCACAGTGTCTCTGTGTCTCAGTTTCTCAGTGTTTTTCTATCTCTGTGTCTCAGTGCCTCAGAGTCTCTGTGTCTCTGTGTTTCTGTGCCTCAGTGTCTCTGTGTCTCAGATTCTCTGTGTCTCAGTGACTCTGTGTCTCAGTGTCTCTGTGCCTCAGTGCCTCTGTGTCTCAGTGTCTCTGTGTCTCTGTGTCTCAGTGTCTCAGAGTCTCAGAGTCTCTGAGTCTCAGTGTCTCTGTGTCTCCAAGTCTCTGTGTCTCTGTGTATCAGTGTCTCTATGTCTCTGTGTCTCAGTGTCTCTGTGCCTCAGTGTCTCAGTGTCTCAGAGTCTCAGTGTCTCTGTGTCTCAGTGCCTCAGTGTCACTCTGTCTCAGTGTCCCTGTGCCTCAGTGTCTCTTTGTCTCAGTGTCTCAGTGTTTCAGAGTCTCAGTGTCTCAGTGTCTCAGTGTCTCTGTGCCTCAGTGTCTCTGTGTCTAAGTATCTAAGAGTTTCAGTGTCTCTATGTCTCTGTGTCTCAGTGTCCCTGTGCCTCAGTGTCTCAGTGTCTCAGTCCCTCAGTGCCTCAGTGACTCTCTGTCTCTGTGTCTCTGTGCCTCAGTGTCTCTTTGTCTCTGTGTCTCAGTGTCTCTGTGCCTCAGTGTCTTTGTGTTTCAGTGTATCAGTGTCTCAGAGACTCACTGTCTTTTTGTCTCTGTGTCTGAGTGTCTCTGTGCATCAGTGTCACAGTGTCTCTGTGTCTCAGTGTCTCAGAGTCAAAGTGTCTCAGTGTCTCAGTGACTCAGAGTCTCAGTGTTTCAGTGTCTCAGAGACTCAGTGTCTCTTTGTCTCTGTGTCTGAGTGTCTCTGTGCCTCAGTGTATTCGCATCTCAGAGAATCAGTGTCTCTGTGCCTGAGTTTCTCTGTGCCTCAATGGCACAGTGTCTCAGTGTCTCTGTGTCTCAGTTATCTCAGTGTTTATCTATCTCTGTGTCTCAGTGTCTCAGAGTCTCTGTGACTCTGTGTTTCTGTGCCTCAGTGCCTCTGTGTCTCAGTTTCTCAATGTCTCAGTGACTCTGTGCCTCAATGTCTCTGCGCCTCTGTGCCTCTGTGTCTCTATGTCTCTGTGTCTCAGTGTCTCAGAGTCTCAGAGTCTCAGAGTCTCAGTGTCTCTGTGTCTCACTGTCTCAGTGTCTCTGTGTCTCAGTGTCTCTATGTCTCAGTCTATCAGCATCTCAGAGAATCAGTGTCTTTGTGTCTGAGTTTCTCTGTGCCTCAATCGCACAGTGTCTCAGTGTCTCTGTGTCTCAGTGTCTCAGTGTTTTTCTATCTCTGTGTCTCAGTGTCTCAGAGTCTCTGTGTCTCTGTGTCTCTGTGTTTCTGTGCCTCAGTGCCTCTATGTCTCTATGTCTCTGTGTCTCAGTGTCGCAGAGTGTCAGTGTCTCTGTGTCTCTGTGTCTCTGTGTTTCTGTGCCTCAGTATCTCTGTGTCTCAGTTTCTCTGTGTCTCAGTGACTCTGCGCCTCAGTGCCTCTGTGTCTCTGTGTCTCTGTGTCACTTTGTCTCAGTGTCTCAGAGTCTCAGAGTCTCAGTGTCTCTGTGTCTCAGTGTCTCAGTGTCTCTGTGCCTCAGTGTCTCTGTGTCTCAGTGTCTCCAAGTCTCTGTGTCTCTGTGTCTCAGTGTCTCTGTGCCTCAGTGTGTCTGTGTCTCAGTGTCTCAGAGTTTCAGTGTCTCTATGTCTCTGTGTCTCACTGTCTCTGTGTCTCAGTGCCTCAGTGCCTCAGTGTCTCTCTGTCTCAGTGTCTCTGTGCATCAGTGTCTCTTTGTCTCAGAGTCTCAGTGTCTCAGAGTCTCAGTGTCTCTGTGTCTCAGTGCCTCTCTGTCTCAGTATCTCAGAGTTTCAGTGTCTCTATGTCTCTGTGTCTCTGTGTCTCTGTGTCTCTGTGCCTCAGTGTCTCTGTGTCTCAGTCCCTCAGTGCCTCAGTGACTCTCTGTCTCTGTGTCTCAGTGTCTCTTTGTCACTGTGTCTCAGTGTCTCAGTGTCTCTGTGTCTCAAAGTTTTTGTGTCTCAGTGTCTCAGACTCTCAGTGTCTCAGTGCCTAAGAGTCTCAGTGAGTCTGTGTCTCTGTGTCTTAGAGTCTCAGTGTCCCAGAGTCCCAGTGTCTCCGCTTCTCTGTGCCTCAGTGTTTCTGTATCTCAGTGTCTCAGAGTTTCAGTGTCTCTATGTCTCTGTGTCTCAGTGTCTCTGTGCCTCAGTGTCTCAGTGTCTCAGTGTCTCAGAGTCTCAGTGTCTCTGTGCCTCAGTGTCTCTGTGTCTCAGTGTCTCAGAGTTTCAGTGTCTCTATGTCTCAGTGTCTCAGTGTCTCTCTGTCTCAGTGCCTCAGTGCCTCAGTGTCTCTCTGTCTCAGTGTCTCTGTGCCTCACTTTATGTCAGTGTCTCAGTGTCTCAGAGTCTCAGTGTCTCTGTGTCTCAGTGCCTCAGTGTCTCTGTGTCTCTGTCCCTCAGTGCCTCAGTGACTCTCTGTTTCTTTGTCTCTGTGTCTCAGTGCCTCAGTGTCTCTGTGTTTCATAGTGTCAGTGTCTCAGAGACTCACTGTCTCTTTGTCCCTGTGTCTGGGTGCCTCTGTGCATCAGTGTCACAGTGTCTCGGTGTCTCAGTGTCTCAGAGTCAAAGTGTCTCAGTGACTCTGTGTCTCAGTGTCTCTGCGCCTCAGTGCCTCTGTGTCTCAGTGTCTCTGTGTCTCTGTGTCTCAGTGTCTCAAAGTCTCAGAGTCTCAGTGTCTCTGTGTCTCAGTGTCTCAGTGTCTCTGTGCCTCAGTGTCTCTGTGTCTCAGTGCCTCAGTGTCTCTGTGTCTCAGTGTCTCAGAGTTTCAGTGTCTCTCTGTCTCTGTGACTCAGTGCCTCAGTGTCTCTCAGTCTCAGTGTCTCTGTGCCTCACTTTGTGTCCGTGTCACAGTGTCAGAGTCTTAGTGTATCTGTGCCTCAGTGTCTCAGTGTCTCTGTGTCTCAGTGTCTCTGTGTCCCAGTGTATCAGCATCTCAGAGAATCAGTGTCTCTGTGTCTGAGTGTCTCTGTGCCTCAATGGCACAGTGTCTCAGTGTCTCTGTGTCTCAGTGTCTCAGTATTTATCTATCTCTGTGTCTCAGAGTCTCTGTGTCTCTGTGTTTCTGTGCCTCAGTGTCTCAGTTTATCTGTGTCTCAGTGACTCTGTGTCTCAGTGTCTCAGAGTCTCAGAATCTCAGTGTCTCTGTGTCTCACTGTCTCAGTGTCTCTGTGTCTCAGTGTTTTTCTATCTCGGTGTCTCAGTGTCTCAGAGTCTCTGTGTCTCTGTGTCTCTGTGTTTCTGTGCCTCAGTGTCTCTGTGTCTCAGTTTCTCTGTGTCTCAGTGACTCTGTGTCTCAGTGTCTCTGCGCCTCAGTGCCTCTGTGTCTCTGTGTCTCTGTGTCTCTGTGTCACGTTGTCTCAGTGTCTCAGAGTCTCAGAGTCTCAGTGTCTCTGTCACTCAGTGTCTCAGAGTCTCAGTGTCTCTGTGTCCCAGTGTCTCAGGGTCTCTGTGTCTCAGTGTCTCAGAGTTTCAGTGTCTCTATGTCTCAGTGTCTCAGTGTGTCTGTGCCTCAGTGTCTCAGAGTTTCAGTCCCTCATTGCCTCAGTGACTCTCTGTCTCTGTGTCTCTGTGCCTCAGTGTCTCTTTGTCTCTTTGTCTCACTGTCTCAGTGTCTCTGTGTCTGAGTGTCTCTGTGCATCAGTGTCACAGTGTCTCTGTGTCTCAGTGTCTCAGAGTCTCAGAGTCTCAGTGTCTCTGTGTCTCAGTGTATCAGTGTCTCAGTGTCTCAGTGTCTCAGAGACTCAGTGTCTCTTTGTCTCTGTGTCGGAGTTACTCTCTGCCTCATTGTCACAGTGTAACAGTGTCTCTGTGTCTCACTGTCTCAGTGTCTCTGTGTCACAGTATCTCAGAGTCTCAGTGTGTCTGTGCCTCAGTGTCTCAGTGTCTCTGTGTCTCAGTGCCTCTGTGTCTCAGTGTATCAGCATCTCAGAGAATCAGTGTCCCTGTGTCTGAGTTTCTCTGTGCCTCAATGGCACAGTGTCTCTGTGTCTCAGTGTCTCAGTGTTTTTCTATCTCTGTGTCTCAGTGCCTCAGAGTCTCTGTGTCTCTGTGTCTCTGTGTTTCTGTGCCTCAGTGTCTCTGTGTCTCAGTTTCTCTGTGTCTCAGTGACCCTGTGTCTCAGTGTCTCTGCGCCTCAGTGCCTCTGTGTCTCTGTGTCTCAGTGTCTCAGAGTCTCAGAGTCTCAGTTTCTCTATGTCTCTGTGTCTCAGTGTCTCTGTGCCTCAGTGTCTCAGAGTTTCAGTTTCTCTATGTCTCTGTGTCTCAGTGTCTCTGTGCCTCAGTGTCTCAGAGTCTCAGTGTCTCTGTGTCTCAGTGCCTCAGTGTCTCTGTGTCTCAGTGCCTCAGTGCCTCAGTGTCTCTCTGTCTCAGTGTCTCTGTGCCTCAGTGTCACTTTGTGTCAGTGTCTCAGTGTCTCAGAGTCTCAGTGTCTCTGTGTCTCAGTGCCTCAGGGTCTCTGTGTCTCAGTGTCTCAGAGTTTCAGTGTCTCTATGTCTCAGTGTCTCAGTGTGTCTGTGCCTCAGTGTCTCAGAGTCTCAGGGTCTCTGTGTCTCAGTGCCTCAGTGTCTCTATGTCTCTGTGTCTCAGTGTCTCTGTGCCTCAGTGTCTCAGTGTCTCAGAGACTCACTGTCTCTTTGTGTCTGTACCTCACTGTCTCGGTGTCTGTACCTCAGTGTCTCAGTGTCTCTGTGTCTCAGTATTTCAGCATCTCAGAGAATCAGTGTCTCTGTGTCTGAGTTTCTCTGTGCCTCAATGGCACAGTGTCTCAGTGTCTCAGTGTCTCTGTGTCTCAGTTATCTCAGTGTTTATCTATCTCTGTGTCTCAGTGTCTCAGAGTCTCTGTGACTCTGTGTTTCTGTGCTTCAGTGTCTCTGTGTCTCTATGTCTCTGTGTCTCAGTGTCTCAGAGTCTCAGAATCTCAGTGTCTCTCTGTCTCAGTGTCTCTGTGTCTCAGTGTATCAGCATCTCAGAGAATCAGTGTCTCTGTGTCTGAGTTTCTCTGTGCCTCAATCGCACAGTGTCTCAGTGTCTCTGTGTCTCAGTGACCCAATGTCTCAGTGTCTCTGTGCCTCAGTGTCTCTGCGTCTCAGTGTCTCCAAGTCTCTGTGTCTCTGCGTCTCAGTGTCTCTGTGCCTCAGTGTATCTGTGTCTCAGTGTCTCAGAGTTTCAGTGTCTCTATGTCTCTGTGTCTCACTGTCTCTGTGTCTCAGTGCCTCAGTGTCTCTCTGTCTCAGTGTCTCTGTGCCTCAGTGTCCCTTTGTCTTAGAGTCTCAGTGTCGCAGAGTCTCAGTGTCTCTGTGTCTCAGTGCCTCTGTGTCTCAGTATCTCAGAGTTTCAGTGTCTCTATGTCTCTGTGTCTCTGTGTCTCTGTGCCTCAGTGTCTCAGTGTGTGTGTGTCTCAGTCCCTCAGTGCCTCAGTGACTCTCTGTCTCTGTGTCTCTGTGTCTCTTTGTCACTGTGTCTCAGTGTCTCAGTGTCTCTGTGCATCAGTGTCTCTGTGTCCCTAAGTCTTTGTGTCTCAGTGTCTCAGACTCTCAGTGTCTCAGTGCCTCAGAGTCTCAGTGAGTCTGTGTCTCTGTGTCTTAGAGTCTCAGTGTCCCAGAGTCTCAGTGTCTCCGCTTCTCTGTGTCTCTGTGTCACAGTGTCTCTGTCCCTCAGTGTTTCTGTAACTCAGTGACTCAGAGTTTCAGTGTCTCTATGTCTCTGTGTCTCAGTGTCTCTGTGCATCAGTGTCTCTTTGTCTCAGAGTCTCAGTGTCTCAGAGTCTCAGTGTCTCTGTGTCTCAGTGCCTCTCTGTCTCAGTATCTCAGAGTTTCAGTGTCTCTATGTCTCTGTGTCTCTGTGTCTCTGTGTCTCTGTGCCTCAGTGTCTCTGTGTCTCAGTCCCTCAGTGCCTCAGTGACTCTCTGTCTCTGTGTCTCAGTGTCTCTTTGTCACTGTGTCTCAGTGTCTCAGTGTCTCTGTGTCTCAAAGTTTTTGTGTCTCAGTGTCTCAGACTCTCAGTGTCTCAGTGCCTAAGAGTCTCAGTGAGTCTGTGTCTCTGTGTCTTAGAGTCTCAGTGTCCCAGAGTCCCAGTGTCTCCGCTTCTCTGTGCCTCAGTGTTTCTGTATCTCAGTGTCTCAGAGTTTCAGTGTCTCTATGTCTCTGTGTCTCAGTGTCTCTGTGCCTCAGTGTCTCAGTGTCTCAGAGTCTCAGTGTCTCTGTGCCTCAGTGTCTCTGTGTCTCAGTGTCTCAGAGTTTCAGTGTCTCTATGTCTCAGTGTCTCAGTGTCTCTCTGTCTCAGTGCCTCAGTGCCTCAGTGTCTCTCTGTCTCAGTGTCTCTGTGCCTCACTTTATGTCAGTGTCTCAGTGTCTCAGAGTCTCAGTGTCTCTGTGTCTCAGTGCCTCAGTGTCTCTGTGTCTCTGTCCCTCAGTGCCTCAGTGACTCTCTGTTTCTTTGTCTCTGTGTCTCAGTGCCTCAGTGTCTCTGTGTTTCATAGTGTCAGTGTCTCAGAGACTCACTGTCTCTTTGTCCCTGTGTCTGGGTGCCTCTGTGCATCAGTGTCACAGTGTCTCGGTGTCTCAGTGTCTCAGAGTCAAAGTGTCTCAGTGACTCTGTGTCTCAGTGTCTCTGCGCCTCAGTGCCTCTGTGTCTCAGTGTCTCTGTGTCTCTGTGTCTCAGTGTCTCAAAGTCTCAGAGTCTCAGTGTCTCTGTGTCTCAGTGTCTCAGTGTCTCTGTGCCTCAGTGTCTCTGTGTCTCAGTGCCTCAGTGTCTCTGTGTCTCAGTGTCTCAGAGTTTCAGTGTCTCTCTGTCTCTGTGACTCAGTGCCTCAGTGTCTCTCAGTCTCAGTGTCTCTGTGCCTCACTTTGTGTCCGTGTCACAGTGTCAGAGTCTTAGTGTATCTGTGCCTCAGTGTCTCAGTGTCTCTGTGTCTCAGTGTCTCTGTGTCCCAGTGTATCAGCATCTCAGAGAATCAGTGTCTCTGTGTCTGAGTGTCTCTGTGCCTCAATGGCACAGTGTCTCAGTGTCTCTGTGTCTCAGTGTCTCAGTATTTATCTATCTCTGTGTCTCAGAGTCTCTGTGTCTCTGTGTTTCTGTGCCTCAGTGTCTCAGTTTATCTGTGTCTCAGTGACTCTGTGTCTCAGTGTCTCAGAGTCTCAGAATCTCAGTGTCTCTGTGTCTCACTGTCTCAGTGTCTCTGTGTCTCAGTGTTTTTCTATCTCGGTGTCTCAGTGTCTCAGAGTCTCTGTGTCTCTGTGTCTCTGTGTTTCTGTGCCTCAGTGTCTCTGTGTCTCAGTTTCTCTGTGTCTCAGTGACTCTGTGTCTCAGTGTCTCTGCGCCTCAGTGCCTCTGTGTCTCTGTGTCTCTGTGTCACGTTGTCTCAGTGTCTCAGAGTCTCAGAGTCTCAGTGTCTCTGTCACTCAGTGTCTCAGAGTCTCAGTGTCTCTGTGTCCCAGTGTCTCAGGGTCTCTGTGTCTCAGTGTCTCAGAGTTTCAGTGTCTCTATGTCTCAGTGTCTCAGTGTGTCTGTGCCTCAGTGTCTCAGAGTTTCAGTCCCTCATTGCCTCAGTGACTCTCTGTCTCTGTGTCTCTGTGCCTCAGTGTCTCTTTGTCTCTTTGTCTCACTGTCTCAGTGTCTCTGTGTCTGAGTGTCTCTGTGCATCAGTGTCACAGTGTCTCTGTGTCTCAGTGTCTCAGAGTCTCAGAGTCTCAGTGTCTCTGTGTCTCAGTGTATCAGTGTCTCAGTGTCTCAGTGTCTCAGAGACTCAGTGTCTCTTTGTCTCTGTGTCGGAGTTACTCTCTGCCTCATTGTCACAGTGTAACAGTGTCTCTGTGTCTCACTGTCTCAGTGTCTCTGTGTCACAGTATCTCAGAGTCTCAGTGTGTCTGTGCCTCAGTGTCTCAGTGTCTCTGTGTCTCAGTGCCTCTGTGTCTCAGTGTATCAGCATCTCAGAGAATCAGTGTCCCTGTGTCTGAGTTTCTCTGTGCCTCAATGGCACAGTGTCTCTGTGTCTCAGTGTCTCAGTGTTTTTCTATCTCTGTGTCTCAGTGCCTCAGAGTCTCTGTGTCTCTGTGTCTCTGTGTTTCTGTGCCTCAGTGTCTCTGTGTCTCAGTTTCTCTGTGTCTCAGTGACCCTGTGTCTCAGTGTCTCTGCGCCTCAGTGCCTCTGTGTCTCTGTGTCTCAGTGTCTCAGAGTCTCAGAGTCTCAGTTTCTCTATGTCTCTGTGTCTCAGTGTCTCTGTGCCTCAGTGTCTCAGAGTTTCAGTTTCTCTATGTCTCTGTGTCTCAGTGTCTCTGTGCCTCAGTGTCTCAGAGTCTCAGTGTCTCTGTGTCTCAGTGCCTCAGTGTCTCTGTGTCTCAGTGCCTCAGTGCCTCAGTGTCTCTCTGTCTCAGTGTCTCTGTGCCTCAGTGTCACTTTGTGTCAGTGTCTCAGTGTCTCAGAGTCTCAGTGTCTCTGTGTCTCAGTGCCTCAGGGTCTCTGTGTCTCAGTGTCTCAGAGTTTCAGTGTCTCTATGTCTCAGTGTCTCAGTGTGTCTGTGCCTCAGTGTCTCAGAGTCTCAGGGTCTCTGTGTCTCAGTGCCTCAGTGTCTCTATGTCTCTGTGTCTCAGTGTCTCTGTGCCTCAGTGTCTCAGTGTCTCAGAGACTCACTGTCTCTTTGTGTCTGTACCTCACTGTCTCGGTGTCTGTACCTCAGTGTCTCAGTGTCTCTGTGTCTCAGTATTTCAGCATCTCAGAGAATCAGTGTCTCTGTGTCTGAGTTTCTCTGTGCCTCAATGGCACAGTGTCTCAGTGTCTCAGTGTCTCTGTGTCTCAGTTATCTCAGTGTTTATCTATCTCTGTGTCTCAGTGTCTCAGAGTCTCTGTGACTCTGTGTTTCTGTGCTTCAGTGTCTCTGTGTCTCTATGTCTCTGTGTCTCAGTGTCTCAGAGTCTCAGAATCTCAGTGTCTCTCTGTCTCAGTGTCTCTGTGTCTCAGTGTATCAGCATCTCAGAGAATCAGTGTCTCTGTGTCTGAGTTTCTCTGTGCCTCAATCGCACAGTGTCTCAGTGTCTCTGTGTCTCAGTGACCCAATGTCTCAGTGTCTCTGTGCCTCAGTGTCTCTGCGTCTCAGTGTCTCCAAGTCTCTGTGTCTCTGCGTCTCAGTGTCTCTGTGCCTCAGTGTATCTGTGTCTCAGTGTCTCAGAGTTTCAGTGTCTCTATGTCTCTGTGTCTCACTGTCTCTGTGTCTCAGTGCCTCAGTGTCTCTCTGTCTCAGTGCCTCTGTGCCTCAGTGTCCCTTTGTCTTAGAGTCTCAGTGTCGCAGAGTCTCAGTGTCTCTGTGTCTCAGTGCCTCTGTGTCTCAGTATCTCAGAGTTTCAGTGTCTCTATGTCTCTGTGTCTCTGTGTCTCTGTGCCTCAGTGTCTCAGTGTGTGTGTGTCTCAGTCCCTCAGTGCCTCAGTGACTCTCTGTCTCTGTGTCTCTGTGTCTCAGTGTCTCTTTGTCACTGTGTCTCAGTGTCTCAGTGTCTCTGTGCATCAGTGTCTCTGTGTCCCTAAGTCTTTGTGTCTCAGTGTCTCAGACTCTCAGTGTCTCAGTGCCTCAGAGTCTCAGTGAGTCTGTGTCTCTGTGTCTTAGAGTCTCAGTGTCCCAGAGTCTCAGTGTCTCCGCTTCTCTGTGTCTCTGTGTCACAGTGTCTCTGTCCCTCAGTGTTTCTGTAACTCAGTGACTCAGAGTTTCAGTGTCTCTATGTCTCTGTGTCTCAGTGTCTCTGTGCCTCAGTGTCTCAGTGTCTCAGAGTCTCAGTGTCTCTGTGTCTCAGTGTCTCAGAGTTTCAGTGTCTCTATGTCTCTGTGTCTCAGTGTCTCTGTGCCTCAGTGTTTCAGTGTCTCAGAGTCTCAGTGTCTCTATGTCTCAGTGCCTCAGTGTCTCTCTGTCTCAGTGTCTCTGTGCCTCACTTTGTGTCCGTGTCACAGTGTCTCAGAGTCTCAGTGTCTCTGTGTCTCAGTGCCTCAGTGTCTCTGTGTCTCTGTCCCTCAGTGCCTCAGTGACTCTCTGTTTCTTTGTCTCTGTGTCTCAGTGTCTCTGTGCCTCAGTGTCTCTGTGTTTCAGTGTATCAGTGTCTCAGAGACTCACTGGCTCTTTGTCCCTGTGTCTGGGTGTCTCTGTGCATCAGTGTCACAGTGTCACAGTGTCACAGTGTCTCAGTGTATCAGTGTCTCAGAGACTCAGTGTCTCTTTGTCTCTGTGTCTGAGTTTCTCTGTGCCTCAGTGTCACAGAGTCACTATGTCTCTGTGTCTCACTGTCTTAGTGTCTCCTGTGTCTCAGTGTCTCAGAGTCTTAGTGTGTCTGTGCCTCAGTGTCCCAGTGTCTCTGTGTCTCAGTGTATCAGCATCTCAGAGAATCAGTGTCTCTGTGTCTGAGTGTCTCTGTGCCTCAATGGCACAGTGTCTCAGTGTCTCTGTGTCTCAGTGTCTCAGTATTTATCTATCTATGTGTCTCAGAGTCTCTATGTCTCGGTGTTTCTGTGCCTCAGTCTCTCAGTTTCTCTGTGTCTCAGTGACTCTATGTCTCAGTGTCTCTGCGCCTCAGTGCCTCTGTGTCTCTATGTCTCTGTGTCTCTGTGTCTCAAATTCTCAGTGTGTCTGTGCATCAGTGTCTCTGTGTCTCTGTGTCTCAGTGTCTCAAAGTCTTTGTGTCTCAGTGTCTCAGAGTCTCAGTGAGTCTGTGTCTCTGTGTCTTAGTGTCTCACAGTCTCAGTGTTCCAGAGTCTCAGTGTCTCCAAGTCTCTGTGTCTCTGTGTCTCAGTGTCTCTGTGCCTCAGTGTATCTGTGTCTCAGTGTCTCAGAGTTTCTGTGTCTCTATGTCTCTGTCCCTCAGTGTCTCTGTGCCTCAGTGTCTCAGTGTCTCAGAGTCTCAGTGTCTCTGTGTCTCAGTGCCTCAGTGTCACTCTGTCTCAGTGTCCCTGTGCCTCAGTGTCTCTTTGTCTCAGTGTCTCAGTGTCTCTGTGTCTCAGTGCCTCAGAGTCTCTGTGTCTAAGTATCTCAGAGTTTCAGTGTCTCTATGTCTCTGTGTCTCAGTGTCCCTGTGCCTCAGTGTCTCTGTGTCTCAGTCCCTCAGTGCCTCAGTGACTCTCTATCTCTGTGTCTCTGTGCCTCAGTGTCTCTTTGTCTCTTTGTCTCACTGTCTCAGTGTCTCTGTGCCTCAGTGTCTCTGTATTTCAGTGTATCAGTGTCTCAGAGACTCACTGTCTCTTTGTCTCTGTGTCTGAGTGTCTCTGTGCATCAGTGTCTCAGTGTCTCAGTGTCTCAGAGTCTCAGAGTCTCAGTGTCTCTGTGTCTCAGTGTATCAGTGTCTCAGTGTCTCAGTGTCTCAGTGTATCAGTGTCTCAGAGACTCAGTGTCTCTTTGTCTCTGTGTCTGAGTTACTCTCTGCCTCATTGTCACAGTGTAACAGTGTCTCTGTGTCTCAGTATCTCAGAGTCTCAGAGTGTCTGTGCCTCAGTGTCTCAGTGCCTCTGTGTCTCAGTGCCTCTGTGTCTCAGTGTGTCAGCATCTCAGAGAATCAGTGTCACTGTGTCTGAGTTTCTCTGTGCCTCAATGGCACAGTGTCTCTGTGTCTCAGTTTCTCAGTGTTTTTCTATCTCTGTGTCTCAGTGCCTCAGAGTCTCTGTGTCTCTGTCTTTCTGTGCCTCAGTGTCTCTGTGTCTCAGATTCTCTGTGTCTCAGTGACTCTGTGTCTCAGTGTCTCTGCGCCTCAGTGCCTCTGTGTCTCAGTGTTTCTGTGTCTCTGTGTCTCAGTGTCTCAGAGTCTCAGAGTCTCAGTGTCTCTGTGTCTCAGTGTCTCTGTGTCTCTGTGCCTCAGTGTCCCTTTGTCTTAGAGTCTCAGTGTCTCAGAGTCTCAGTGTCTCTGTGTCTCAGTGCCTCTGTGCCTCAGTGTATCTGTGTCTCAGTGTCTCAGAGTTTCAGTGTCTCTATGTCTCTGTGTCTCACTGTCTCTGTGTCTCTCTGCCTCAGTGTCCCTTTGTCTTCGAGTCTCAGTGTCTCAGAGTCTCAGTGTCTCTGTGTCTCAGTGCCTCTGTGTCTCAGTATCTCAGAGTTTCAGTGTCTCTATGTCTCTGTGTCTCTGTGTCTCTGTGCCTCAGTGTCTCAGTGTGTGTGTGTCTCAGTCCCTCAGTGCCTCAGTGACTCTCTGTCTCTGTGTCTCTGTGTCTCAGTGTCTCTTTGTCCCAAAGTCTTTGTGTCTCAGTGTCTCAGACTCTCAGTGTCTCAGTGCGTCAGAGTCTCAGTGAGTCTGTGTCTCTGTGTCTTAGAGTCTCAGTGTCCCAGAGTCTCAGTGTCTCCGCTTCTCTGTGTCTCTGTGTCACAGTGTCTCTGTCCCTCAGTGTTTCTGTAACTCAGTGTCTCAGAGTTTCAGTGTCTCTATGTCTCTGTGTCTCAGTGTCTCTGTGCCTCAGTGTCTCAGTGTCTCAGAGTCTCAGTGTCTCTGTGTCTCAGTGTCTCTGTGTCTCTGTGCCTCAGTGTCTCTGTGTCTCAGTGTCTCAGAGTTTCTGTGTCTCTATGTCTCTGTCCCTCAGTGTCTCTGTGTCTCAGTGCCTCAGTGTCACTCTGTCTCCGTGTCCCTGTGCCTCAGTGTCTCTTTGTCTCAGTGTCTCAGTGTCTCAGAGTCTCAGTGTCTCTGTGTCTCAGTGCCTCAGTGTCTCTGTGTCTAAGTATCTCAGAGTTTCAGTGTCTCTATGTCTCTGTGTCTCAGTGTCCCTGTGCCTCAGTGTCTCTGTGTCTCAGTCCCTCAGTGCCTCAGTGACTCTCTATCTCTGTGTCTCTGTGCCTCAGTGTCTCTTTGTCTCTTTGTCTCACTGTCTCAGTGTCTCTGTGCCTCAGTGTCTCTGTATTTCAGTGTATCAGTGTCTCAGAGACTCACTGTCTCTTTGTCTCTGTGTCTGAGTGTCTCTGTGCATCAGTGTCTCTGTGTCTCAGTGTCTCAGTGTCTCAGAGTCTCAGTGTCTCTGTGTCTCAGTGTATCAGTGTCTCAGTGTCTCAGTGTCTCAGTGTCTCAGTGTATCAGTGTCTCAGAGACTCAGTGTCTCTTTGTCCCTGTGTCTGAGTTACTCTCTGCCTCATTGTCACAGTGTAACAGTGTCTCTGTGTCTCAGTATCTCAGAGTCTCAGAGTGTCTGTGCCTCAGTGTCTCAGTGCCTCTGTGTCTCAGTGCCTCTGTGTCTCAGTGTGTCAGCATCTCAGAGAATCAGTGTCACTGTGTCTGAGTTTCTCTGTGCCTCAATGGCACAGTGTCTCTGTGTCTCAGTTTCTCAGTGTTTTTCTATCTCTGTGTCTCAGTGCCTCAGAGTCTCTGTGTCTCTGTCTTTCTGTGCCTCAGTGTCTCTGTGTCTCAGATTCTCTGTGTCTCAGTGACTCTGTGTCTCAGTGTCTCTGCGCCTCAGTGCCTCTGTGCCTCAGTGTTTCTGTGTCTCTGTGTCCCAGTGTCTCAGAGTCTCAGAGTCTCAGTGTCTCTGTGTCTCAGTGTCTCAGTGTCTCCAAGTCTCTGTGTGTCTGTGTCTCAGTGTCTCTGTGCCTCAGTGTATCTGTGTCTCAGTGTCTCAGAGTTTCAGTGTCTCTATGTCTCTGTGTCTCACTGTCTCTGTGTCTCTGTGCCTCAGTGTCCCTTTGTCTTAGAGTCTCAGTGTCTCAGAGTCTCAGTGTCTCTGTGTCTCAGTGCCTCTGTGTCTCAGTATCTCAGAGTTTCAGTGTCTCTATGTCTCTGTGTCTCTGTGCCTCAGTGTCTCAGTGTGTGTGTGTCTCAGTCCCTCAGTGCCTCAGTGACTCTCTGTCTCTGTGTCTCTGTGTCTCAGTGTCTCTTTGTCCCAAAGTCTTTGTGTCTCAGTGTCTCAGACTCTCAGTGTCTCAGTGCGTCAGAGTCTCAGTGAGTCTGTGTCTCTGTGTCTCAGAGTCTTAGTGTGTCTGTGCCTCAGTGTCCCAGTGTCTCTGTGTCTCAGTGTATCAGCATCTCAGAGAATCAGTGTCTCTGTGTCTGAGTGTCTCTGTGCCTCAATGGCACAGTGTCTCAGTGTCTCTGTGTCTCAGTGTCTCAGTATTTATCTATCTCTGTGTCTCAGAGTCTCTATGTCTCGGTGTTTCTGTGCCTCAGTCTCTCAGTTTCTCTGTGTCTCAGTGACTCTATGTCTCAGTGTCTCTGCGCCTCAGTGCCTCTGTGTCTCTATGTCTCTGTGTCTCTGTGTCTCAAATTCTCAGTGTGTCTGTGCATCAGTGTCTCTGTGTCTCTGTGTCTCAGTGTCTCAAAGTCTTTGTGTCTCAGTGTCTCAGAGTCTCAGTGAGTCTGTGTCTCTGTGTCTTAGTGTCTCACAGTCTCAGTGTTCCAGAGTCTCAGTGTCTCCAAGTCTCTGTGTCTCTGTGTCTCAGTGTCTCTGTGCCTCAGTGTATCTGTGTCTCAGTGTCTCAGAGTTTCTGTGTCTCTATGTCTCTGTCCCTCAGTGTCTCTGTGCCTCAGTGTCTCAGTGTCTCAGAGTCTCAGTGTCTCTGTGTCTCAGTGCCTCAGTGTCACTCTGTCTCAGTGTCCCTGTGCCTCAGTGTCTCTTTGTCTCAGTGTCTCAGTGTCTCTGTGTCTCAGTGCCTCAGAGTCTCTGTGTCTAAGTATCTCAGAGTTTCAGTGTCTCTATGTCTCTGTGTCTCAGTGTCCCTGTGCCTCAGTGTCTCTGTGTCTCAGTCCCTCAGTGCCTCAGTGACTCTCTATCTCTGTGTCTCTGTGCCTCAGTGTCTCTTTGTCTCTTTGTCTCACTGTCTCAGTGTCTCTGTGCCTCAGTGTCTCTGTATTTCAGTGTATCAGTGTCTCAGAGACTCACTGTCTCTTTGTCTCTGTGTCTGAGTGTCTCTGTGCATCAGTGTCTCAGTGTCTCAGTGTCTCAGAGTCTCAGAGTCTCAGTGTCTCTGTGTCTCAGTGTATCAGTGTCTCAGTGTCTCAGTGTCTCAGTGTATCAGTGTCTCAGAGACTCAGTGTCTCTTTGTCTCTGTGTCTGAGTTACTCTCTGCCTCATTGTCACAGTGTAACAGTGTCTCTGTGTCTCAGTATCTCAGAGTCTCAGAGTGTCTGTGCCTCAGTGTCTCAGTGCCTCTGTGTCTCAGTGCCTCTGTGTCTCAGTGTGTCAGCATCTCAGAGAATCAGTGTCACTGTGTCTGAGTTTCTCTGTGCCTCAATGGCACAGTGTCTCTGTGTCTCAGTTTCTCAGTGTTTTTCTATCTCTGTGTCTCAGTGCCTCAGAGTCTCTGTGTCTCTGTCTTTCTGTGCCTCAGTGTCTCTGTGTCTCAGATTCTCTGTGTCTCAGTGACTCTGTGTCTCAGTGTCTCTGCGCCTCAGTGCCTCTGTGTCTCAGTGTTTCTGTGTCTCTGTGTCTCAGTGTCTCAGAGTCTCAGAGTCTCAGTGTCTCTGTGTCTCAGTGTCTCTGTGTCTCTGTGCCTCAGTGTCCCTTTGTCTTAGAGTCTCAGTGTCTCAGAGTCTCAGTGTCTCTGTGTCTCAGTGCCTCTGTGCCTCAGTGTATCTGTGTCTCAGTGTCTCAGAGTTTCAGTGTCTCTATGTCTCTGTGTCTCACTGTCTCTGTGTCTCTGTGCCTCAGTGTCCCTTTGTCTTCGAGTCTCAGTGTCTCAGAGTCTCAGTGTCTCTGTGTCTCAGTGCCTCTGTGTCTCAGTATCTCAGAGTTTCAGTGTCTCTATGTCTCTGTGTCTCTGTGTCTCTGTGCCTCAGTGTCTCAGTGTGTGTGTGTCTCAGTCCCTCAGTGCCTCAGTGACTCTCTGTCTCTGTGTCTCTGTGTCTCAGTGTCTCTTTGTCCCAAAGTCTTTGTGTCTCAGTGTCTCAGACTCTCAGTGTCTCAGTGCGTCAGAGTCTCAGTGAGTCTGTGTCTCTGTGTCTTAGAGTCTCAGTGTCCCAGAGTCTCAGTGTCTCCGCTTCTCTGTGTCTCTGTGTCACAGTGTCTCTGTCCCTCAGTGTTTCTGTAACTCAGTGTCTCAGAGTTTCAGTGTCTCTATGTCTCTGTGTCTCAGTGTCTCTGTGCCTCAGTGTCTCAGTGTCTCAGAGTCTCAGTGTCTCTGTGTCTCAGTGTCTCTGTGTCTCTGTGCCTCAGTGTCTCTGTGTCTCAGTGTCTCAGAGTTTCTGTGTCTCTATGTCTCTGTCCCTCAGTGTCTCTGTGTCTCAGTGCCTCAGTGTCACTCTGTCTCCGTGTCCCTGTGCCTCAGTGTCTCTTTGTCTCAGTGTCTCAGTGTCTCAGAGTCTCAGTGTCTCTGTGTCTCAGTGCCTCAGTGTCTCTGTGTCTAAGTATCTCAGAGTTTCAGTGTCTCTATGTCTCTGTGTCTCAGTGTCCCTGTGCCTCAGTGTCTCTGTGTCTCAGTCCCTCAGTGCCTCAGTGACTCTCTATCTCTGTGTCTCTGTGCCTCAGTGTCTCTTTGTCTCTTTGTCTCACTGTCTCAGTGTCTCTGTGCCTCAGTGTCTCTGTATTTCAGTGTATCAGTGTCTCAGAGACTCACTGTCTCTTTGTCTCTGTGTCTGAGTGTCTCTGTGCATCAGTGTCTCTGTGTCTCAGTGTCTCAGTGTCTCAGAGTCTCAGTGTCTCTGTGTCTCAGTGTATCAGTGTCTCAGTGTCTCAGTGTCTCAGTGTCTCAGTGTATCAGTGTCTCAGAGACTCAGTGTCTCTTTGTCCCTGTGTCTGAGTTACTCTCTGCCTCATTGTCACAGTGTAACAGTGTCTCTGTGTCTCAGTATCTCAGAGTCTCAGAGTGTCTGTGCCTCAGTGTCTCAGTGCCTCTGTGTCTCAGTGCCTCTGTGTCTCAGTGTGTCAGCATCTCAGAGAATCAGTGTCACTGTGTCTGAGTTTCTCTGTGCCTCAATGGCACAGTGTCTCTGTGTCTCAGTTTCTCAGTGTTTTTCTATCTCTGTGTCTCAGTGCCTCAGAGTCTCTGTGTCTCTGTCTTTCTGTGCCTCAGTGTCTCTGTGTCTCAGATTCTCTGTGTCTCAGTGACTCTGTGTCTCAGTGTCTCTGCGCCTCAGTGCCTCTGTGCCTCAGTGTTTCTGTGTCTCTGTGTCCCAGTGTCTCAGAGTCTCAGAGTCTCAGTGTCTCTGTGTCTCAGTGTCTCAGTGTCTCCAAGTCTCTGTGTGTCTGTGTCTCAGTGTCTCTGTGCCTCAGTGTATCTGTGTCTCAGTGTCTCAGAGTTTCAGTGTCTCTATGTCTCTGTGTCTCACTGTCTCTGTGTCTCTGTGCCTCAGTGTCCCTTTGTCTTAGAGTCTCAGTGTCTCAGAGTCTCAGTGTCTCTGTGTCTCAGTGCCTCTGTGTCTCAGTATCTCAGAGTTTCAGTGTCTCTATGTCTCTGTGTCTCTGTGCCTCAGTGTCTCAGTGTGTGTGTGTCTCAGTCCCTCAGTGCCTCAGTGACTCTCTGTCTCTGTGTCTCTGTGTCTCAGTGTCTCTTTGTCCCAAAGTCTTTGTGTCTCAGTGTCTCAGACTCTCAGTGTCTCAGTGCGTCAGAGTCTCAGTGAGTCTGTGTCTCTGTGTCTTAGAGTCTCAGTGTCCCAGAGTCTCAGTGTCTCCGCTTCTCTGTGTCTCTGTGTCACATTGTCTCTGTCCATCAGTGTTTCTGTAACTCAGTGTCTCAGAGTTTCAGTGTCTCTATGTCTCTGTGTCTCAGTGTCTCTGTGCCTCAGTGTCTCAGTGTCTCAGAGTCTCAGTGTCTCTGTGTCTCAGTGTCTCTGTGTCTCTGTGCCTCAGTGTCTCTGTGTCTCAGTGTCTCAGAGTTTCTGTGTCTCTATGTCTCTGTCCCTCAGTGTCTCTGTGTCTCAGTGCCTCAGTGTCACTCTGTCTCAGTGTCCCTGTGTCTCAGTGTCTCTTTGTCTCAGTGTCTCAGTGTCTCAGAGTCTCAGTGTCTCTGTGTCTCAGTGCCTCAGTGTCTCTGTGTCTAAGTATCTCAGAGTTTCAGTGTCTCTATGTCTCTGTGTCTCAGTGTCCCTGTGCCTCAGTGTCTCTGTGTCTCAGTCCCTCAGTGCCTCAGTGACTCTCTATCTCTGTGTCTCTGTGCCTCAGTGTCTCTTTGTCTCTTTGTCTCACTGTCTCAGTGTCTCTGTGCCTCAGTGTCTCTGTATTTCAGTGTATCAGTGTCTCAGAGACTCACTGTCTCTTTGTCTCTGTGTCTGAGTGTCTCTGTGCATCAGTGTCTCTGTGTCTCAGTGTCTCAGTGTCTCAGAGTCTCAGAGTCTCAGTGTCTCTGTGTCTCAGTGTCTCAGTGTCTCAGAGTCTCAGTGTCTCAGTGTCTCTGTGTCTCAGTGTATCAGTGTCTCAGAGACTCAGTGTCTCTTTGTCTCTGTGTCTGAGTTACTCTCTGCCTCAGTGTCACAGTGTAACAGTGTCTCTGTGTCTCAGTATCTCAGAGTCTCAGAGTGTCTGTGCCTCAGTGTCTCAGTGTCTCTGTGTCTCAGGGCCTCTGTGTCTCAGTGTGTCAGCATCTCAGAGAATCAGTGTCTCTGTGTCTGAGTTTCTCTGTGCCTCAATGGCACAGTGTCTCTGTGTCTCAGTTTCTCAGTGTTTTTCTATCTCTGTGTCTCAGTGCCTCAGAGTCTCTGTGTCTCTGTGTTTCTGTGCCTCAGTGTCTCTGTGTCTCAGATTCTCTGTGTCTCAGTGACTCTGTGTCTCAGTGTCTCTGCGCCTCAGTGCCTCTGTGTCTCAGTGTCTCTGTGTCTCTGTGTCTCAGTGTCTCAGAGTCTCAGAGTCTCAGAGTCTCAGTGTCTCTGTGTCTCCAAGTCTCTGTGTCTCTGTGTCTCAGTGTCTCTATGTCTCTGTGTCTCAGTGTCTCTGTGCCTCAGTGTCTCAGTGTCTCAGAGTCTCAGTGTCTCTGTGTCTCAGTGCCTCAGTGTCACTCTGTCTCAGTGTCCCTGTGCCTCAGTGTCTCTTTGTCTCAGTGTCTCAGTGTTTCAGAGTCTCATTGTCTCAGTGTCTCTGTGCCTCAGTGTCTCTGTGTCTAAGAATCTAAGAGTTTCAGTGTCTCTATGTCTCTGTGTCTCAGTGTCCCTGTGCCTCAGTGTCTCAGTGTCTCTGTGTCTCAGTCCCTCAGTGCCTCAGTGCCTCAGTGACTCTCTGTCTCTGTGTCTCTGTGCCTCAGTGCCTCTTTGTCTCTGTGTCTCAGTGTCTCTGTGCCTCAGTGTCTTTGTGTTTCAGTGTATCAGTGTCTCAGAGACTCACTGTCTTTTTGTCTCTGTGTCTGAGTGTCTCTGTGCATCAGTGTCACAGTGTCTCTGTGTCTCAGTGTCTCAGTGTCTCAGAGTCAAAGTGTCTCAGTGTCTCAGTGACTCAGAGTCTCAGTGTTTCAGTGTCTCAGAGACTCAGTGTCTCTTTGTCTCTGTGTCTGAGTGTCTCTGTGCCTCAGTGTATTCGCATCTCAGAGAATCAGTGTCTCTGTGCCTGAGTTTCTCTGTGCCTCAATGGCACAGTGTCTCAGTGTCTCTGTGTCTCAGTTATCTCAGTGTTTATCTATCTCTGTGTCTCAGTGTCTCAGAGTCTCTGTGACTCTGTGTTTCTGTGCCTCAGTGTCTCTGTGTCTCAGTTTCTCAATGTCTCAGTGACTCTGTGCCTCAATGTCTCTGCGCCTCTGTGCCTCTGTGTCTCTATGTCTCTGTGTCTCAGTGTCTCAGAGTCTCAGAGTCTCAGAGTCTCAGAGTCTCAGTGTCTCTGTGTCTCACTGTCTCAGTGTCTCTGTGTCTCAGTGTATCAGCATCTCAGAGAATCAGTGTCTCTGTGTCTGAGTTTCTCTGTGCCTCAATCGCACAGTGTCTAAGTGTCTCTGTGTCTCAGTGTCTCAGTGTTTTTCTATCTCTGTGTCTCAGTGTCTCAGAGTCTCTGTGTCTCTGTGTCTCTGTGTTTCTGTGCCTCAGTGCCTCTGTGTCTCTATGTCTCTGTGTCTCAGTGTCGCAGAGTCTCAGTGTCTCTGTGTCTCTGTGTTTCTGTGCCTCAGTATCTCTGTGTCTCAGTTTCTCTGTCTCAGTGACTCTCTGTCTCAGTGCCTCTGCGCCTCAGTGCCTCTGTGTCTCTGTGGCTCTGTGTCACTTTGTCTCAGTGTCTCAGAGTCTCAGAGTCTCAGTGTCTCTGTGTCTCAGTGTCTCAGAGTCTCAGTGTCACTGTGTCTCAGTGTCTCAGTGTCTCTGTGCCTCAGTGTCTCTGTGTCTCAGTGTCTCAGTGTCTCCAAGTCTCTGTGTCTCTGTGTCTCAGTGTCTCTGTGCCTCAGTGTGTCTGTGTCTCAGTGTCTCAGAGTTTCAGTGTCTCTATGTCTCTGTGTCTCACTGTCTCTGTGTCTCAGTGCCTCAGTGCCTCAGTGTCTCTCTGTCTCAGTGTCTCTGTGCCTCAGTGTCTCTTTGTCTCAGAGTCTCAGTGTCTCAGAGTCTCAGTGTCTCTGTGTCTCAGTGCCTCTCTGTCTCAGTATCTCAGAGTTTCAGTGTCTCTATGTCTCTGTGTCTCTGTGTCTCTGTGTCTCTGTGCCTCAGTGTCTCTGTGTCTCAGTCCCTCAGTGCCTCAGTGACTCTCTGTCTCTGTGTCTCAGTGTCTCTTTGTCACTGTGTCTCAGTGTCTCAGTGTCTCAAAGTTTTTGTGTCTCAGTGTCTCAGACTCTCAGTGTCTCAGTGCCTAAGAGTCTCAGTGAGTCTGTGTCTCTGTGTCTTAGAGTCTCAGTGTCCCAGAGTCCCAGTGTCTCCGGTTCTCTGTGTCTCTGTGTTTCTGTATCTCAGTGTCTCAGAGTTTCAGTGTCTCTATGTCTCTGTGTCTCAGTGTCTCTGTGCCTCAGTGTCTCAGTGTCTCAGTGTCTCAGAGTCTCAGTGTCTCTGTGCCTCAGTGTCTCTGTGTCTCAGTGTCTCAGAGTTTCAGTGTCTCTATGTCTCAGTGTCTCAGTGTCTCTCTGTCTCAGTGCCTCAGTGCCTCAGTGTCTCTGTGCCTCACTTTATGTCAGTGTCTCAGTGTCTCAGAGTCTCAGTGTCTCTGTGTCTCAGTGCCTCAGTGTCTCCGTGTCTCTGTCCCTCAGTGCCTCAGTGATTCTCTGTTTCTTTGTCTCTGTGTCTCAGTGCCTCAGTGTCTCTGTGTTTCATAGTATCAGTGTCTCAGAGACTCACTGTCTCTTTGTCCCTGTGTCTGGGTGCCTCTGTGCATCAGTGTCACAGTGTCTCAGTGTCTCAGAGTCAAAGTGTCTCAGTGACTCTGTGTCTCAGTGTCTCTGCGCCTCAGTGCCTCTGTGTCTTAGTGTCTCAGTGTCTCTGTGTCTCTGTGTCTCAGTGTCTCAGAGTCTCAGAGTCTCAGTGTCTCTGTGTCTCAGTGTCTCAGTGTCTCTGTGCCTCAGTGTCTCTGTGTCTCAGTGCCTCAGTGTCTCTGTGTCTCAGTGTCTCAGAGTTTCAGTGTCTCTCTGTCTCTGTGCCTCAGTGCCTCAGTGTCTCTCTGTCTCAGTGTCTCTGTGCCTCACTTTGTGTCCATGTCACAGTGTCTCAGAGTCTTAGTGTATCTGTGCCTCAGTGTCTCAGTGTCTCTGTGTCTCAGTGTCTCTGTGTCCCAGTGTATCAGCATCTGAGAGAATCAGTGTCTCTGTGTCTGAGTGTCTCTGTGCCTCAATGGCACAGTGTCTCAGTGTCTCTGTGTCTCAGTGTCTCAGTATTTATCTATCTCTGTGTCTCAGAGTCTCTGTGTCTCTGTGTTTCTGTGCCTCAGTGTCTCAGTTTCTCTGTGTCTCAGTGACTCTGTGTCTCAGTGTCTCAGAGTCTCAGAATCTCAGTGTCTCTGTGTCTCACTGTCTCAGTGTCTTTGTGTCTCAGTGTTTTTCTATCTCGGTGTCTCAGTGTCTCAGAGTCTCTGTGTCTCTGTGTCTCTGTGTTTCTGTGCCTCAGTGTCTCTGTGTCTCAGTTTCTCTGTGTCTCAGTGACTCTGTGTCTCAGTGTCTCTGCGCCTCAGTGCCTCTGTGTCTCTGTGTGTCTGTGTCACGTTGTCTCAGTGTCTCAGAGTCTCAGAGTCTCAGTGTCTCTGTCACTCAGTGTCTCAGAGTCTCAGTGTCTCTGTGTCCCAGTGTCTCAGTGTGTCTGTGTCTCAGTGTCTCAGAGTTTCAGTGTCTCTATGTCTCAGTGTCTCAGTGTGTCTGTGCCTCAGTGTCTCAGAGTTTCAGTCCCTCATTGCCTCAGTGACTCTCTGTCTCTGTGTCTCTGTGCCTCAGTGTCTCTTTGTCTCTTTGTCTCACTGTCTCAGTGTCTCTGTGTCTGAGTGTCTCTGTGCATCAGTGTCACAGTGTCTCTGTGTCTCAGTGTCTCAGAGTCTCAGAGTCTCAGAGTCTCAGTGTCTCTGTGTCTCAGTGTATCAGTGTCTCAGTGTCTCAGTGTCTCAGAGACTCAGTGTCTCTTTGTCTCTGTGTCGGAGTTACTCTCTGCCTCATTGTCACAGTGTAACAGTGTCTCTGTGTCTCACTGTCTCAGTGTCTCTGTGTCACAGTATCTCAGAGTCTCAGTGTGTCTGTGCCTCAGTGTCTCAGTGTCTCTGTGTCTCAGTGCCTCTGTGTCTCAGTGTATCAGCATCTCAGAGAATCAGTGTCTCTGTGTCTGAGTTTCTCTGCGCCTCAATGGCACAGTGTCTCTGTGTCTCAGTGTCTCAGTGTTTTTCTATCTCTGTGTCTCAGTGCCTCAGAGTCTCTGTGTCTCTGTGTCTCTGTGTTTCTGTGCCTCAGTGTCTCTGTGTCTCAGTTTCTCTGTGTCTCAGTGACCCTGTGTCTCAGTGTCTCTGCGCCTCAGTGCCTCTGTGTCTCTGTGTCTCAGTGTCTCAGAGTCTCAGAGCCTCAGTTTCTCTATGTCTCTGTGTCTCAGTGTCTCTGTGCCTCAGTGTCTCAGAGTCTCAGTGTCTCTGTGTCTCAGTGCCTCAGTGTCTCTGTGTCTCAGTGCCTCAGTGCCTCAGTGTCTCTCTGTCTCAGTGTCTCTGTGCCTCAGTGTCACTTTGTGTCAGTGTCTCAGTGTCTCAGAGTCTCAGTGTCTCTGTGTCTCAGTGCCTCAGGGTCTCTGTGTCTCAGTGTCTCAGAGTTTCAGTGTCTCTATGTCTCAGTGTCTCAGTGTGTCTGTGCCTCAGTGTCTCAGAGTTTCCATCCCTCAGTGCCGCAGTGACTCTCTGTCTCAGTGTCTCAGTGCCTCAGTGTTTCTTTGTCTCTGTGTCTCAGTGTCTCAATGTCTCAGTATCTCTGTGCCTCAGTGTTTCTGTGTCTCAAAGTCTTTGTGTCTCAGTGCCTCAGACTCTCAGTGTCTTAGTGCCTCAGTGTCTCAGTGACTCTGTGCCTCAGTCTGTCAGACTCTCAGTGTCTCTGTGTCTCAGAGGCTCAGTGTCTCTGTGTCTCAGTGTCTCTGTGTCTCAGTGCCTCAATGTCTCAGTGTCTCAGAATCTCAGTGTCTCTGTGTCTCAGTGTCTGTGTCTCAGTGTCTCAGAGTCTCAGTGTCTCTCTGTCTCTGTGCCTTAGTGTCTCGCTGTCTCAGTGCCTCAGTGTCTCTCTCTCTCAGTGTCTCTGTGCCTCAGTGTCACTTTGTGTCAGTGTCTCAGAGTCTCAGTGTCTCTGTGCCTCAGTGTCACTTTGTGTCAGTGTCTCAGTGTCTCTGTGTCTCAGTGCCTCAGGGTCTCTGTGTCTCAGTGTCTCAGAGTTTCAGCGTCTCTATGTCTCAGTGTCGCTATGTCTCAGTGTCTCTGTGCCTCAGTGTCTCAGTGTCTCATCGCCTCAGTGTATCTGTATCTCAGTGTCTCAGAGTTTCAGTTTCTCTATGTATCTGTGTCTCAGTGTCTCTGTGCCTCAGTGTCTCAGAGTTTCAGTTTCTCTATGTCTCTGTGTCTCAGTGTCTCTGTGCCTCAGTGTCTCAGAGTCTCAGTGTCTCTGTGTCTCAGTGCCTCAGTGTCTCTGTGTCTCAGTGTCTCTGTGTCTCAGTGTCTCTCTGTCTCAGTGTTTCTGTGCCTCAGTGTCACTTTGTGTCAGTGTCTCAGTGTCTCAGAGTCTCCCTGTCTCTGTGCCTCAGTGTCTCTTTGTCTCTGTGTCTCAGTGTCTCTGTGTCTCAGTGTCTCTGTGCCTCAGTGTCTCACAGTCTCATTGAGTCTGTGTCTCAGTGTCTCTGTGTCTCAGTGCCTCAGTGTCTCAGTGTCTCAGAATCTCAGAGTCTCTGTGTCTCAGTGTCTGTGTCTCAGTGTCTCAGTGTCTCCGCGTCTCTGTGTCTCTGTGTCTCAGTGTCTCTGTGTCTCAGTGTCTCTGTGTCTCAGTGACTCAGTGTCTCAGAGTCTCAGTGTCTCAGTGTCTCAGAGTCTCAGTGTCTCAGTGTCTCTGAGTGTCAGTGTCTCTGTGTCTCAGTGTCTCAATGTCTCAGTGTCTCAGAGTCTCAGTGTCTCACTGTCTCAGAGTGTCAGTGTCTCAGTGTCTCAGTGACTCAGTGTCTCAGTGTCTCTGTGTCTCAGTGTCTCAGTGTCTCAGTGTCTCAGTGTTTCAGTGTCTCAGTGTCTCAGTGACTCAGTGTCTCAGAGTCTCAGTGTCTCTGTGCCTCAGTGTCTCAGTGTCTCAGTGTCTCAGTGTCTCAGTGTCTCAGTGTCTCAGTGTCTCAGTGACTCAGTGTCTCTGAGTCTCAGTGTCTCTGTGTCTCAGAGTCTCAGTGTCTCAGTGCCTCAGAGTCTCAGTGAGTCTGTGTCTCTGTGTCTCAGTGTCTCAGTGTCTCTGTGCCTCAGTGTCTCAGAGTCTCTGTGTCTCAGTGTCTCACTGTCTCTATGTCTCAGTGTCTCAGTGCCTCAGTGTCTCAGTGACTTAGTGCCTCTGTGTCTCAGTGTCTCAGTGTCTCAGTGTCTCTGTGCCTCAGTGTCTCTGTGTCTCAGTGTCTCAAAGTCTTTGTGTCTCAGTGCCTGTGACTCTCAGTGTCTCAGTGCCTCAGAGTCTCAGTGAGTCTGTGTCTCTGTGTCTCAGAGTCGCAGTGTGTAGAGTCTCTGTGTCTTGGTGCCTCAGTGTCTCAGTGACTCTGTGCCTCAGTCTATCAGACACTCAGTGTCTCTGTGTCTCAGAGGCTCAGTGTCTCTGTGTCTCAGTGTCTCTGTGTCTCAGTGTCTGTGTCTCAGTGTCTCAGTGTCTACGCGTCTCTGTGTATCTGTGTCTCAGTGTACCTGTTTCTCTGTGTCTCTTTGTCTCAGTGTCTCTGTGTCTCAGTGTCTCAGTGTCTCTGTGTCTCAGAGTTTCAGTGTCTCTAGGTCTCTGTGTCTCTGTGTCTCTGTGTCTCTGTGTCTCAGTGTCTCAGAGTCTCAGAGTCTCAGTTTCTCTATGTCTCTGTGTCTCAGTGTCTCTGTGCCTCAGTGTCTCAGAGTTTCAGTTTCTCTATGTCTCAGTGCCTCAGTGTCTCTGTGTCTCAGTGCCTCAGTGCCTCAGTGTCTCTCTGTCTCAGTGTCTCTCTGCCTCAGTGTCACTTTGTGTCAGTGTCTCAGTGTCTCAGAGTCTCAGTGTCTCTGTGTCTCAGTGCCTCAGGGTCTCTGTGTCTCAGTGTCTCAGAGTTTCAGTGTCTCTATGTCTCAGTGTGTCTGTGCCTCAGTGTCTCAGAGTTTCAATCCCTCAGTGCCGCAGTGACTCTCTGTCTCTGTATCTCTGTGCCTCAGTGTTTCTTTGTCTCTGTGTCTCAGTGTCTCAATGTCTCAGTATCTCTGTGCCTCAGTGTTTCTGTGTCTCAAAGTCTTTGTGTCTCAGTGCCTCAGACTCTCAGTGTCTTAGTGCCTCAGTGTCTCAGTGACTCTGTGCCTCAGTCTATCAGACTCTCAGTGTCTCTGTGTCTCAGAGGCTCAGTGTCTCTGTGTCTCAGTGTCTCTGTGTCTCAGTGCCTCAATGTCTCAGTGTCTCAGAATCTCAGTGTCTCTGTGTCTCAGTGTCTGTGTCTCAGTGTCTCAGAGTTTCAGTGTCTCTCTGTCTCTGTGCCTCAGTGTCTCTGTCTCAGTGCCTCAGTGTCTCTCTCTCTCAGTGTCTCTGTGCCTCAGTGTCACTTTGTGTCAGTGTCTCAGAGTCTCAGTGTCTCTGTGCCTCAGTGTCACTTTGTGTCATTGTCTCAGTGTCTCTGTGCCTCAGTGTCACTTTGTGTCAGTGTCTCAGAGTCTCAGTGTCTCTGTGCCTCAGTGTCACTTTGTGTCATTGTCTCTATGTCTCAGTGTCTCTGTGCCTCAGTGTCTCAGTGTCTCTGTGCCTCAGTGTAACTTTGTGTCAGTGTCTCAGTGTCTCAGTGTCTCTGTGCCTCAGTGTCTCAGTGTCTCATTGCCTCAGTGTATCTGTATCTCAGTGTCTCAGAGTTTCAGTTCCTCTATGTCTCTGTGTCTCAGTGTCTCTGTGCCTCAGTGTCTCAGAGTTTCAGTTTCTCTATGTCTCTGTGTCTCAGTGTCTCTGTGCCTCAGTGTCTCAGTGTCTCATTGCCTCAGTGTATCTGTATCTCAGTGTCTCAGAGTTTCAGTTTCTCTATGTCTCTGTGTCTCAGTGTCTCTGTGCCTCAGTGTCTCAGAGTTTCAGTTTCTCTATGTCTCTGTGTCTCAGTGTCTCTGTGCCTCAGTGTCTCAGAGTCTCAGTGTCTCTGTGTCTCAGTGCCTCAGTGTCTCTGTGTCTCAGTGCCTCAGTGCCTCAGTGTCTCTCTGTCTCAGTGTCTCTGTGCCTCAGTGTCACTTTGTGTCAGTGTCTCAGTGTCTCAGAGTCTCAGTGTCTCTGTGTCTCAGTGCCTCAGAGTTTCAGTGTCTCTATGTCTCAGTGTCTCAGTGTGTCTGTGCCTCAGTGTCTCAGAGTTTCAGTCCCTCAGTGCCGCAGTGACTCTCTGTCTCTGTATCTCTGTGCCTCAGTGTCTCTGTGTCTCAGTGTCTCTGTGTCTCAGTGCCTCAATGTCTCAGTGTCTCAGAATCTCAGTGTCTCTGTGTCTCAGTGTCTGTGTCTCAGTGTCTCAGATTCTCAGTGTCTCTCTGTCTCTGTGCCTCAGTGTCTCTTTGTCTCTGTGTCTCAGTGTCTCTGTGTCTCAGTGTCTCTGTGCCTCAGTGTCTCACAGTCTCATTGAGTCTGTGTCTCAGTGTCTCTGTGTCTCAGTGCCTCAGTGTCTCAGTGTCTCAGAATCTCAGAGTCTCTGTGTCTCAGTGTCTGTGTCTCAGTGTCTCAGTGTCTCCGCGTCTCTGTGTCTCTGTGTCTCAGTGTCTCTGTGTCTCAGTGTCTCTGTGTCTCAGAGTTTCAGTGTCTCTCGGTCTCTGTGTCTCAGTGTCTCTGTGTCTCAGTGACTCAGTGTCTCAGAGTCTCAGTGTCTCAGTGTCTCTGAGTGTCAGTGTCTCAGTGTCTCAGTGTCTCAGAGTCTCACTGTCTCTGTGTCTCAGTGACTCAGTGTCTCAGAGTCTCAGTGTCTCAGTGTCTCTGAGTGTCAGTGTCTCTGTGTCTCAGTGTCTCAGTGTCTCAGAGTCTCCGTGTCTCAGTGTCTCAGAGTGTCAGTGTCTCAGTGTCTCAGTGACTCAGTGTCTCAGTGTCTCAGTGTCTCAGTGCCTCAGAGTCTCAGTGAGTCTGTGTCTCTGTGTCTCAGTGTCTCAGTGTCTCTGTGCCTCAGTGTCTCAGAGTCTCTGTGTCTCAGTGTCTCACTGTCTCTATGTCTCAGTGTCTCAGTGCCTCAGTGTCTCAGTGTCTTAGTGCCTCTGTGTCTCAGTGTCTCAGTGTCTCAGTGTCTCTGTGTCTCTGTGCCTCAGTGTCTCTGTGTCTCAGTGTCTCAAAGTCTTTGTGTCTCAGTGCCTGAGACTCTCAGTGTCTCAGTGCCTCAGAGTCTCAGTGAGTCTGTGTCTCTGTGTCTCAGAGTCGCAGTGTGTAGAGTCTCTGTGTCTTGGTGCCTCAGTGTCTCAGTGACTCTGTGCCTCAGTCTATCAGACACTCAGTGTCTCTGTGTCTCAGAGGCTCAGTGTCTCTGTGTCTCAGTGTCTCTGTGTCTCAGTGTCTCAGTGTCTCAGAATCTCAGTGTCTCTGTGTCTCAGTGTCTGTGTCTCAGTGTCTCCGCGTCTCTGTGTCTCTGTGTCTCAGTGTACCTGTTTCTCTGTGTCTCTTTGTCTCAGTGTCTCTGTGTCTCAGTGTCTGTGTGTCTCAGAGTTTCAGTGTCTCTAGGTCTCTGTGTCTCAGTGTCTCAGCGTCTCAGAGTCTCAGTGTCTCTGTGTCTCTGTGTCTCAGTGCCTCACTGTCTCTGTGTCTCAGTGTCTCAGAGTCTCACTGTCTCTGTGTCTCAGTGACTCAGTGTCTCAGAGTCTCAGTGACTCAGTGTCTCAGAGTCTCAGTGTCTCAGTGTCTCAGAGTCTCAGTGTCTCTGTGTCTCAGTGTCTATGTGCCTCAGTGTCTCAGAGTCTCAGTGTCTCAGAGTCTCAGAGTCTCAGAGTCTCAGAGTCTCAGTGTCTCAGAGTCTCGCTGTCTCTGTGTCTCAGTGACTCAGTGTCTCAGAGTCTCAGTGTCTCAGTGTCTCAGAGTCTCAGTGTCTCTGTGTCTCAGTGTCTATGTGCCTCAGTGTCTCAGAGTCTCAGTGTCTCAGAGTCTCAGAGTCTCAGTGTCTCAGTGTCTCAGAGTCTCAGTGTCTCAGTGTCTCTGAGTGTCAGTGTCTCTGTGTCTCAGTGTCTCAATGTCTCAGTGTCTCAGAGTCTCAGTGTCTCAGTGTCTCAGAGTGTCAGTGTCTCAGTGTCTCAGTGACTCAGTGTCTCAGTGTCTCTGTGTCTCAGTGTCTCAGTGTCTCAGTGTTTCAGTGTCTCAGTGTCTCAGTGACTCAGTGTCTCAGAGTCTCAGTGTCTCTGTGCCTCAGTGTCTCAGTGTCTCAGTGTCTCAGTGTCTCAGTGTCTCAGTGTCTCAGTGTCTCAGTGACTCAGTGTCTCAGAGTCTCAGTGTCTCTGTGTCTCAGAGTCTCAGTGTCTCAGTGCCTCAGAGTCTCAGTGAGTCTGTGTCTCTGTGTCTCAGTGTCTCTGTGCCTCAGTGTCTCAGAGTCTCTGTGTCTCAGTGTCTCACTGTCTCTATGTCTCAGTGTCTCAGTGCCTCAGTGTCTCAGTGACTTAGTGCCTCTGTGTCTCTGTGTCTCAGTGCCTGTGACTCTCAGTGTCTCAGTGCCTCAGAGTCTCAGTGAGTCTGTGTCTCTGTGTCTCAGAGTCGCAGTGTGTAGAGTCTCTGTGTCTTGGTGCCTCAGTGTCTCAGTGACTCTGTGCCTCAGTCTATCAGACACTCAGTGTCTCTGTGTCTCAGAGGCTCAGTGTCTCTGTGTCTCAGTGTCTCTGTGTCTCAGTGTCTGTGTCTCAGTGTCTCAGTGTCTACGCGTCTCTGTGTATCTGTGTCTCAGTGTACCTGTTTCTCTGTGTCTCTTTGTCTCAGTGTCTCTGTGTCTCAGTGTCTCAGTGTCTCTGTGTCTCAGAGTTTCAGTGTCTCTAGGTCTTTGTGTCTCTGTGTCTCTGTGTCTCAGTGTCTCAGAGTCTCAGAGTCTCAGTTTCTCTATGTCTCTGTGTCTCAGTGTCTCTGTGCCTCAGTGTCTCAGAGTTTCAGTTTCTCTATGTCTCAGTGCCTCAGTGTCTCTGTGTCTCGGTGCCTCAGTGCCTCAGTGTCTCTCTGTCTCAGTGTCTCTGTGCCTCAGTGTCACTTTGTGTCAGTGTCTCAGTGTCTCAGAGTCTCAGTGTCTCTGTGTCTCAGTGCCTCAGGGTCTCTGTGTCTCAGTGTCTCAGAGTTTCAGTGTCTCTATGTCTCAGTGTATCTGTGCCTCAGTGTCTCAGAGTTTCAATCCCTCAGTGCCGCAGTGACTCTCTGTCTCTGTATCTCTGTGCCTCAGTGTTTCTTTGTCTCTGTGTCTCAGTGTCTCAATGTCTCAGTATCTCTGTGCCTCAGTGTTTCTGTGTCTCAAAGTCTTTGTGTCTCAGTGCCTCAGACTCTCAGTGTCTTAGTGCCTCAGTGTCTCAGTGACTCTGTGCCTCAGTCTATCAGACTCTCAGTGTCTCTGTGTCTCAGAGGCTCAGTGTCTCTGTGTCTCAGTGTCTCTGTGTCTCAGTGCCTCAATGTCTCAGTGTCTCAGAATCTCAGTGTCTCTGTGTCTCAGTGTCTGTGTCTCAGTGTCTCAGAGTTTCAGTGTCTCTCTGTCTCTGTGCCTCAGTGTCTCTGTCTCAGTGCCTCAGTGTCTCTCTCTCTCAGTGTCTCTGTGCCTCAGTGTCACTTTGTGTCAGTGTCTCAGAGTCTCAGTGTCTCTGTGCCTCAGTGTCACTTTGTGTCATTGTCTCAGTGTCTCTGTGCCTCAGTGTCACTTTGTGTCAGTGTCTCAGAGTCTCAGTGTCTCTGTGCCTCAGTGTCACTTTGTGTCATTGTCTCTATGTCTCAGTGTCGCTATGTCTCAGTGTCTCTGTGCCTCAGTGTCTCAGTGTCTCATTGCCTCAGTGTATCTGTATCTCAGTGTCTCAGAGTTTCAGTTTCTCTATGTCTCTGTGTCTCAGTGTCTCTGTGCCTCAGTGTCTCAGAGTTTCAGTTTCTCTATGTCTCTGTGTCTCAGTGTCTCTGTGCCTCAGTGTCTCAGAGTCTCAGTGTCTCTGTGTCTCAGTGCCTCAGTGTCTCTGTGTCTCAGTGCCTCAGTGTCTCTCTGTCTCAGTGTCTCTGTGCCTCAGTGTCACTTTGTGTCAGTGTCTCAGTGTCTCAGAGTCTCAGTGTCTCTGTGTCTCAGTGCCTCAGAGTTTCAGTGTCTCTATGTCTCAGTGTCTCAGTGTGTCTGTGCCTCAGTGTCTCAGAGTTTCAGTCCCTCAGTGCCGCAGTGACTCTCTGTCTCTGTATCTCTGTGCCTCAGTGTTTCTTTGTCTCTGTGTCTCAGTGTCTCAATGTCTCAGTATCTCTGTGCCTCAGTGCCTCTGTGTCTCAAAGTCTTTGTGTCTCAGTGCCTCAGACTCTCAGTGTCTTAGTGCCTCAGTGTCTCAGTGACTCTGTGCCTCAGTCTATCAGACTCTCAGTGTCTCTGTGTCTCAGAGGCTCAGTGTCTCTGTGTCTCAGTGTCTCTGTGTCTCAGTGCCTCAATGTCTCAGTGTCTCAGAATCTCAGTGTCTCTGTGTCTCAGTGTCTGTGTCTCAGTGTCTCAGATTCTCAGTGTCTCTCTGTCTCTGTGCCTCAGTGTCTCTTTGTCTCTGTGTCTCAGTGTCTCTGTGTCTCAGTGTCTCTGTGCCTCAGTGTCTCACAGTCTCATTGAGTCTGTGTCTCAGTGTCTCTGTGTCTCAGTGCCTCAGTGTCTCAGTGTCTCAGAATCTCAGAGTCTCTGTGTCTCAGTGTCTGTGTCTCAGTGTCTCAGTGTCTCCGCGTCTCTGTGTCTCTGTGTCTCAGTGTCTCTGTGTCTCAGTGTCTCTGTGTCTCAGAGTTTCAGTGTCTCTCGGTCTCTGTGTCTCAGTGTCTCTGTGTCTCAGTGACTCAGTGTCTCAGAGTCTCAGTGTCTCAGTGTCTCTGAGTGTCAGTGTCTCTGTGTCTCAGTGTCTCAGTGTCTCAGAGTCTCAGTGTCTCAGTGTCTCAGAGTGTCAGTGTCTCAGTGTCTCAGTGTCTCAGAGTCTCACTGTCTCTGTGTCTCAGTGACTCAGTGTCTCAGAGTCTCAGTGTCTCAGTGTCTCTGAGTGTCAGTGTCTCTGTGTCTCAGTTTCTCAGTGTCTCAGAGTCTCCGTGTCTCAGTGTCTCAGAGTGTCAGTGTCTCAGTGTCTCAGTGACTCAGTGTCTCAGTGTCTCAGTGTCTCAGTGCCTCAGAGTCTCAGTGAGTCTGTGTCTCTGTGTCTCAGTGTCTCAGTGTCTCTGTGCCTCAGTGTCTCAGAGTCTCTGTGTCTCAGTGTCTCACTGTCTCTATGTCTCAGTGTCTCAGTGCCTCAGTGTCTCAGTGACTTAGTGCCTCTGTGTCTCAGTGTCTCAGTGTCTCAGTGTCTCTGTGCCTCAGTGTCTCTGTGTCTCAGTGTCTCAAAGTCTTTGTGTCTCAGTGCCTGTGACTCTCAGTGTCTCAGTGCCTCAGAGTCTCAGTGAGTCTGTGTCTCTGTGTCTCAGAGTCGCAGTGTGTAGAGTCTCTGTGTCTTGGTGCCTCAGTGTCTCAGTGACTCTGTGCCTCAGTCTATCAGACACTCAGTGTCTCTGTGTCTCAGAGGCTCAGTGTCTCTGTGTCTCAGTGTCTCTGTGTCTCAGTGTCTGTGTCTCAGTGTCTCAGTGTCTACGCGTCTCTGTGTATCTGTGTCTCAGTGTACCTGTTTCTCTGTGTCTCTTTGTCTCAGTGTCTCTGTGTCTCAGTGTCTCAGTGTCTCTGTGTCTCAGAGTTTCAGTGTCTCTAGGTCTCTGTGTCTCTGTGTCTCTGTGTCTCTGTGTCTCAGTGTCTCAGAGTCTCAGAGTCTCAGTTTCTCTATGTCTCTGTGTCTCAGTGTCTCTGTGCCTCAGTGTCTCAGAGTTTCAGTTTCTCTATGTCTCAGTGCCTCAGTGTCTCTGTGTCTCAGTGCCTCAGTGCCTCAGTGTCTCTCTGTCTCAGTGTCTCTCTGCCTCAGTGTCACTTTGTGTCAGTGTCTCAGTGTCTCAGAGTCTCAGTGTCTCTGTGTCTCAGTGCCTCAGGGTCTCTGTGTCTCAGTGTCTCAGAGTTTCAGTGTCTCTATGTCTCAGTGTGTCTGTGCCTCAGTGTCTCAGAGTTTCAATCCCTCAGTGCCGCAGTGACTCTCTGTCTCTGTATCTCTGTGCCTCAGTGTTTCTTTGTCTCTGTGTCTCAGTGTCTCAATGTCTCAGTATCTCTGTGCCTCAGTGTTTCTGTGTCTCAAAGTCTTTGTGTCTCAGTGCCTCAGACTCTCAGTGTCTTAGTGCCTCAGTGTCTCAGTGACTCTGTGCCTCAGTCTATCAGACTCTCAGTGTCTCTGTGTCTCAGAGGCTCAGTGTCTCTGTGTCTCAGTGTCTCTGTGTCTCAGTGCCTCAATGTCTCAGTGTCTCAGAATCTCAGTGTCTCTGTGTCTCAGTGTCTGTGTCTCAGTGTCTCAGAGTTTCAGTGTCTCTCTGTCTCTGTGCCTCAGTGTCTCTGTCTCAGTGCCTCAGTGTCTCTCTCTCTCAGTGTCTCTGTGCCTCAGTGTCACTTTGTGTCAGTGTCTCAGAGTCTCAGTGTCTCTGTGCCTCAGTGTCACTTTGTGTCATTGTCTCAGTGTCTCTGTGCCTCAGTGTCACTTTGTGTCAGTGTCTCAGAGTCTCAGTGTCTCTGTGCCTCAGTGTCACTTTGTGTCATTGTCTCTATGTCTCAGTGTCTCTGTGCCTCAGTGTCTCAGTGTCTCTGTGCCTCAGTGTAACTTTGTGTCAGTGTCTCAGTGTCTCAGTGTCTCTGTGCCTCAGTGTCTCAGTGTCTCATTGCCTCAGTGTATCTGTATCTCAGTGTCTCAGAGTTTCAGTTCCTCTATGTCTCTGTGTCTCAGTGTCTCTGTGCCTCAGTGTCTCAGAGTTTCAGTTTCTCTATGTCTCTGTGTCTCAGTGTCTCAGTGTCTCTGTGCCTCAGTGTCTCAGTGTCTCATTGCCTCAGTGTATCTGTATCTCAGTGTCTCAGAGTTTCAGTTTCTCTATGTCTCTGTGTCTCAGTGTCTCTGTGCCTCAGTGTCTCAGAGTTTCAGTTTCTCTATGTCTCTGTGTCTCAGTGTCTCTGTGCCTCAGTGTCTCAGAGTCTCAGTGTCTCTGTGTCTCAGTGCCTCAGTGTCTCTGTGTCTCAGTGCCTCAGTGCCTCAGTGTCTCTCTGTCTCAGTGTCTCTGTGCCTCAGTGTCACTTTGTGTCAGTGTCTCAGTGTCTCAGAGTCTCAGTGTCTCTGTGTCTCAGTGCCTCAGAGTTTCAGTGTCTCTATGTCTCAGTGTCTCAGTGTGTCTGTGCCTCAGTGTCTCAGAGTTTCAGTCCCTCAGTGCCGCAGTGACTCTCTGTCTCTGTATCTCTGTGCCTCAGTGTCTCTGTGTCTCAGTGTCTCTGTGTCTCAGTGCCTCAATGTCTCAGTGTCTCAGAATCTCAGTGTCTCTGTGTCTCAGTGTCTGTGTCTCAGTGTCTCAGATTCTCAGTGTCTCTCTGTCTCTGTGCCTCAGTGTCTCTTTGTCTCTGTGTCTCAGTGTCTCTGGGTCTCAGTGTCTCTGTGCCTCAGTGTCTCACAGTCTCATTGAGTCTGTGTCTCAGTGTCTCTGTGTCTCAGTGCCTCAGTGTCTCAGTGTCTCAGAATCTCAGAGTCTCTGTGTCTCAGTGTCTGTGTCTCAGTGTCTCAGTGTCTCCGCGTCTCTGTGTCTCTGTGTCTCAGTGTCTCTGTGTCTCAGTGTCTCTGTGTCTCAGAGTTTCAGTGTCTCTCGGTCTCTGTGTCTCAGTGTCTCTGTGTCTCAGTGACTCAGTGTCTCAGAGTCTCAGTGTCTCAGTGTCTCTGAGTGTCAGTGTCTCTGTGTCTCAGTGTCTCAGTGTCTCAGAGTCTCAGTGTCTCAGTGTCTCAGAGTGTCAGTGTCTCAGTGTCTCAGTGTCTCAGAGTCTCACTGTCTCTGTGTCTCAGTGACTCAGTGTCTCAGAGTCTCAGTGTCTCAGTGTCTCTGAGTGTCAGTGTCTCTGTGTCTCAGTGTCTCAGTGTCTCAGAGTCTCCGTGTCTCAGTGTCTCAGAGTGTCAGTGTCTCAGTGTCTCAGTGACTCAGTGTCTCAGTGTCTCAGTGTCTCAGTGCCTCAGAGTCTCAGTGAGTCTGTGTCTCTGTGTCTCAGTGTCTCAGTGTCTCTGTGCCTCAGTGTCTCAGAGTCTCTGTGTCTCAGTGTCTCACTGTCTCTATGTCTCAGTGTCTCAGTGCCTCAGTGTCTCAGTGTCTTAGTGCCTCTGTGTCTCAGTGTCTCAGTGTCTCAGTGTCTCTGTGTCTCTGTGCCTCAGTGTCTCTGTGTCTCAGTGTCTCAAAGTCTTTGTGTC
This sequence comes from Prionace glauca, assembly GCA_037974335.1. Lineage (NCBI taxonomy): Eukaryota > Metazoa > Chordata > Chondrichthyes > Carcharhiniformes > Carcharhinidae > Prionace > Prionace glauca. Next base: position 147,244 of record JBBMRE010000227.1, on the reverse strand, counting down.
TCAGTGCCTGAGACTCTCAGTGTCTCAGTGCCTCAGAGTCTCAGTGAGTCTGTGTCTCTGTGTCTCAGAGTCGCAGTGTGTAGAGTCTCTGTGTCTTGGTGCCTCAGTGTCTCAGTGACTCTGTGCCTCAGTCTATCAGACACTCAGTGTCTCTGTGTCTCAGAGGCTCAGTGTCTCTGTGTCTCAGTGTCTCTGTGTCTCAGTGTCTCAGTGTCTCAGAATCTCAGTGTCTCTGTGTCTCAGTGTCTGTGTCTCAGTGTCTCCGCGTCTCTGTGTCTCTGTGTCTCAGTGTACCTGTTTCTCTGTGTCTCTTTGTCTCAGTGTCTCTGTGTCTCAGTGTCTGTGTGTCTCAGAGTTTCAGTGTCTCTAGGTCTCTGTGTCTCAGTGTCTCTGTGTCTCAGCGTCTCAGAGTCTCAGTGTCTCTGTGTCTCTGTGTCTCAGTGCCTCACTGTCTCTGTGTCTTAGTGTCTCAGAGTCTCACTGTCTCTGTGTCTCAGTGACTCAGTGTCTCAGAGTCTCAGTGACTCAGTGTCTCAGAGTCTCAGTGTCTCAGTGTCTCAGAGTCTCAGTGTCTCTGTGTCTCAGTGTCTATGTGCCTCAGTGTCTCAGAGTCTCAGTGTCTCAGAGTCTCAGAGTCTCAGAGTCTCAGAGTCTCAGTGTCTCAGAGTCTCGCTGTCTCTGTGTCTCAGTGACTCAGTGTCTCAGAGTCTCAGTGTCTCAGTGTCTCAGAGTCTCAGTGTCTCTGTGTCTCAGTGTCTATGTGCCTCAGTGTCTCAGAGTCTCAGTGTCTCAGAGTCTCAGAGTCTCAGTGTCTCAGTGTCTCAGAGTCTCAGTGTCTCAGTGTCTCTGAGTGTCAGTGTCTCTGTGTCTCAGTGTCTCAATGTCTCAGTGTCTCAGAGTCTCAGTGTCTCAGCGTCTCAGAGTGTCAGTGTCTCAGTGTCTCAGTGACTCAGTGTCTCAGTGTCTCTGTGTCTCAGTGTCTCAGTGTCTCAGTGTTTCAGTGTCTCAGTGTCTCAGTGACTCAGTGTCTCAGAGTCTCAGTGTCTCTGTGCCTCAGTGTCTCAGTGTCTCAGTGTCTCAGTGTCTCAGTGTCTCAGTGTCTCAGTGTCTCAGTGACTCAGTGTCTCAGAGTCTCAGTGTCTCTGTGTCTCAGAGTCTCAGTGTCTCAGTGCCTCAGAGTCTCAGTGAGTCTGTGTCTCTGTGTCTCAGTGTCTCAGTGTCTCTGTGCCTCAGTGTCTCAGAGTCTCTGTGTCTCAGTGTCTCACTGTCTCTATGTCTCAGTGTCTCAGTGCCTCAGTGTCTCAGTGACTTAGTGCCTCTGTGTCTCTGTGTCTCAGTGCCTGTGACTCTCAGTGTCTCAGTGCCTCAGAGTCTCATTGAGTCTGTGTCTCTGTGTCTCAGAGTCGCAGTGTGTAGAGTCTCTGTGTCTTGGTGCCTCAGTGTCTCAGTGACTCTGTGCCTCAGTCTATCAGACACTCAGTGTCTCTGTGTCTCAGAGGCTCAGTGTCTCTGTGTCTCAGTGTCTCTGTGTCTCAGTGTCTGTGTCTCAGTGTCTCAGTGTCTACGCGTCTCTGTGTATCTGTGTCTCAGTGTACCTGTTTCTCTGTGTCTCTTTGTCTCAGTGTCTCTGTGTCTCAGTGTCTCAGTGTCTCTGTGTCTCAGAGTTTCAGTGTCTCTAGGTCTCTGTGTCTCTGTGTCTCTGTGTCTCAGTGTCTCAGAGTCTCAGAGTCTCAGTTTCTCTATGTCTCTGTGTCTCAGTGTCTCTGTGCCTCAGTGTCTCAGAGTTTCAGTTTCTCTATGTCTCAGTGCCTCAGTGTCTCTGTGTCTCAGTGCCTCAGTGCCTCAGTGTCTCTCTGTCTCAGTGTCTCTGTGCCTCAGTGTCACTTTGTGTCAGTGTCTCAGTGTCTCAGAGTCTCAGTGTCTCTGTGTCTCAGTGCCTCAGGGTCTCTGTGTCTCAGTGTCTCAGAGTTTCAGTGTCTCTATGTCTCAGTGTATCTGTGCCTCAGTGTCTCAGAGTTTCAATCCCTCAGTGCCGCAGTGACTCTCTGTCTCTGTATCTCTGTGCCTCAGTGTTTCTTTGTCTCTGTGTCTCAGTGTCTCAATGTCTCAGTATCTCTGTGCCTCAGTGTTTCTGTGTCTCAAAGTCTTTGTGTCTCAGTGCCTCAGACTCTCAGTGTCTTAGTGCCTCAGTGTCTCAGTGACTCTGTGCCTCAGTCTATCAGACTCTCAGTGTCTCTGTGTCTCAGAGGCTCAGTGTCTCTGTGTCTCAGTGTCTCTGTGTCTCAGTGCCTCAATGTCTCAGTGTCTCAGAATCTCAGTGTCTCTGTGTCTCAGTGTCTGTGTCTCAGTGTCTCAGAGTTTCAGTGTCTCTCTGTCTCTGTGCCTCAGTGTCTCTGTCTCAGTGCCTCAGTGTCTCTCTCTCTCAGTGTCTCTGTGCCTCAGTGTCACTTTGTGTCAGTGTCTCAGAGTCTCAGTGTCTCTGTGCCTCAGTGTCACTTTGTGTCATTGTCTCAGTGTCTCTGTGCCTCAGTGTCACTTTGTGTCAGTGTCTCAGAGTCTCAGTGTCTCTGTGCCTCAGTGTCACTTTGTGTCATTGTCTCTATGTCTCAGTGTCGCTATGTCTCAGTGTCTCTGTGCCTCAGTGTCTCAGTGTCTCATTGCCTCAGTGTATCTGTATCTCAGTGTCTCAGAGTTTCAGTTTCTCTATGTCTCTGTGTCTCAGTGTCTCTGTGCCTCAGTGTCTCAGAGTTTCAGTTTCTCTATGTCTCTGTGTCTCAGTGTCTCTGTGCCTCAGTGTCTCAGAGTCTCAGTGTCTCTGTGTCTCAGTGCCTCAGTGTCTCTGTGTCTCAGTGCCTCAGTGTCTCTCTGTCTCAGTGTCTCTGTGCCTCAGTGTCACTTTGTGTCAGTGTCTCAGTGTCTCAGAGTCTCAGTGTCTCTGTGTCTCAGTGCCTCAGAGTTTCAGTGTCTCTATGTCTCAGTGTCTCAGTGTGTCTGTGCCTCAGTGTCTCAGAGTTTCAGTCCCTCAGTGCCGCAGTGACTCTCTGTCTCTGTATCTCTGTGCCTCAGTGTTTCTTTGTCTCTGTGTCTCAGTGTCTCAATGTCTCAGTATCTCTGTGCCTCAGTGCCTCTGTGTCTCAAAGTCTTTGTGTCTCAGTGCCTCAGACTCTCAGTGTCTTAGTGCCTCAGTGTCTCAGTGACTCTGTGCCTCAGTCTATCAGACTCTCAGCGTCTCTGTGTCTCAGAGGCTCAGTGTCTCTGTGTCTCAGTGTCTCTGTGTCTCAGTGCCTCAATGTCTCAGTGTCTCAGAATCTCAGTGTCTCTGTGTCTCAGTGTCTGTGTCTCAGTGTCTCAGATTCTCAGTGTCTCTCTGTCTCTGTGCCTCAGTGTCTCTTTGTCTCTGTGTCTCAGTGTCTCTGTGTCTCAGTGTCTCTGTGCCTCAGTGTCTCACAGTCTCATTGAGTCTATGTCTCAGTGTCTCTGTGTCTCAGTGCCTCAGTGTCTCAGTGTCTCAGAATCTCAGAGTCTCTGTGTCTCAGTGTCTGTGTCTCAGTGTCTCAGTGTCTCCGCGTCTCTGTGTCTCTGTGTCTCAGTGTCTCTGTGTCTCAGTGTCTCTGTGTCTCAGAGTTTCAGTGTCTCTCGGTCTCTGTGTCTCAGTGTCTCTGTGTCTCAGTGACTCAGTGTCTCAGAGTCTCAGTGTCTCAGTGTCTCTGAGTGTCAGTGTCTCTGTGTCTCAGTGTCTCAGTGTCTCAGAGTCTCAGTGTCTCAGTGTCTCAGAGTGTCAGTGTCTCAGTGTCTCAGTGTCTCAGAGTCTCACTGTCTCTGTGTCTCAGTGACTCAGTGTCTCAGAGTCTCAGTGTCTCAGTGTCTCTGAGTGTCAGTGTCTCTGTGTCTCAGTGTCTCAGTGTCTCAGAGTCTCCGTGTCTCAGTGTCTCAGAGTGTCAGTGTCTCAGTGTCTCAGTGACTCAGTGTCTCAGTGTCTCAGTGTCTCAGTGCCTCAGAGTCTCAGTGAGTCTGTGTCTCTGTGTCTCAGTGTCTCAGTGTCTCTGTGCCTCAGTGTCTCAGAGTCTCTGTGTCTCAGTGTCTCACTGTCTCTATGTCTCAGTGTCTCAGTGCCTCAGTGTCTCAGTGTCTTAGTGCCTCTGTGTCTCAGTGTCTCAGTGTCTCAGTGTCTCTGTGTCTCTGTGCCTCAGTGTCTCTGTGTCTCAGTGTCTCAAAGTCTTTGTGTCTCAGTGCCTGAGACTCTCAGTGTCTCAGTGCCTCAGAGTCTCAGTGAGTCTGTGTCTCTGTGTCTCAGAGTCGCAGTGTGTAGAGTCTCTGTGTCTTGGTGCCTCAGTGTCTCAGTGACTCTGTGCCTCAGTCTATCAGACACTCAGTGTCTCTGTGTCTCAGAGGCTCAGTGTCTCTGTGTCTCAGTGTCTCTGTGTCTCAGTGTCTGTGTCTCAGTGTCTCAGTGTCTACGCGTCTCTGTGTATCTGTGTCTCAGTGTACCTGTTTCTCTGTGTCTCTTTGTCTCAGTGTCTCTGTGTCTCAGTGTCTCAGTGTCTCTGTGTCTCAGAGTTTCAGTGTCTCTAGGTCTCTGTGTCTCTGTGTCTCTGTGTCTCAGTGTCTCAGAGTCTCAGAGTCTCAGTTTCTCTATGTCTCTGTGTCTCAGTGTCTCTGTGCCTCAGTGTCTCAGAGTTTCAGTTTCTCTATGTCTCAGTGCCTCAGTGTCTCTGTGTCTCAGTGCCTCAGTGCCTCAGTGTCTCTCTGTCTCAGTGTCTCTGTGCCTCAGTGTCACTTTGTGTCAGTGTCTCAGTGTCTCAGAGTCTCAGTGTCTCTGTGTCTCAGTGCCTCAGGGTCTCTGTGTCTCAGTGTCTCAGAGTTTCAGTGTCTCTATGTCTCAGTGTGTCTGTGCCTCAGTGTCTCAGAGTTTCAATCCCTCAGTGCCGCAGTGACTCTCTGTCTCTGTATCTCTGTGCCTCAGTGTTTCTTTGTCTCTGTGTCTCAGTGTCTCAATGTCTCAGTATCTCTGTGCCTCAGTGTTTCTGTGTCTCAAAGTCTTTGTGTCTCAGTGCCTCAGACTCTCAGTGTCTTAGTGCCTCAGTGTCTCAGTGACTCTGTGCCTCAGTCTATCAGACTCTCAGTGTCTCTGTGTCTCAGAGGCTCAGTGTCTCTGTGTCTCAGTGTCTCTGTGTCTCAGTGCCTCAATGTCTCAGTGTCTCAGAATCTCAGTGTCTCTGTGTCTCAGTGTCTGTGTCTCAGTGTCTCAGAGTTTCAGTGTCTCTCTGTCTCTGTGCCTCAGTGTCTCTGTCTCAGTGCCTCAGTGTCTCTCTCTCTCAGTGTCTCTGTGCCTCAGTGTCACTTTGTGTCAGTGTCTCAGAGTCTCAGTGTCTCTGTGCCTCAGTGTCACTTTGTGTCATTGTCTCAGTGTCTCTGTGTCTCAGTGTCACTTTGTGTCAGTGTCTCAGTGTCTCTGTGCCTCAGTGTCACTTTGTGTCATTGTCTCTATGTCTCAGTGTCGCTATGTCTCAGTGTCTCTGTGCCTCAGTGTCTCAGTGTCTCATTGCCTCAGTGTATCTGTATCTCAGTGTCTCAGAGTTTCAGTTTCTCTATGTCTCTGTGTCTCAGTGTCTCTGTGCCTCAGTGTCTCAGAGTTTCAGTTTCTCTATGTCTCTGTGTCTCAGTGTCTCTGTGCCTCAGTGTCTCAGAGTCTCAGTGTCTCTGTGTCTCAGTGCCTCAGTGTCTCTGTGTCTCAGTGCCTCAGTGCCTCAGTGTCTCTCTGTCTCAGTGTCTCTGTGCCTCAGTGTCACTTTGTGTCAGTGTCTCAGTGTCTCAGAGTCTCAGTGTCTCTGTGTCTCAGTGCCTCAGAGTTTCAGTGTCTCTATGTCTCAGTGTCTCAGTGTGTCTGTGCCTCAGTGTCTCAGAGTTTCAGTCCCTCAGTGCCGCAGTGACTCTCTGTCTCTGTATCTCTGTGCCTCAGTGTTTCTTTGTCTCTGTGTCTCAGTGTCTCAATGTCTCAGTATCTCTGTGCCTCAGTGCCTCTGTGTCTCAAAGTCTTTGTGTCTCAGTGCCTCAGACTCTCAGTGTCTTAGAGCCTCAGTGTCTCAGTGACTCTGTGCCTCAGTCTATCAGACTCTCAGCGTCTCTGTGTCTCAGAGGCTCAGTGTCTCTGTGTCTCAGTGTCTCTGTGTCTCAGTGCCTCAATGTCTCAGTGTCTCAGAATCTCAGTGTCTCTGTGTCTCAGTGTCTGTGTCTCAGTGTCTCAGATTCTCAGTGTCTCTCTGTCTCTGTGCCTCAGTGTCTCTTTGTCTCTGTGTCTCAGTGTCTCTGTGTCTCAGTGTCTCTGTGCCTCAGTGTCTCACAGTCTCATTGAGTCTGTGTCTCAGTGTCTCTGTGTCTCAGTGCCTCAGTGTCTCAGTGTCTCAGAATCTCAGAGTCTCTGTGTCTCAGTGTCTGTGTCTCAGTGTCTCAGTGTCTCCGCGTCTCTGTGTCTCTGTGTCTCAGTGTCTCTGTGTCTCAGTGTCTCTGTGTCTCAGTGACTCAGTGTCTCAGAGTCTCAGTGTCTCAGTGTCTCTGAGTGTCAGTGTCTCTGTGTCTCAGTGTCTCAGTGTCTCAGAGTCTCAGTGTCTCAGAGTGTCAGTGTCTCAGTGTCTCAGTGTCTCAGAGTCTCACTGTCTCTGTGTCTCAGTGACTCAGTGTCTCAGAGTCTCAGTGTCTCAGTGTCTCTGAGTGTCAGTGTCTCTGTGTCTCAGTGTCTCAGTGTCTCAGAGTCTCCGTGTCTCAGTGTCTCAGAGTGTCAGTGTCTCAGTGTCTCAGTGACTCAGTGTCTCAGTGTCTCAGTGTCTCAGTGCCTCAGAGTCTCAGTGAGTCTGTGTCTCTGTGTCTCAGTGTCTCAGTGTCTCTGTGCCTCAGTGTCTCAGAGTCTCTGTGTCTCAGTGTCTCACTGTCTCTATGTCTCAGTGTCTCAGTGCCTCAGTGTCTCAGTGTCTTAGTGCCTCTGTGTCTCAGTGTCTCAGTGTCTCAGTGTCTCTGTGTCTCTGTGCCTCATGTCTCTGTGTCTCAGTGTCTCAAAGTCTTTGTGTCTCAGTGCCTGAGACTCTCAGTGTCTCAGTGCCTCAGAGTCTCAGTGAGTCTGTGTCTCTGTGTCTCAGAGTCGCAGTGTGTAGAGTCTCTGTGTCTTGGTGCCTCAGTGTCTCAGTGACTCTGTGCCTCAGTCTATCAGACACTCAGTGTCTCTGTGTCTCAGAGGCTCAGTGTCTCTGTGTCTCAGTGTCTCTGTGTCTCAGTGTCTCAGTGTCTCAGAATCTCAGTGTCTCTGTGTCTCAGTGTCTGTGTCTCAGTGCCTCCGCGTCTCTGTGTCTCTGTGTCTCAGTGTACCTGTTTCTCTGTGTCTCTTTGTCTCAGTGTCTCTGTGTCTCAGTGTCTGTGTGTCTCAGAGTTTCAGTGTCTCTAGGTCTCTGTGTCTCAGTGTCTCTGTGTCTCAGCGTCTCAGAGTCTCAGTGTCTCTGTGTCTCTGTGTCTCAGTGCCTCACTGCCTCTGTGTCTCAGTGTCTCAGAGTCTCACTGTCTCTGTGTCTCAGTGACTCAGTGTCTCAGAGTCTCAGTGACTCAGTGTCTCAGAGTCTCAGTGTCTCAGAGTCTCAGTGTCTCAGAGTCTCGCTGTCTCTGTGTCTCAGTGACTCAGTGTCTCAGAGTCTCAGTGTCTCAGTGTCTCAGAGTCTCAGTGTCTCTGTGTCTCAGTGTCTATGTGCCTCAGTGTCTCAGAGTCTCAGTGTCTCAGAGTCTCAGAGTCTCAGTGTCTCAGTGTCTCAGAGTCTCAGTGTCTCAGTGTCTCTGAGTGTCAGTGTCTCTGTGTCTCAGTGTCTCAATGTCTCAGTGTCTCAGAGTCTCAGTGTCTCAGTGTCTCAGAGTGTCAGTGTCTCAGTGTCTCAGTGACTCAGTGTCTCAGTGTCTCTGTGTCTCAGTGTCTCAGTGTCTCAGTGTTTCAGTGTCTCAGTGTCTCAGTGACTCAGTGTCTCAGAGTCTCAGTGTCTCTGTGCCTCAGTGTCTCAGTGTCTCAGTGTCTCAGTGTCTCAGTGTCTCAGTGTCTCAGTGTCTCAGTGTCTCAGTGACTCAGTGTCTCAGAGTCTCAGTGTCTCTGTGTCTCAGAGTCTCAGTGTCTCAGTGCCTCAGAGTCTCAGTGAGTCTGTGTCTCTGTGTCTCAGTGTCTCAGTGTCTCTGTGCCTCAGTGTCTCAGAGTCTCTGTGTCTCAGTGTCTCACTGTCTCTATGTCTCAGTGTCTCAGTGCCTCAGTGTCTCAGTGACTTAGTGCCTCTGTGTCTCTGTGTCTCAGTGCCTGTGACTCTCAGTGTCTCAGTGCCTCAGAGTCTCAGTGAGTCTGTGTCTCTGTGTCTCAGAGTCGCAGTGTGTAGAGTCTCTGTGTCTTGGTGCCTCAGTGTCTCAGTGACTCTGTGCCTCAGTCTATCAGACACTCAGTGTCTCTGTGTCTCAGAGGCTCAGTGTCTCTGTGTCTCAGTGTCTCTGTGTCTCAGTGTCTGTGTCTCAGTGTCTCAGTGTCTACGCGTCTCTGTGTATCTGTGTCTCAGTGTACCTGTTTCTCTGTGTCTCTTTGTCTCAGTGTCTCTGTGTCTCAGTGTCTCAGTGTCTCTGTGTCTCAGAGTTTCAGTGTCTCTAGGTCTCTGTGTCTCTGTGTCTCTGTGTCTCAGTGTCTCAGAGTCTCAGAGTCTCAGTTTCTCTATGTCTCTGTGTCTCAGTGTCTCTGTGCCTCAGTGTCTCAGAGTTTCAGTTTCTCTATGTCTCAGTGCCTCAGTGTCTCTGTGTCTCAGTGCCTCAGTGCCTCAGTGTCTCTCTGTCTCAGTGTCTCTCTGCCTCAGTGTCACTTTGTGTCAGTGTCTCAGTGTCTCAGAGTCTCAGTGTCTCTGTGTCTCAGTGCCTCAGGGTCTCTGTGTCTCAGTGTCTCAGAGTTTCAGTGTCTCTATGTCTCAGTGTGTCTGTGCCTCAGTGTCTCAGAGTTTCAATCCCTCAGTGCCGCAGTGACTCTCTGTCTCTGTATCTCTGTGCCTCAGTGTTTCTTTGTCTCTGTGTCTCAGTGTCTCAATGTCTCAGTATCTCTGTGCCTCAGTGTTTCTGTGTCTCAAAGTCTTTGTGTCTCAGTGCCTCAGACTCTCAGTGTCTTAGTGCCTCAGTGTCTCAGTGACTCTGTGCCTCAGTCTATCAGACTCTCAGTGTCTCTCTGTCTCAGAGGCTCAGTGTGTAGAGTCTCTGTGTCTTAGTGCCTCAGTGTCTCAGTGACTCTGTGCCTCAGTCTATCAGACTCTCAGTGTCTCTGTGTCTCAGAGGCTCAGTGTCTCTGTGTCTCAGTGTCTCTGTGTCTCAGAGTCGCAGTGTGTAGAGTCTCTGTGTCTTAGTGCCTCAGTGTCTCAGTGACTCTGTGCCTCAGTCTATCAGACTCTCAGTGTCTCTGTGTCTCAGAGGCTCAGTGTCTCTGTGTCTCAGTGTCTCTGTGTCTCAGTGCCTCAATGTCTCAGTGTCTCAGAATCTCAGTGTCTCTGTGTCTCAGTGTCTGTGTCTCAGTGTCTCAGAGTTTCAGTGTCTCTCTGTCTCTGTGCCTCAGTGTCTCTGTCTCAGTGCCTCAGTGTCTCTCTCTCTCAGTGTCTCTGTGCCTCAGTGTCACTTTGTGTCAGTGTCTCAGAGTCTCAGTGTCTCTGTGCCTCAGTGTCACTTTGTGTCATTGTCTCAGTGTCTCTGTGCCTCAGTGTCACTTTGTGTCAGTGTCTCAGAGTCTCAGTGTCTCTGTGCCTCAGTGTCACTTTGTGTCATTGTCTCTATGTCTCAGTGTCGCTATGTCTCAGTGTCTCTGTGCCTCAGTGTCTCAGTGTCTCATTGCCTCAGTGTATCTGTATCTCAGTGTCTCAGAGTTTCAGTTTCTCTATGTCTCTGTGTCTCAGTGTCTCTGTGTCTCAGTGTCTCAGAGTTTCAGTTTCTCTATGTCTCTGTGTCTCAGTGTCTCTGTGCCTCAGTGTCTCAGAGTCTCAGTGTCTCTGTGTCTCAGTGCCTCAGTGTCTCTGTGTCTCAGTGCCTCAGTGCCTCAGTGTCTCTCTGTCTCAGTGTCTCTGTGCCTCAGTGTCACTTTGTGTCAGTGTCTCAGTGTCTCAGAGTCTCAGTGTCTCTGTGTCTCAGTGCCTCAGAGTTTCAGTGTCTCTATGTCTCAGTGTCTCAGTGTGTCTGTGCCTCAGTGTCTCAGAGTTTCAGTCCCTCAGTGCCGCAGTGACTCTCTGTCTCTGTATCTCTGTGCCTCAGTGTTTCTTTGTCTCTGTGTCTCAGTGTCTCAATGTCTCAGTATCTCTGTGCCTCAGTGCCTCTGTGTCTCAAAGTCTTTGTGTCTCAGTGCCTCAGACTCTCAGTGTCTTAGTGCCTCAGTGTCTCAGTGACTCTGTGCCTCAGTCTATCAGACTCTCAGCGTCTCTGTGTCTCAGAGGCTCAGTGTCTCTGTGTCTCAGTGTCTCTGTGTCTCAGTGCCTCAATGTCTCAGTGTCTCAGAATCTCAGTGTCTCTGTGTCTCAGTGTCTGTGTCTCAGTGTCTCAGATTCTCAGTGTCTCTCTGTCTCTGTGCCTCAGTGTCTCTTTGTCTCTGTGTCTCAGTGTCTCTGTGTCTCAGTGTCTCTGTGCCTCAGTGTCTCACAGTCTCATTGAGTCTGTGTCTCAGTGTCTCTGTGTCTCAGTGCCTCAGTGTCTCAGTGTCTCAGAATCTCAGAGTCTCTGTGTCTCAGTGTCTGTGTCTCAGTGTCTCAGTGTCTCCGCGTCTCTGTGTCTCTGTATCTCAGTGTCTCTGTGTCTCAGTGTCTCTGTGTCTCAGAGTTTCAGTGTCTCTCGGTCTCTGTGTCTCAGTGTCTCTGTGTCTCAGTGACTCAGTGTCTCAGAGTCTCAGTGTCTCAGTGTCTCTGAGTGTCAGTGTCTCTGTGTCTCAGTGTCTCAGTGTCTCAGAGTCTCAGTGTCTCAGTGTCTCAGAGTGTCAGTGTCTCAGTGTCTCAGAGTCTCACTGTCTCTGTGTCTCAGTGACTCAGTGTCTCAGAGTCTCAGTGTCTCAGTGTCTCTGAGTGTCAGTGTCTCTGTGTCTCAGTGTCTCAGTGTCTCAGAGTCTCCGTGTCTCAGTGTCTCAGAGTGTCAGTGTCTCAGTGTCTCAGTGACTCAGTGTCTCAGTGTCTCAGTGCCTCAGAGTCTCAGTGAGTCTGTGTCTCTGTGTCTCAGTGTCTCAGTGTCTCTGTGCCTCAGTGTCTCAGAGTCTCTGTGTCTCAGTGTCTCACTGTCTCTATGTCTCAGTGTCTCAGTGCCTCAGTGTCTCAGTGTCTTAGTGCCTCTGTGTCTCAGTGTCTCAGTGTCTCAGTGTCTCTGTGTCTCTGTGCCTCAGTGTCTCTGTGTCTCAGTGTCTCAAAGTCTTTGTGTCTCAGTGCCTGAGACTCTCAGTGTCTCAGTGCCTCAGAGTCTCAGTGAGTCTGTGTCTCTGTGTCTCAGAGTCGCAGTGTGTAGAGTCTCTGTGTCTTGGTGCCTCAGTGTCTCAGTGACTCTGTGCCTCAGTCTATCAGACACTCAGTGTCTCTGTGTCTCAGAGTCTCAGTGTCTCAGAGTCTCAGAGTCTCAGAGTCTCAGAGTCTCAGTGTCTCAGAGTCTCGCTGTCTCTGTGTCTCAGTGACTCAGTGTCTCAGAGTCTCAGTGTCTCAGTGTCTCAGAGTCTCAGTGTCTCTGTGTCTCAGTGTCTATGTGCCTCAGTGTCTCAGAGTCTCAGTGTCTCAGAGTCTCAGAGTCTCAGTGTCTCAGTGTCTCAGAGTCTCAGTGTCTCAGTGTCTCAGAGTGTCAGTGTCTCAGTGTCTCAGTGACTCAGTGTCTCAGTGTCTCTGTGTCTCAGTGTCTCAGTGTCTCAGTGTCTCAGTGTTTCAGTGTCTCAGTGTCTCAGTGACTCAGTGACTCAGAGTCTCAGTGTCTCTGTGCCTCAGTGTCTCAGTGTCTCAGTGTCTCAGTGTCTCAGTGTCTCAGTGTCTCAGTGTCTCAGTGTCTGTGTCTCAGTGTCTCCGCGTCTCTGTGTCTCTGTGTCTCAGTGTACCTGTTTCTCTGTGTCTCTTTGTCTCAGTGTCTCTGTGTCTCAGTGTCTGTGTGTCTCAGAGTTTCAGTGTCTCTAGGTCTCTGTGTCTCAGTGTCTCTGTGTCTCAGCGTCTCAGAGTCTCAGTGTCTCTGTGTCTCTGTGTCTCAGTGCCTCACTGTCTCTGTGTCTCAGTGTCTCAGAGTCTCAGTGTCTCTGTGTCTCAGAGGCTCAGTGTCTCTGTGTCTCAGTGTCTCTGTGTCTCAGTGTCTGTGTCTCAGTGTCTCAGTGTCTACGCGTCTCTGTGTATCTGTGTCTCAGTGTACCTGTTTCTCTGTGTCTCTTTGTCTCAGTGTCTCTGTGTCTCAGTGTCTCAGTGTCTCTGTGTCTCAGAGTTTCAGTGTCTCTAGGTCTCTGTGTCTCTGTGTCTCAGTGTCTCAGAGTCTCAGAGTCTCAGTTTCTCTATGTCTCTGTGTCTCAGTGTCTCTGTGCCTCAGTGTCTCAGAGTTTCAGTTTCTCTATGTCTCAGTGCCTCAGTGTCTCTGTGTCTCAGTGCCTCAGTGCCTCAGTGTCTCTCTGTCTCAGTGTCTCTGTGCCTCAGTGTCACTTTGTGTCAGTGTCTCAGTGTCTCAGAGTCTCAGTGTCTCTGTGTCTCAGTGCCTCAGGGTCTCTGTGTCTCAGTGTCTCAGAGTTTCAGTGTCTCTATGTCTCAGTGTGTCTGTGCCTCAGTGTCTCAGAGTTTCAATCCCTCAGTGCCGCAGTGACTCTCTGTCTCTGTATCTCTGTGCCTCAGTGTTTCTTTGTCTCTGTGTCTCAGTGTCTCAATGTCTCAGTATCTCTGTGCCTCAGTGTTTCTGTGTCTCAAAGTCTTTGTGTCTCAGTGCCTCAGACTCTCAGTGTCTTAGTGCCTCAGTGTCTCAGTGACTCTGTGCCTCAGTCTATCAGACTCTCAGTGTCTCTGTGTCTCAGAGGCTCAGTGTCTCTGTGTCTCAGTGTCTCTGTGTCTCAGTGCCTCAATGTCTCAGTGTCTCAGAATCTCAGTGTCTCTGTGTCTCAGTGTCTGTGTCTCAGTGTCTCAGAGTTTCAGTGTCTCTCTGTCTCTGTGCCTCAGTGTCTCTGTCTCAGTGCCTCAGTGTCTCTCTCTCTCAGTGTCTCTGTGCCTCAGTGTCACTTTGTGTCAGTGTCTCAGAGTCTCAGTGTCTCTGTGCCTCAGTGTCACTTTGTGTCATTGTCTCAGTGTCTCTGTGCCTCAGTGTCACTTTGTGTCAGTGTCTCAGTGTCTCTGTGCCTCAGTGTCACTTTGTGTCATTGTCTCTATGTCTCAGTGTCGCTATGTCTCAGTGTCTCTGTGCCTCAGTGTCTCAGTGTCTCATTGCCTCAGTGTATCTGTATCTCAGTGTCTCAGAGTTTCAGTTTCTCTATGTCTCTGTGTCTCAGTGTCTCTGTGCCTCAGTGTCTCAGAGTTTCAGTTTCTCTATGTCTCTGTGTCTCAGTGTCTCTGTGCCTCAGTGTCTCAGAGTCTCAGTGTCTCTGTGTCTCAGTGCCTCAGTGTCTCTGTGTCTCAGTGCCTCAGTGCCTCAGTGTCTCTCTGTCTCAGTGTCTCTGTGCCTCAGTGTCACTTTGTGTCAGTGTCTCAGTGTCTCAGAGTCTCAGTGTCTCTGTGTCTCAGTGCCTCAGAGTTTCAGTGTCTCTATGTCTCAGTGTCTCAGTGTGTCTGTGCCTCAGTGTCTCAGAGTTTCAGTCCCTCAGTGCCGCAGTGACTCTCTGTCTCTGTATCTCTGTGCCTCAGTGTTTCTTTGTCTCTGTGTCTCAGTGTCTCAATGTCTCAGTATCTCTGTGCCTCAGTGCCTCTGTGTCTCAAAGTCTTTGTGTCTCAGTGCCTCAGACTCTCAGTGTCTTAGTGCCTCAGTGTCTCAGTGACTCTGTGCCTCAGTCTATCAGACTCTCAGCGTCTCTGTGTCTCAGAGGCTCAGTGTCTCTGTGTCTCAGTGTCTCTGTGTCTCAGTGCCTCAATGTCTCAGTGTCTCAGAATCTCAGTGTCTCTGTGTCTCAGTGTCTGTGTCTCAGTGTCTCAGATTCTCAGTGTCTCTCTGTCTCTGTGCCTCAGTGTCTCTTTGTCTCTGTGTCTCAGTGTCTCTGTGTCTCAGTGTCTCTGTGCCTCAGTGTCTCACAGTCTCATTGAGTCTGTGTCTCAGTGTCTCTGTGTCTCAGTGCCTCAGTGTCTCAGTGTCTCAGAATCTCAGAGTCTCTGTGTCTCAGTGTCTGTGTCTCAGTGTCTCAGTGTCTCCGCGTCTCTGTGTCTCTGTGTCTCAGTGTCTCTGTGTCTCAGTGTCTCTGTGTCTCAGAGTTTCAGTGTCTCTCGGTCTCTGTGTCTCAGTGTCTCTGTGTCTCAGTGACTCAGTGTCTCAGAGTCTCAGTGTCTCAGTGTCTCTGAGTGTCAGTGTCTCTGTGTCTCAGTGTCTCAGTGTCTCAGAGTCTCAGTGTCTCAGTGTCTCAGAGTGTCAGTGTCTCAGTGTCTCAGTGTCTCAGAGTCTCACTGTCTCTGTGTCTCAGTGACTCAGTGTCTCAGAGTCTCAGTGTCTCAGTGTCTCTGAGTGTCAGTGTCTCTGTGTCTCAGTGTCTCAGTGTCTCAGAGTCTCTGTGTCTCAGTGTCTCAGAGTGTCAGTGTCTCAGTGTCTCAGTGACTCAGTGTCTCAGTGTCTCAGTGTCTCAGTGCCTCAGAGTCTCAGTGAGTCTGTGTCTCTGTGTCTCAGTGTCTCAGTGTCTCTGTGCCTCAGTGTCTCAGAGTCTCTGTGTCTCAGTGTCTCACTGTCTCTATGTCTCAGTGTCTCAGTGCCTCAGTGTCTCAGTGTCTTAGTGCCTCTGTGTCTCAGTGTCTCAGTGTCTCAGTGTCTCTGTGTCTCTGTGCCTCAGTGTCTCTGTGTCTCAGTGTCTCAAAGTCTTTGTGTCTCAGTGCCTGAGACTCTCAGTGTCTCAGTGCCTCAGAGTCTCAGTGAGTCTGTGTCTCTGTGTCTCAGAGTCGCAGTGTGTAGAGTCTCTGTGTCTTGGTGCCTCAGTGTCTCAGTGACTCTGTGCCTCAGTCTATCAGACACTCAGTGTCTCTGTGTCTCAGAGGCTCAGTGTCTCTGTGTCTCAGTGTCTCTGTGTCTCTGTGTCTCAGTGTCTCAGTGTCTCAGAATCTCAGTGTCTCTGTGTCTCAGTGTCTGTGTCTCAGTGCCTCCGCGTCTCTGTGTCTCTGTGTCTCAGTGTACCTGTTTCTCTGTGTCTCTTTGTCTCAGTGTCTCTGTGTCTCAGTGTCTGTGTGTCTCAGAGTTTCAGTGTCTCTAGGTCTCTGTGTCTCAGTGTCTCTGTGTCTCAGCGTCTCAGAGTCTCAGTGTCTCTGTGTCTCAGTGCCTCACTGCCTCTGTGTCTCAGTGTCTCAGAGTCTCACTGTCTCTGTGTCTCAGTGACTCAGTGTCTCAGAGTCTCAGTGACTCAGTGTCTCAGAGTCTCAGTGTCTCAGAGTCTCAGTGTCTCAGAGTCTCGCTGTCTCTGTGTCTCAGTGACTCAGTGTCTCAGAGTCTCAGTGTCTCAGTGTCTCAGAGTCTCAGTGTCTCTGTGTCTCAGTGTCTATGTGCCTCAGTGTCTCAGAGTCTCAGTGTCTCAGAGTCTCAGAGTCTCAGTGTCTCAGTGTCTCAGAGTCTCAGTGTCTCAGTGTCTCTGAGTGTCAGTGTCTCTGTGTCTCAGTGTCTCAATGTCTCAGTGTCTCAGAGTCTCAGTGTCTCAGTGTCTCAGAGTGTCAGTGTCTCAGTGTCTCAGTGACTCAGTGTCTCAGTGTCTCTGTGTCTCAGTGTCTCAGTGTCTCAGTGTTTCAGTGTCTCAGTGTCTCAGTGACTCAGTGTCTCAGAGTCTCAGTGTCTCTGTGCCTCAGTGTCTCAGTGTCTCAGTGTCTCAGTGTCTCAGTGTCTCAGTGTCTCAGTGTCTCAGTGACTCAGTGTCTCAGAGTCTCAGTGTCTCTGTGTCTCAGAGTCTCAGTGTCTCAGTGCCTCAGAGTCTCAGTGAGTCTGTGTCTCTGTGTCTCAGTGTCTCAGTGTCTCTGTGCCTCAGTGTCTCAGAGTCTCTGTGTCTCAGTGTCTCACTGTCTCTATGTCTCAGTGTCTCAGTGCCTCAGTGTCTCAGTGACTTAGTGCCTCTGTGTCTCTGTGTCTCAGTGCCTGTGACTCTCAGTGTCTCAGTGCCTCAGAGTCTCAGTGAGTCTGTGTCTCTGTGTCTCAGAGTCGCAGTGTGTAGAGTCTCTGTGTCTTGGTGCCTCAGTGTCTCAGTGACTCTGTGCCTCAGTCTATCAGACACTCAGTGTCTCTGTGTCTCAGAGGCTCAGTGTCTCTGTGTCTCAGTGTCTCTGTGTCTCAGTGTCTGTGTCTCAGTGTCTCAGTGTCTACGCGTCTCTGTGTATCTGTGTCTCAGTGTACCTGTTTCTCTGTGTCTCTTTGTCTCAGTGTCTCTGTGTCTCAGTGTCTCAGTGTCTCTGTGTCTCAGAGTTTCAGTGTCTCTAGGTCTCTGTGTCTCTGTGTCTCTGTGTCTCAGTGTCTCAGAGTCTCAGAGTCTCAGTTTCTCTATGTCTCTGTGTCTCAGTGTCTCTGTGCCTCAGTGTCTCAGAGTTTCAGTTTCTCTATGTCTCAGTGCCTCAGTGTCTCTGTGTCTCAGTGCCTCAGTGCCTCAGTGTCTCTCTGTCTCAGTGTCTCTGTGCCTCAGTGTCACTTTGTGTCAGTGTCTCAGTGTCTCAGAGTCTCAGTGTCTCTGTGTCTCAGTGCCTCAGGGTCTCTGTGTCTCAGTGTCTCAGAGTTTCAGTGTCTCTATGTCTCAGTGTGTCTGTGCCTCAGTGTCTCAGAGTTTCAATCCCTCAGTGCCGCAGTGACTCTCTGTCTCTGTATCTCTGTGCCTCAGTGTTTCTTTGTCTCTGTGTCTCAGTGTCTCAATGTCTCAGTATCTCTGTGCCTCAGTGTTTCTGTGTCTCAAAGTCTTTGTGTCTCAGTGCCTCAGACTCTCAGTGTCTTAGTGCCTCAGTGTCTCAGTGACTCTGTGCCTCAGTCTATCAGACTCTCAGTGTCTCTGTGTCTCAGAGGCTCAGTGTCTCTGTGTCTCAGTGTCTCTGTGTCTCAGTGCCTCAATGTCTCAGTGTCTCAGAATCTCAGTGTCTCTGTGTCTCAGTGTCTGTGTCTCAGTGTCTCAGAGTTTCAGTGTCTCTCTGTCTCTGTGCCTCAGTGTCTCTGTCTCAGTGCCTCAGTGTCTCTCTCTCTCAGTGTCTCTGTGCCTCAGTGTCACTTTGTGTCAGTGTCTCAGAGTCTCAGTGTCTCTGTGCCTCAGTGTCACTTTGTGTCATTGTCTCAGTGTCTCTGTGCCTCAGTGTCACTTTGTGTCAGTGTCTCAGAGTCTCAGTGTCTCTGTGCCTCAGTGTCACTTTGTGTCATTGTCTCTATGTCTCAGTGTCGCTATGTCTCAGTGTCTCTGTGCCTCAGTGTCTCAGTGTCTCATTGCCTCAGTGTATCTGTATCTCAGTGTCTCAGAGTTTCAGTTTCTCTATGTCTCTGTGTCTCAGTGTCTCTGTGCCTCAGTGTCTCAGAGTTTCAGTTTCTCTATGTCTCTGTGTCTCAGTGTCTCTGTGCCTCAGTGTCTCAGAGTCTCAGTGTCTCTGTGTCTCAGTGCCTCAGTGTCTCTGTGTCTCAGTGCCTCAGTGCCTCAGTGTCTCTCTGTCTCAGTGTCTCTGTGCCTCAGTGTCACTTTGTGTCAGTGTCTCAGTGTCTCAGAGTCTCAGTGTCTCTGTGTCTCAGTGCCTCAGAGTTTCAGTGTCTCTATGTCTCAGTGTCTCAGTGTGTCTGTGCCTCAGTGTCTCAGAGTTTCAGTCCCTCAGTGCCGCAGTGACTCTCTGTCTCTGTATCTCTGTGCCTCAGTGTTTCTTTGTCTCTGTGTCTCAGTGTCTCAATGTCTCAGTATCTCTGTGCCTCAGTGCCTCTGTGTCTCAAAGTCTTTGTGTCTCAGTGCCTCAGACTCTCAGTGTCTTAGTGCCTCAGTGTCTCAGTGACTCTGTGCCTCAGTCTATCAGACTCTCAGCGTCTCTGTGTCTCAGAGGCTCAGTGTCTCTGTGTCTAAGTGTCTCTGTGTCTCAGTGCCTCAATGTCTCAGTGTCTCAGAATCTCAGTGTCTCTGTGTCTCAGTGTCTGTGTCTCAGTGTCTCAGATTCTCAGTGTCTCTCTGTCTCTGTGCCTCAGTGTCTCTTTGTCTCTGTGTCTCAGTGTCTCTGTGTCTCAGTGTCTCTGTGCCTCAGTGTCTCACAGTCTCATTGAGTCTGTGTCTCAGTGTCTCTGTGTCTCAGTGCCTCAGTGTCTCAGTGTCTCAGAATCTCAGAGTCTCTGTGTCTCAGTGTCTGTGTCTCAGTGTCTCAGTGTCTCCGCGTCTCTGTGTCTCTGTGTCTCAGTGTCTCTGTGTCTCAGTGTCTCTGTGTCTCAGAGTTTCAGTGTCTCTCGGTCTCTGTGTCTCAGTGTCTCTGTGTCTCAGTGACTCAGTGTCTCAGAGTCTCAGTGTCTCAGTGTCTCAGAGTGTCAGTGTCTCAGTGTCTCAGAGTCTCACTGTCTCTGTGTCTCAGTGACTCAGTGTCTCAGAGTCTCAGTGTCTCAGTGTCTCTGAGTGTCAGTGTCTCTGTGTCTCAGTGTCTCAGTGTCTCAGAGTCTCCGTGTCTCAGTGTCTCAGAGTGTCAGTGTCTCAGTGTCTCAGTGACTCAGTGTCTCAGTGTCTCAGTGTCTCAGTGCCTCAGAGTCTCAGTGAGTCTGTGTCTCTGTGTCTCAGTGTCTCAGTGTCTCTGTGCCTCAGTGTCTCAGAGTCTCTGTGTCTCAGTGTCTCACTGTCTCTATGTCTCAGTGTCTCAGTGCCTCAGTGTCTCAGTGTCTTAGTGCCTCTGTGTCTCAGTGTCTCAGTGTCTCAGTGTCTCTGTGTCTCTGTGCCTCAGTGTCTCTGTGTCTCAGTGTCTCAAAGTCTTTGTGTCTCAGTGCCTGAGACTCTCAGTGTCTCAGTGCCTCAGAGTCTCAGTGAGTCTGTGTCTCTGTGTCTCAGAGTCGCAGTGTGTAGAGTCTCTGTGTCTTGGTGCCTCAGTGTCTCAGTGACTCTGTGCCTCAGTCTATCAGACACTCAGTGTCTCTGTGTCTCAGAGTCTCAGTGTCTCAGAGTCTCAGAGTCTCAGAGTCTCAGAGTCTCAGTGTCTCAGAGTCTCGCTGTCTCTGTGTCTCAGTGACTCAGTGTCTCAGAGTCTCAGTGTCTCAGTGTCTCAGAGTCTCAGTGTCTCTGTGTCTCAGTGTCTATGTGCCTCAGTGTCTCAGAGTCTCAGTGTCTCAGAGTCTCAGAGTCTCAGTGTCTCAGTGTCTCAGAGTCTCAGTGTCTCAGTGTCTCAGAGTGTCAGTGTCTCAGTGTCTCAGTGACTCAGTGTCTCAGTGTCTCTGTGTCTCAGTGTCTCAGTGTCTCAGTGTCTCAGTGTTTCAGTGTCTCAGTGTCTCAGTGACTCAGTGTCTCAGAGTCTCAGTGTCTCTGTGCCTCAGTGTCTCAGTGTCTCAGTGTCTCAGTGTCTCAGTGTCTCAGTGTCTCAGTGTCTGTGTCTCAGTGTCTCCGCGTCTCTGTGTCTCTGTGTCTCAGTGTACCTGTTTCTCTGTGTCTCTTTGTCTCAGTGTCTCTGTGTCTCAGTGTCTGTGTGTCTCAGAGTTTCAGTGTCTCTAGGTCTCTGTGTCTCAGTGTCTCTGTGTCTCAGCGTCTCAGAGTCTCAGTGTCTCTGTGTCTCTGTGTCTCAGTGCCTCACTGTCTCTGTGTCTCAGTGTCTCAGAGTCTCACTGTCTCTGTGTCTCAGTGACTCAGTGTCTCAGAGTCTCAGTGACTCAGTGTCTCAGAGTCTCAGTGTCTCAGTGTCTCAGAGTCTCAGTGTCTCTGTGTCTCAGTGTCTATGTGCCTCAGTGTCTCAGAGTCTCAGTGTCTCAGAGTCTCAGAGTCTCAGAGTCTCAGAGTCTCAGTGTCTCAGAGTCTCGCTGTCTCTGTGTCTCAGTGACTCAGTGTCTCAGAGTCTCAGTGTCTCAGAGTCTCAGTGTCTCTGTGTCTCAGTGTCTATGTGCCTCAGTGTCTCAGAGTCTCAGTGTCTCAGAGTCTCAGAGTCTCAGAGTCTCAGAGTCTCAGTGTCTCAGAGTCTCGCTGTCTCTGTGTCTCAGTGACTCAGTGTCTCAGAGTCTCAGTGTCTCAGTGTCTCAGAGTCTCAGTGTCTCCGCGTCTCTGTGTCTCTGTGTCTCAGTGTCTCTGTGTCTCAGTGTCTCTGTGTCTCAGAGTTTCAGTGTCTCTCGGTCTCTGTGTCTCAGTGTCTCTGTGTCTCAGTGACTCAGTGTCTCAGAGTCTCAGTGTCTCAGTGTCTCTGAGTGTCAGTGTCTCTGAATCTCAGTGTCTCAGTGTCTCAGAGTCTCAGTGTCTCAGTGTCTCAGAGTGTCAGTGTCTCAGTGTCTCAGTGTCTCAGAGTCTCACTGTCTCTGTGTCTCAGTGACTCAGTGTCTCAGAGTCTCAGTGTCTCAGTGTCTCTGAGTGTCAGTGTCTCTGTGTCTCAGTGTCTCAGTGTCTCAGAGTCTCCGTGTCTCAGTGTCTCAGTGTCTCAGTGTCTCAGTGCCTCAGAGTCTCAGTGAGTCTGTGTCTCTGTGTCTCAGTGTCTCTGTGTCTCTGTGCCTCAGTGTCTCAGAGTCTCTGTGTCTCAGTGTCTCACTGTCTCTATGTCTCAGTGTCTCAGTGCCTCAGTGTCTCAGTGTCTTAGTGCCTCTGTGTCTCAGTGTCTCAGTGTCTCAGTGTCTCTGTGTCTCTGT
Source organism: Prionace glauca (assembly GCA_037974335.1). Classification (NCBI taxonomy): domain Eukaryota; kingdom Metazoa; phylum Chordata; class Chondrichthyes; order Carcharhiniformes; family Carcharhinidae; genus Prionace; species Prionace glauca. The sequence continues at coordinate 126,343 of JBBMRE010000227.1, read as the reverse complement.
GCCTCAGTTTCTCTGTGTCTCAGTCTCTCAAAGTCTTTGTGTCTCAGTGCCTGAGACTCTCAGTGTCTCAGTGCCTCAGAGTCTCAGTGAGTCTGTGTCTCTGTGTCTCAGAGTCGCAGTGTGTAGAGTCTCTGTGTCTTGGTGCCTCAGTGTCTCAGTGACTCTGTGCCTCAGTCTATCAGACACTCAGTGTCTCTGTGTCTCAGAGGCTCAGTGTCTCTGTGTCTCAGTGTCTCTGTGTCTCAGTGTCTCAGTGTCTCAGAATCTCAGTGTCTCTGTGTCTCAGTGTCTGTGTCTCAGTGTCTCCGCGTCTCTGTGTCTCTGTGTCTCAGTGTACCTGTTTCTCTGTGTCTCTTTGTCTCAGTGTCTCTGTGTCTCAGTGTCTGTGTGTCTCAGAGTTTCAGTGTCTCTAGGTCTCTGTGTCTCAGTGTCTCTGTGTCTCAGCGTCTCAGAGTCTCAGTGTCTCTGTGTCTCTGTGTCTCAGTGCCTCACTGTCTCTGTGTCTCAGTGTCTCAGAGTCTCACTGTCTCTGTGTCTCAGTGACTCAGTGTCTCAGAGTCTCAGTGACTCAGTGTCTCAGAGTCTCAGTGTCTCAGTGTCTCAGAGTCTCAGTGTCTCTGTGTCTCAGTGTCTATGTGCCTCAGTGTCTCAGAGTCTCAGTGTCTCAGAGTCTCAGAGTCTCAGAGTCTCAGAGTCTCAGTGTCTCAGAGTCTCGCTGTCTCTGTGTCTCAGTGACTCAGTGTCTCAGAGTCTCAGTGTCTCAGTGTCTCAGAGTCTCAGTGTCTCTGTGTCTCAGTGTCTATGTGCCTCAGTGTCTCAGAGTCTCAGTGTCTCAGAGTCTCAGAGTCTCAGTGTCTCAGTGTCTCAGAGTCTCAGTGTCTCAGTGTCTCTGAGTGTCAGTGTCTCTGTGTCTCAGTGTCTCAATGTCTCAGTGTCTCAGAGTCTCAGTGTCTCAGTGTCTCAGAGTGTCAGTGTCTCAGTGTCTCAGTGACTCAGTGTCTCAGTGACTCTGTGTCTCAGTGTCTCAGTGTCTCAGTGTCTCAGTGTTTCAGTGTCTCAGTGTCTCAGTGACTCAGTGTCTCAGAGTCTCAGTGTCTCTGTGCCTCAGTGTCTCAGTGTCTCAGTGTCTCAGTGTCTCAGTGTCTCAGTGTCTGTGTCTCAGTGTCTCCGCGTCTCTGTGTCTCTGTGTCTCAGTGTACCTGTTTCTCTGTGTCTCTTTGTCTCAGTGTCTCTGTGTCTCAGTGTCTGTGTGTCTCAGAGTTTCAGTGTCTCTAGGTCTCTGTGTCTCAGTGTCTCTGTGTCTCAGCGTCTCAGAGTCTCAGTGTCTCTGTGTCTCTGTGTCTCAGTGCCTCACTGTCTCTGTGTCTCAGTGTCTCAGAGTCTCACTGTCTCTGTGTCTCAGTGACTCAGTGTCTCAGAGTCTCAGTGACTCAGTGTCTCAGAGTCTCAGTGTCTCAGTGTCTCAGAGTCTCAGTGTCTCTGTGTCTATGTGCCTCAGTGTCTCAGAGTCTCAGTGTCTCAGAGTCTCAGAGTCTCAGAGTCTCAGAGTCTCAGTGTCTCAGAGTCTCGCTGTCTCTGTGTCTCAGTGACTCAGTGTCTCAGAGTCTCAGTGTCTCAGTGTCTCAGAGTCTCAGTGTCTCTGTGTCTCAGTGTCTATGTGCCTCAGTGTCTCAGAGTCTCAGTGTCTCAGAGTCTCAGTGTCTCAGTGTCTCAGAGTCTCAGTGTCTCAGTGTCTCTGAGTGTCAGTGTCTCTGTGTCTCAGTGTCTCAATGTCTCAGTGTCTCAGAGTCTCAGTGTCTCAGTGTCTCAGAGTGTCAGTGTCTCAGTGTCTCAGTGACTCAGTGTCTCAGTGTCTCTGTGTCTCAGTGTCTCAGTGTCTCAGTGTCTCAGTGTCTCTGTGTCTCAGTGTCTCAGTGACTCAGTGTCTCAGAGTCTCAGTGTCTCTGTGCCTCAGTGTCTCAGTGTCTCAGTGTCTCAGTGTCTCAGTGTCTCAGTGTCTCAGTGACTCAGTGTCTCAGAGTCTCAGTGTCTCTGTGTCTCAGAGTCTCAGTGTCTCAGTGCCTCAGAGTCTCAGTGAGTCTGTGTCTCTGTGTCTCAGTGTCTCAGTGTCTCTGTGCCTCAGTGTCTCAGAGTCTCTGTGTCTCAGTGTCTCACTGTCTCTATGTCTCAGTGTCTCAGTGCCTCAGTGTCTCAGTGACTTAGTGCCTCTGTGTCTCTGTGTCTCAGTGCCTGTGACTCTCAGTGTCTCAGTGCCTCAGAGTCTCAGTGAGTCAGTGTCTCAGTGTCTCAGTGTCTCAGTGTCTCAGTGTCTCAGTGACTCAGTGTCTCAGAGTCTCAGTGTCTCTGTGTCTCAGAGTCTCAGTGTCTCAGTGCCTCAGAGTCTCAGTGAGTCTGTGTCTCTGTGTCTCAGTGTCTCAGTGTCTCTGTGCCTCAGTGTCTCAGAGTCTCTGTGTCTCAGTGTCTCACTGTCTCTATGTCTCAGTGTCTCAGTGCCTCAGTGTCTCAGTGACTTAGTGTCTCAGTGTCTCTGTGTCTCAGTGCCTCAATGTCTCAGTGTCTCAGAATCTCAGTGTCTCTGTGTCTCAGTGTCTGTGTCTCAGTGTCTCAGAGTTTCAGTGTCTCTCTGTCTCTGTGCCTCAGTGTCTCTGTCTCAGTGCCTCAGTGTCTCTCTCTCTCAGTGTCTCTGTGCCTCAGTGTCACTTTGTGTCAGTGTCTCAGAGTCTCAGTGTCTCTGTGCCTCAGTGTCACTTTGTGTCATTGTCTCAGTGTCTCTGTGCCTCAGTGTCACTTTGTGTCAGTGTCTCAGAGTCTCAGTGTCTCTGTGCCTCAGTGTCACTTTGTGTCATTGTCTCTATGTCTCAGTGTCGCTATGTCTCAGTGTCTCTGTGCCTCAGTGTCTCAGTGTCTCATTGCCTCAGTGTATCTGTATCTCAGTGTCTCAGAGTTTCAGTTTCTCTATGTCTCTGTGTCTCAGTGTCTCTGTGCCTCAGTGTCTCAGAGTTTCAGTTTCTCTATGACTCTGTGTCTCAGTGTCTCTGTGCCTCAGTGTCTCAGAGTCTCAGTGTCTCTGTGTCTCAGTGCCTCAGTGTCTCTGTGTCTCAGTGCCTCAGTGCCTCAGTGTCTCTCTGTCTCAGTGTCTCTGTGCCTCAGTGTCACTTTGTGTCAGTGTCTCAGTGTCTCAGAGTCTCAGTGTCTCTGTGTTTCAGTGCCTCAGAGTTTCAGTGTCTCTATGTCTCAGTGTCTCAGTGTGTCTGTGCCTCAGTGTCTCAGAGTTTCAGTCCCTCAGTGCCGCAGTGACTCTCTGTCTCTGTATCTCTGTGCCTCAGTGTTTCTTTGTCTCTGTGTCTCAGTGTCTCAATGTCTCAGTATCTCTGTGCCTCAGTGCCTCTGTGTCTCAAAGTCTTTGTGTCTCAGTGCCTCAGACTCTCAGTGTCTTAGTGCCTCAGTGTCTCAGTGACTCTGTGCCTCAGTCTATCAGACTCTCAGCGTCTCTGTGTCTCAGAGGCTCGGTGTCTCTGTGTCTCAGTGTCTCTGTGTCTCAGTGCCTCAATGTCTCAGTGTCTCAGAATCTCAGTGCCTCTGTGTCTCAGTGTCTGTGTCTCAGTGTCTCAGATTCTCAGTGTCTCTCTGTCTCTGTGCCTCAGTGTCTCTTTGTCTCTGTGTCTCAGTGTCTCTGTGTCTCAGTGTCTCTGTGCCTCAGTGTCTCACAGTCTCATTGAGTCTGTGTCTCAGTGTCTCTGTGTCTCAGTGCCTCAGTGTCTCAGTGTCTCAGAATCTCAGAGTCTCTGTGTCTCAGTGTCTGTGTCTCAGTGTCTCAGTGTCTCCGCGTCTCTGTGTCTCTGTGTCTCAGTGTCTCTGTGTCTCAGTGTCTCTGTGTCTCAGAGTTTCAGTGTCTCTCGGTCTCAGTGTCTCAGAGTCTCCGTGTCTCAGTGTCTCAGAGTGTCAGTGTCTCAGTGTCTCAGTGACTCAGTGTCTCAGTGTCTCAGTGTCTCAGTGCCTCAGAGTCTCAGTGAGTCTGTGTCTCTGTGTCTCAGTGTCTCAGTGTCTCTGTGCCTCAGTGTCTCAGAGTCTCTGTGTCTCAGTGTCTCACTGTCTCTATGTCTCAGTGTCTCAGTGCCTCAGTGTCTCAGTGTCTTAGTGCCTCTGTGTCTCAGTGTCTCAGTGTCTCAGTGTCTCTGTGTCTCAGTGTCTCAAAGTCTTTGTGTCTCAGTGCCTGAGACTCTCAGTGTCTCAGTGCCTCAGAGTCTCAGTGAGTCTGTGTCTCTGTGTCTCAGAGTCGCAGTGTGTAGAGTCTCTGTGTCTTGGTGCCTCAGTGTCTCAGTGACTCTGTGCCTCAGTCTATCAGACACTCAGTGTCTCTGTGTCTCAGAGTCTCAGTGTCTCAGAGTCTCAGAGTCTCAGAGTCTCAGAGTCTCAGTGTCTCAGAGTCTCGCTGTCTCTGTGTCTCAGTGACTCAGTGTCTCAGAGTCTCAGTGTCTCAGTGTCTCAGAGTCTCAGTGTCTCTGTGTCTCAGTGTCTATGTGCCTCAGTGTCTCAGAGTCTCAGTGTCTCAGAGTCTCAGAGTCTCAGTGTCTCAGTGTCTCAGAGTCTCAGTGTCTCAGTGTCTCAGAGTGTCAGTGTCTCAGTGTCTCAGTGACTCAGTGTCTCAGTGTCTCTGTGTCTCAGTGTCTCAGTGTCTCAGTGTCTCAGTGTTTCAGTGTCTCAGTGTCTCAGTGACTCAGTGTCTCAGAGTCTCAGTGTCTCTGTGCCTCAGTGTCTCAGTGTCTCAGTGTCTCAGTGTCTCAGTGTCTCAGTGTCTCAGTGTCTGTGTCTCAGTGTCTCCGCGTCTCTGTGTCTCTGTGTCTCAGTGTACCTGTTTCTCTGTGTCTCTTTGTCTCAGTGTCTCTGTGTCTCAGTGTCTGTGTGTCTCAGAGTTTCAGTGTCTCTAGGTCTCTGTGTCTCAGTGTCTCTGTGTCTCAGCGTCTCAGAGTCTCAGTGTCTCTGTGTCTCTGTGTCTCAGTGCCTCACTGTCTCTGTGTCTCAGTGTCTCAGAGTCTCACTGTCTCTGTGTCTCAGTGACTCAGTGTCTCAGAGTCTCAGTGACTCAGTGTCTCAGAGTCTCAGTGTCTCAGTGTCTCAGAGTCTCAGTGTCTCTGTGTCTCAGTGTCTATGTGCCTCAGTGTCTCAGAGTCTCAGTGTCTCAGAGTCTCAGAGTCTCAGAGTCTCAGAGTCTCAGTGTCTCAGAGTCTCGCTGTCTCTGTGTCTCAGTGACTCAGTGTCTCAGAGTCTCAGTGTCTCAGAGTCTCAGTGTCTCTGTGTCTCAGTGTCTATGTGCCTCAGTGTCTCAGAGTCTCAGTGTCTCAGAGTCTCAGAGTCTCAGAGTCTCAGAGTCTCAGTGTCTCAGAGTCTCGCTGTCTCTGTGTCTCAGTGACTCAGTGTCTCAGAGTCTCAGTGTCTCAGTGTCTCAGAGTCTCAGTGTCTCCGCGTCTCTGTGTCTCTGTGTCTCAGTGTCTCTGTGTCTCAGTGTCTCTGTGTCTCAGAGTTTCAGTGTCTCTCGGTCTCTGTGTCTCAGTGTCTCTGTGTCTCAGTGACTCAGTGTCTCAGAGTCTCAGTGTCTCAGTGTCTCTGAGTGTCAGTGTCTCTGAATCTCAGTGTCTCAGTGTCTCAGAGTCTCAGTGTCTCAGTGTCTCAGAGTGTCAGTGTCTCAGTGTCTCAGTGTCTCAGAGTCTCACTGTCTCTGTGTCTCAGTGACTCAGTGTCTCAGAGTCTCAGTGTCTCAGTGTCTCTGAGTGTCAGTGTCTCTGTGTCTCAGTGTCTCAGTGTCTCAGAGTCTCCGTGTCTCAGTGTCTCAGAGTGTCAGTGTCTCAGTGTCTCAGTGTCTCAGTGACTCAGTGTCTCAGTGTCTCAGTGTCTCAGTGCCTCAGAGTCTCAGTGAGTCTGTGTCTCTGTGTCTCAGTGTCTCTGTGTCTCTGTGCCTCAGTGTCTCAGAGTCTCTGTGTCTCAGTGTCTCACTGTCTCTATGTCTCAGTGTCTCAGTGCCTCAGTGTCTCAGTGTCTTAGTGCCTCTGTGTCTCAGTGTCTCAGTGTCTCAGTGTCTCAGTGTCTCTGTGTCTCTGTGCCTCAGTTTCTCTGTGTCTCAGTCTCTCAAAGTCTTTGTGTCTCAGTGCCTGAGACTCTCAGTGTCTCAGTGCCTCAGAGTCTCAGTGAGTCTGTGTCTCTGTGTCTCAGAGTCGCAGTGTGTAGAGTCTCTGTGTCTTGGTGCCTCAGTGTCTCAGTGACTCTGTGCCTCAGTCTATCAGACACTCAGTGTCTCTGTGTCTCAGAGGCTCAGTGTCTCTGTGTCTCAGTGTCTCTGTGTCTCAGTGTCTCAGTGTCTCAGAATCTCAGTGTCTCTGTGTCTCAGTGTCTGTGTCTCAGTGTCTCCGCGTCTCTGTGTCTCTGTGTCTCAGTGTACCTGTTTCTCTGTGTCTCTTTGTCTCAGTGTCTCTGTGTCTCAGTGTCTGTGTGTCTCAGAGTTTCAGTGTCTCTAGGTCTCTGTGTCTCAGTGTCTCTGTGTCTCAGCGTCTCAGAGTCTCAGTGTCTCTGTGTCTCTGTGTCTCAGTGCCTCACTGTCTCTGTGTCTCAGTGTCTCAGAGTCTCACTGTCTCTGTGTCTCAGTGACTCAGTGTCTCAGAGTCTCAGTGACTCAGTGTCTCAGAGTCTCAGTGTCTCAGTGTCTCAGAGTCTCAGTGTCTCTGTGTCTCAGTGTCTATGTGCCTCAGTGTCTCAGAGTCTCAGTGTCTCAGAGTCTCAGAGTCTCAGAGTCTCAGAGTCTCAGTGTCTCAGAGTCTCGCTGTCTCTGTGTCTCAGTGACTCAGTGTCTCAGAGTCTCAGTGTCTCAGTGTCTCAGAGTCTCAGTGTCTCTGTGTCTCAGTGTCTATGTGCCTCAGTGTCTCAGAGTCTCAGTGTCTCAGAGTCTCAGAGTCTCAGTGTCTCAGTGTCTCAGAGTCTCAGTGTCTCAGTGTCTCTGAGTGTCAGTGTCTCTGTGTCTCAGTGTCTCAATGTCTCAGTGTCTCAGAGTCTCAGTGTCTCAGTGTCTCAGAGTGTCAGTGTCTCAGTGTCTCAGTGACTCAGTGTCTCAGTGTCTCTGTGTCTCAGTGTCTCAGTGTCTCAGTGTCTCAGTGTTTCAGTGTCTCAGTGTCTCAGTGACTCAGTGTCTCAGAGTCTCAGTGTCTCTGTGCCTCAGTGTCTCAGTGTCTCAGTGTCTCAGTGTCTCAGTGTCTGTGTCTCAGTGTCTCCGCGTCTCTGTGTCTCTGTGTCTCAGTGTACCTGTTTCTCTGTGTCTCTTTGTCTCAGTGTCTCTGTGTCTCAGTGTCTGTGTGTCTCAGAGTTTCAGTGTCTCTAGGTCTCTGTGTCTCAGTGTCTCTGTGTCTCAGCGTCTCAGAGTCTCAGTGTCTCTGTGTCTCTGTGTCTCAGTGCCTCACTGTCTCTGTGTCTCAGTGTCTCAGAGTCTCACTGTCTCTGTGTCTCAGTGACTCAGTGTCTCAGAGTCTCAGTGACTCAGTGTCTCAGAGTCTCAGTGTCTCAGTGTCTCAGAGTCTCAGTGTCTCTGTGTCTATGTGCCTCAGTGTCTCAGAGTCTCAGTGTCTCAGAGTCTCAGAGTCTCAGAGTCTCAGAGTCTCAGTGTCTCAGAGTCTCGCTGTCTCTGTGTCTCAGTGACTCAGTGTCTCAGAGTCTCAGTGTCTCAGAGTCTCAGTGTCTCTGTGTCTCAGTGTCTATGTGCCTCAGTGTCTCAGAGTCTCAGTGTCTCAGAGTCTCAGAGTCTCAGTGTCTCAGTGTCTCAGAGTCTCAGTGTCTCAGTGTCTCTGAGTGTCAGTGTCTCTGTGTCTCAGTGTCTCAATGTCTCAGTGTCTCAGAGTCTCAGTGTCTCAGTGTCTCAGAGTGTCAGTGTCTCAGTGTCTCAGTGACTCAGTGTCTCAGTGTCTCTGTGTCTCAGTGTCTCAGTGTCTCAGTGTCTCAGTGTCTCTGTGTCTCAGTGTCTCAGTGACTCAGTGTCTCAGAGTCTCAGTGTCTCTGTGCCTCAGTGTCTCAGTGTCTCAGTGTCTCAGTGTCTCAGTGTCTCAGTGTCTCAGTGACTCAGTGTCTCAGAGTCTCAGTGTCTCTGTGTCTCAGAGTCTCAGTGTCTCAGTGCCTCAGAGTCTCAGTGAGTCTGTGTCTCTGTGTCTCAGTGTCTCAGTGTCTCTGTGCCTCAGTGTCTCAGAGTCTCTGTGTCTCAGTGTCTCACTGTCTCTATGTCTCAGTGTCTCAGTGCCTCAGTGTCTCAGTGACTTAGTGCCTCTGTGTCTCTGTGTCTCAGTGCCTGTGACTCTCAGTGTCTCAGTGCCTCAGAGTCTCAGTGAGTCAGTGTCTCAGTGTCTCAGTGTCTCAGTGTCTCAGTGTCTCAGTGACTCAGTGTCTCAGAGTCTCAGTGTCTCTGTGTCTCAGAGTCTCAGTGTCTCAGTGCCTCAGAGTCTCAGTGAGTCTGTGTCTCTGTGTCTCAGTGTCTCAGTGTCTCTGTGCCTCAGTGTCTCAGAGTCTCTGTGTCTCAGTGTCTCACTGTCTCTATGTCTCAGTGTCTCAGTGCCTCAGTGTCTCAGTGACTTAGTGTCTCAGTGTCTCAGAGTTTCAGTGTCTCTCTGTCTCTGTGCCTCAGTGTCTCTGTCTCAGTGCCTCAGTGTCTCTCTCTCTCAGTGTCTCTGTGCCTCAGTGTCACTTTGTGTCAGTGTCTCAGAGTCTCAGTGTCTCTGTGCCTCAGTGTCACTTTGTGTCATTGTCTCAGTGTCTCTGTGCCTCAGTGTCACTTTGTGTCATTGTCTCTATGTCTCAGTGTCGCTATGTCTCAGTGTCTCTGTGCCTCAGTGTCTCAGTGTCTCATTGCCTCAGTGTATCTGTATCTCAGTGTCTCAGAGTTTCAGTTTCTCTATGTCTCTGTGTCTCAGTGTCTCTGTGCCTCAGTGTCTCAGAGTTTCAGTTTCTCTATGTCTCTGTGTCTCAGTGTCTCTGTGCCTCAGTGTCTCAGAGTCTCAGTGTCTCTGTGTCTCAGTGCCTCAGTGTCTCTGTGTCTCAGTGCCTCAGTGCCTCAGTGTCTCTCTGTCTCAGTGTCTCTGTGCCTCAGTGTCACTTTGTGTCAGTGTCTCAGTGTCTCAGAGTCTCAGTGTCTCTGTGTCTCAGTGCCTCAGAGTTTCAGTGTCTCTATGTCTCAGTGTCTCAGTGTGTCTGTGCCTCAGTGTCTCAGAGTTTCAGTCCCTCAGTGCCGCAGTGACTCTCTGTCTCTGTATCTCTGTGCCTCAGTGTTTCTTTGTCTCTGTGTCTCAGTGTCTCAATGTCTCAGTATCTCTGTGCCTCAGTGCCTCTGTGTCTCAAAGTCTTTGTGTCTCAGTGCCTCAGACTCTCAGTGTCTTAGTGCCTCAGTGTCTCAGTGACTCTGTGCCTCAGTCTATCAGACTCTCAGCGTCTCTGTGTCTCAGAGGCTCAGTGTCTCTGTGTCTCAGTGTCTCTGTGTCTCAGTGCCTCAATGTCTCAGTGTCTCAGAATCTCAGTGTCTCTGTGTCTCAGTGTCTGTGTCTCAGTGTCTCAGATTCTCAGTGTCTCTCTGTCTCTGTGCCTCAGTGTCTCTTTGTCTCTGTGTCTCAGTGTCTCTGTGTCTCAGTGTCTCTGTGCCTCAGTGTCTCACAGTCTCATTGAGTCTGTGTCTCAGTGTCTCTGTGTCTCAGTGCCTCAGTGTCTCAGTGTCTCAGAATCTCAGAGTCTCTGTGTCTCAGTGTCTGTGTCTCAGTGTCTCAGTGTCTCCGCGTCTCTGTGTCTCTGTGTCTCAGTGTCTCTGTGTCTCAGTGTCTCTGTGTCTCAGAGTTTCAGTGTCTCTCGGTCTCTGTGTCTCAGTGTCTCTGTGTCTCAGTGACTCAGTGTCTCAGAGTCTCAGTGTCACACAGTGAGCACGTGACAGTGTCTCTGTGTCTCAGTGTCTCAGTGTCTCAGAGTCTCAGTGTCTCAGTGTCTCAGAGTGTCAGTGTCTCAGTGTCTCAGTGTCTCAGAGTCTCACTGTCTCTGTGTCTCAGTGACTCAGTGTCTCAGAGTCTCAGTGTCTCAGTGTCTCTGAGTGTCAGTGTCTCTGTGTCTCAGTGTCTCAGTGTCTCAGAGTCTCCGTGTCTCAGTGTCTCAGAGTGTCAGTGTCTCAGTGTCTCAGTGACTCAGTCTCTCAGTGTCTCAGTGTCTCAGTGCCTCAGAGTCTCAGTGAGTCTGTGTCTCTGTGTCTCAGTGTCTCAGTGTCTCTGTGCCTCAGTGTCTCAGAGTCTCTGTGTCTCAGTGTCTCACTGTCTCTATGTCTCAGTGTCTCAGTGCCTCAGTGTCTCAGTGTCTTAGTGCCTCTGTGTCTCAGTGTCTCAGTGTCTCAGTGTCTCTGTGTCTCTGTGCCTCAGTGTCTCTGTGTCTCAGTGTCTCAAAGTCTTTGTGTCTCAGTGCCTGAGACTCTCAGTGTCTCAGTGCCTCAGAGTCTCAGTGAGTCTGTGTCTCTGTGTCTCAGAGTCGCAGTGTGTAGAGTCTCTGTGTCTTGGTGCCTCAGTGTCTCAGTGACTCTGTGCCTCAGTCTATCAGACACTCAGTGTCTCTGTGTCTCAGAGGCTCAGTGTCTCTGTGTCTCAGTGTCTCTGTGTCTCAGTGTCTCAGTGTCTCAGAATCTCAGTGTCTCTGTGTCTCAGTGTCTGTGTCTCAGTGTCTCCGCGTCTCTGTGTCTCTGTGTCTCAGTGTACCTGTTTCTCTGTGTCTCTTTGTCTCAGTGTCTCTGTGTCTCAGTGTCTGTGTGTCTCAGAGTTTCAGTGTCTCTAGGTCTCTGTGTCTCAGTGTCTCTGTGTCTCAGCGTCTCAGAGTCTCAGTGTCTCTGTGTCTCTGTGTCTCAGTGCCTCACTGTCTCTGTGTCTCAGTGTCTCAGAGTCTCACTGTCTCTGTGTCTCAGTGACTCAGTGTCTCAGAGTCTCAGTGACTCAGTGTCTCAGCGTCTCAGTGTCTCAGTGTCTCAGAGTCTCAGTGTCTCTGTGTCTCAGTGTCTATGTGCCTCAGTGTCTCAGAGTCTCAGTGTCTCAGAGTCTCAGAGTCTCAGAGTCTCAGAGTCTCAGTGTTTCAGAGTCTCGCTGTCTCTGTGTCTCAGTGACTCAGTGTCTCAGAGTCTCAGTGTCTCAGTGTCTCAGAGTCTCAGTGTCTCTGTGTCTCAGTGTCTATGTGCCTCAGTGTCTCAGAGTCTCAGTGTCTCAGAGTCTCAGAGTCTCAGTGTCTCAGTGTCTCAGAGTCTCAGTGTCTCAGTGTCTCTGAGTGTCAGTGTCTCTGTGTCTCAGTGTCTCAATGTCTCATTGTCTCAGAGTCTCAGTGTCTCAGTGTCTCAGAGTGTCAGTGTCTCAGTGTCTCAGTGACTCAGTGTCTCAGTGTCTCTGTGTCTCAGTGTCTCAGTGTCTCAGTGTCTCAGTGTTTCAGTGTCTCAGTGTCTCAGTGACTCAGTGTCTCAGAGTCTCAGTGTCTCTGTGCCTCAGTGTCTCAGTGTCTCAGTGTCTCAGTGTCTCAGTGTCTCAGTGTCTCAATGTCTGTGTCTCAGTGTCTCCGCGTCTCTGTGTCTCTGTGTCTCAGTGTACCTGTTTCTCTGTGTCTCTTTGTCTCAGTGTCTCTGTGTCTCAGTGTCTGTGTGTCTCAGAGTTTCAGTGTCTCTAGGTCTCTGTGTCTCAGTGTCTCTGTGTCTCAGCGTCTCAGAGTCTCAGTGTCTCTGTGTCTCTGTGTCTCAGTGCCTCACTGTCTCTGTGTCTCAGTGTCTCAGAGTCTCACTGTCTCTGTGTCTCAGTGACTCAGTGTCTCAGAGTCTCAGTGACTCAGTGTCTCAGAGTCTCAGTGTCTCAGTGTCTCAGAGTCTCAGTGTCTCTGTGTCTCAGTGTCTATGTGCCTCAGTGTCTCAGAGTCTCAGTGTCTCAGAGTCTCAGAGTCTCAGAGTCTCAGTGTCTCAGAGTCTCGCTGTCTCTGTGTCTCAGTGACTCAGTGTCTCAGAGTCTCAGTGTCTCAGTGTCTCAGAGTCTCAGTGTCTCTGTGTCTCAGTGTCTATGTGCCTCAGTGTCTCAGAGTCTCAGTGTCTCAGAGTCTCAGAGTCTCAGAGTCTCAGTGTCTCAGAGTCTCGCTGTCTCTGTGTCTCAGTGACTCAGTGTCTCTATGTCTCAGTGTCTCAGTGTGTCTGTGCCTCAGTGTCTCAGAGTTTCAGTCCCTCAGTGCCGCAGTGACTCTCTGTCTCTGTATCTCTGTGCCTCAGTGTTTCTTTGTCTCTGTGTCTCAGTGTCTCAATGTCTCAGTATCTCTGTGCCTCAGTGCCTCTGTGTCTCAAAGTCTTTGTGTCTCAGTGCCTCAGACTCTCAGTGTCTTAGAGCCTCAGTGTCTCAGTGACTCTGTGCCTCAGTCTATCAGACTCTCAGCGTCTCTGTGTCTCAGAGGCTCAGTGTCTCTGTGTCTCAGTGTCTCTGTGTCTCAGTGCCTCAATGTCTCAGTGTCTCAGAATCTCAGTGTCTCTGTGTCTCAGTGTCTGTGTCTCAGTGTCTCAGATTCTCAGTGTCTCTCTGTCTCTGTGCCTCAGTGTCTCTTTGTCTCTGTGTCTCAGTGTCTCTGTGCCTCAGTGTCTCACAGTCTCATTGAGTCTGTGTCTCAGTGTCTCTGTGTCTCAGTGCCTCAGTGTCTCAGTGTCTCAGAATCTCAGAGTCTCTGTGTCTCAGTGTCTGTGTCTCAGTGTCTCAGTGTCTCCGCGTCTCTGTGTCTCTGTGTCTCAGTGTCTCTGTGTCTCAGTGTCTCTGTGTCTCAGAGTTTCAGTGTCTCTCGGTCTCTGTGTCTCAGTGTCTCTGTGTCTCAGTGACTCAGTGTCTCAGAGTCTCAGTGTCTCAGTGTCTCTGAGTGTCAGTGTCTCTGTGTCTCAGTGTCTCAGTGTCTCAGAGTCTCAGTGTCTCAGTGTCTCAGAGTGTCAGTGTCTCAGTGTCTCAGTGTCTCAGAGTCTCACTGTCTCTGTGTCTCAGTGACTCAGTGTCTCAGAGTCTCAGTGTCTCAGTGTCTCTGAGTGTCAGTGTCTCTGTGTCTCAGTGTCTCAGTGTCTCAGAGTCTCCGTGTCTCAGTGTCTCAGAGTGTCAGTGTCTCAGTGTCTCAGTGACTCAGTGTCTCAGTGTCTCAGTGTCTCAGTGCCTCAGAGTCTCAGTGAGTCTGTGTCTCTGTGTCTCAGTGTCTCAGTGTCTCTGTGCCTCAGTGTCTCAGAGTCTCTGTGTCTCAGTGTCTCACTGTCTCTATGTCTCAGTGTCTCAGTGCCTCAGTGTCTCAGTGTCTTAGTGCCTCTGTGTCTCAGTGTCTCAGTGTCTCAGTGTCTCTGTGTCTCTGTGCCTCAGTGTCTCTGTGTCTCAGTGTCTCAAAGTCTTTGTGTCTCAGTGCCTGAGACTCTCAGTGTCTCAGTGCCTCAGAGTCTCAGTGAGTCTGTGTCTCTGTGTCTCAGAGTCGCAGTGTGTAGAGTCTCTGTGTCTTGGTGCCTCAGTGTCTCAGTGACTCTGTGCCTCAGTCTATCAGACACTCAGTGTCTCTGTGTCTCAGAGGCTCAGTGTCTCTGTGTCTCAGTGTCTCTGTGTCTCAGTGTCTCAGTGTCTCAGAATCTCAGTGTCTCTGTGTCTCAGTGTCTGTGTCTCAGTGCCTCCGCGTCTCTGTGTCTCTGTGTCTCAGTGTACCTGTTTCTCTGTGTCTCTTTGTCTCAGTGTCTCTGTGTCTCAGTGTCTGTGTGTCTCAGAGTTTCAGTGTCTCTAGGTCTCTGTGTCTCAGTGTCTCTGTGTCTCAGCGTCTCAGAGTCTCAGTGTCTCTGTGTCTCTGTGTCTCAGTGCCTCACTGCCTCTGTGTCTCAGTGTCTCAGAGTCTCACTGTCTCTGTGTCTCAGTGACTCAGTGTCTCAGAGTCTCAGTGACTCAGTGTCTCAGAGTCTCAGTGTCTCAGAGTCTCAGTGTCTCAGAGTCTCGCTGTCTCTGTGTCTCAGTGACTCAGTGTCTCAGAGTCTCAGTGTCTCAGTGTCTCAGAGTCTCAGTGTCTCTGTGTCTCAGTGTCTATGTGCCTCAGTGTCTCAGAGTCTCAGTGTCTCAGAGTCTCAGAGTCTCAGTGTCTCAGTGTCTCAGAGTCTCAGTGTCTCAGTGTCTCTGAGTGTCAGTGTCTCTGTGTCTCAGTGTCTCAATGTCTCAGTGTCTCAGAGTCTCAGTGTCTCAGTGTCTCAGAGTGTCAGTGTCTCAGTGACTCAGTGTCTCTGTGTCTCAGTGTCTCAGTGTCTCAGTGTTTCAGTGTCTCAGTGTCTCAGTGACTCAGTGTCTCAGAGTCTCAGTGTCTCTGTGCCTCAGTGTCTCAGTGTCTCAGTGTCTCAGTGTCTCAGTGTCTCAGTGTCTCAGTGTCTCAGTGACTCAGTGTCTCAGAGTCTCAGTGTCTCTGTGTCTCAGAGTCTCAGTGTCTCAGTGCCTCAGAGTCTCAGTGAGTCTGTGTCTCTGTGTCTCAGTGTCTCAGTGTCTCTGTGCCTCAGTGTCTCAGAGTCTCTGTGTCTCAGTGTCTCACTGTCTCTATGTCTCAGTGTCTCAGTGCCTCAGTGTCTCAGTGACTTAGTGCCTCTGTGTCTCTGTGTCTCAGTGCCTGTGACTCTCAGTGTCTCAGTGCCTCAGAGTCTCAGTGAGTCTGTGTCTCTGTGTCTCAGAGTCGCAGTGTGTAGAGTCTCTGTGTCTTGGTGCCTCAGTGTCTCAGTGACTCTGTGCCTCAGTCTATCAGACACTCAGTGTCTCTGTGTCTCAGAGGCTCAGTGTCTCTGTGTCTCAGTGTCTCTGTGTCTCAGTGTCTGTGTCTCAGTGTCTCAGTGTCTACGCGTCTCTGTGTATCTGTGTCTCAGTGTACCTGTTTCTCTGTGTCTCTTTGTCTCAGTGTCTCTGTGTCTCAGTGTCTCAGTGTCTCTGTGTCTCAGAGTTTCAGTGTCTCTAGGTCTCTGTGTCTCTGTGTCTCTGTGTCTCAGTGTCTCAGAGTCTCAGAGTCTCAGTTTCTCTATGTCTCTGTGTCTCAGTGTCTCTGTGCCTCAGTGTCTCAGAGTTTCAGTTTCTCTATGTCTCAGTGCCTCAGTGTCTCTGTGTCTCAGTGCCTCAGTGCCTCAGTGTCTCTCTGTCTCAGTGTCTCTCTGCCTCAGTGTCACTTTGTGTCAGTGTCTCAGTGTCTCAGAGTCTCAGTGTCTCTGTGTCTCAGTGCCTCAGGGTCTCTGTGTCTCAGTGTCTCAGAGTTTCAGTGTCTCTATGTCTCAGTGTGTCTGTGCCTCAGTGTCTCAGAGTTTCAATCCCTCAGTGCCGCAGTGACTCTCTGTCTCTGTATCTCTGTGCCTCAGTGTTTCTTTGTCTCTGTGTCTCAGTGTCTCAATGTCTCAGTATCTCTGTGCCTCAGTGTTTCTGTGTCTCAAAGTCTTTGTGTCTCAGTGCCTCAGACTCTCAGTGTCTTAGTGCCTCAGTGTCTCAGTGACTCTGTGCCTCAGTCTATCAGACTCTCAGTGTCTCTGTGTCTCAGAGGCTCAGTGTGTAGAGTCTCTGTGTCTTAGTGCCTCAGTGTCTCAGTGACTCTGTGCCTCAGTCTATCAGACTCTCAGTGTCTCTGTGTCTCAGAGGCTCAGTGTCTCTGTGTCTCAGTGTCTCTGTGTCTCAGAGTCTCAGTGTAGAGTCTCTGTGTCTTAGTGCCTCAGTGTCTCAGTGACTCTGTGCCTCAGTCTATCAGACTCTCAGTGTCTCTGTGTCTCAGAGCTCAGTGTCTCTGTGTCTCAGTGTCTCTGTGTCTCAGTGCCTCAATGTCTCTGTGTCTCAGAATCTCAGTGTCTCTGTGTCTCAGTGTCTGTGTCTCAGTGTCTCAGAGTTTCAGTGTCTCTCTGTCTCTGTGCCTCAGTGTCTCTGTCTCAGTGCCTCAGTGTCTCTCTCTCTCAGTGTCTCTGTGCCTCAGTGTCACTTTGTGTCAGTGTCTCAGAGTCTCAGACACAGTGAGCACGTGAGTCACTTTGTGTCATTGTCTCAGTGTCTCTGTGCCTCAGTGTCACTTTGTGTCAGTGTCTCAGAGTCTCAGTGTCTCTGTGCCTCAGTGTCACTTTGTGTCATTGTCTCTATGTCTCAGTGTCGCTATGTCTCAGTGTCTCTGTGCCTCAGTGTCTCAGTGTCTCATTGCCTCAGTGTATCTGTATCTCAGTGTCTCAGAGTTTCAGTTTCTCTATGTCTCTGTGTCTCAGTGTCTCTGTGCCTCAGTGTCTCAGAGTTTCAGTTTCTCTATGTCTCTGTGTCTCAGTGTCTCTGTGCCTCAGTGTCTCAGAGTCTCAGTGTCTCTGTGTCTCAGTGCCTCAGTGTCTCTGTGTCTCAGTGCCTCAGTGCCTCAGTGTCTCTCTGTCTCAGTGTCTCTGTGCCTCAGTGTCACTTTGTGTCAGTGTCTCAGTGTCTCAGAGTCTCAGTGTCTCTGTGTCTCAGTGCCTCAGAGTTTCAGTGTCTCTATGTCTCAGTGTCTCAGTGTGTCTGTGCCTCAGTGTCTCAGAGTTTCAGTCCCTCAGTGCCGCAGTGACTCTCTGTCTCTGTATCTCTGTGCCTCAGTGTTTCTTTGTCTCTGTGTCTCAGTGTCTCAATGTCTCAGTATCTCTGTGCCTCAGTGCCTCTGTGTCTCAAAGTCTTTGTGTCTCAGTGCCTCAGACTCTCAGTGTCTTAGTGCCTCAGTGTCTCAGTGACTCTGTGCCTCAGTCTATCAGACTCTCAGCGTCTCTGTGTCTCAGAGGCTCAGTGTCTCTGTGTCTCAGTGTCTCTGTGTCTCAGTGCCTCAATGTCTCAGTGTCTCAGAATCTCAGTGTCTCTGTGTCTCAGTGTCTGTGTCTCAGTGTCTCAGATTCTCAGTGTCTCTCTGTCTCTGTGCCTCAGTGTCTCTTTGTCTCTGTGTCTCAGTGTCTCTGTGTCTCAGTGTCTCTGTGCCTCAGTGTCTCACAGTCTCATTGAGTCTGTGTCTCAGTGTCTCTGTGTCTCAGTGCCTCAGTGTCTCAGTGTCTCAGAATCTCAGAGTCTCTGTGTCTCAGTGTCTGTGTCTCAGTGTCTCAGTGTCTCCGCGTCTCTGTGTCTCTGTGTCTCAGTGTCTCTGTGTCTCAGTGTCTCTGTGTCTCAGAGTTTCAGTGTCTCTCGGTCTCTGTGTCTCAGTGTCTCTGTGTCTCAGTGACTCAGTGTCTCAGAGTCTCAGTGTCTCAGTGTCTCAGAGTGTCAGTGTCTCAGTGTCTCAGAGTCTCACTGTCTCTGTGTCTCAGTGACTCAGTGTCTCAGAGTCTCAGTGTCTCAGTGTCTCTGAGTGTCAGTGTCTCTGTGTCTCAGTGTCTCAGTGTCTCAGAGTCTCCGTGTCTCAGTGTCTCAGAGTGTCAGTGTCTCAGTGTCTCAGTGACTCAGTGTCTCAGTGTCTCAGTGTCTCAGTGCCTCAGAGTCTCAGTGAGTCTGTGTCTCTGTGTCTCAGTGTCTCAGTGTCTCTGTGCCTCAGTGTCTCAGAGTCTCTGTGTCTCAGTGTCTCACTGTCTCTATGTCTCAGTGTCTCAGTGCCTCAGTGTCTCAGTGTCTTAGTGCCTCTGTGTCTCAGTGTCTCAGTGTCTCAGTGTCTCTGTGTCTCTGTGCCTCAGTGTCTCTGTGTCTCAGTGTCTCAAAGTCTTTGTGTCTCAGTGCCTGAGACTCTCAGTGTCTCAGTGCCTCAGAGTCTCAGTGAGTCTGTGTCTCTGTGTCTCAGAGTCGCAGTGTGTAGAGTCTCTGTGTCTTGGTGCCTCAGTGTCTCAGTGACTCTGTGCCTCAGTCTATCAGACACTCAGTGTCTCTGTGTCTCAGAGTCTCAGTGTCTCAGAGTCTCAGAGTCTCAGAGTCTCAGAGTCTCAGTGTCTCAGAGTCTCGCTGTCTCTGTGTCTCAGTGACTCAGTGTCTCAGAGTCTCAGTGTCTCAGTGTCTCAGAGTCTCAGTGTCTCTGTGTCTCAGTGTCTATGTGCCTCAGTGTCTCAGAGTCTCAGTGTCTCAGAGTCTCAGAGTCTCAGTGTCTCAGTGTCTCAGAGTCTCAGTGTCTCAGTGTCTCAGAGTGTCAGTGTCTCAGTGTCTCAGTGACTCAGTGTCTCAGTGTCTCTGTGTCTCAGTGTCTCAGTGTCTCAGTGTCTCAGTGTTTCAGTGTCTCAGTGTCTCAGTGACTCAGTGTCTCAGAGTCTCAGTGTCTCTGTGCCTCAGTGTCTCAGTGTCTCAGTGTCTCAGTGTCTCAGTGTCTCAGTGTCTCAGTGTCTGTGTCTCAGTGTCTCCGCGTCTCTGTGTCTCTGTGTCTCAGTGTACCTGTTTCTCTGTGTCTCTTTGTCTCAGTGTCTCTGTGTCTCAGTGTCTGTGTGTCTCAGAGTTTCAGTGTCTCTAGGTCTCTGTGTCTCAGTGTCTCTGTGTCTCAGCGTCTCAGAGTCTCAGTGTCTCTGTGTCTCTGTGTCTCAGTGCCTCACTGTCTCTGTGTCTCAGTGTCTCAGAGTCTCACTGTCTCTGTGTCTCAGTGACTCAGTGTCTCAGAGTCTCAGTGACTCAGTGTCTCAGAGTCTCAGTGTCTCAGTGTCTCAGAGTCTCAGTGTCTCTGTGTCTCAGTGTCTATGTGCCTCAGTGTCTCAGAGTCTCAGTGTCTCAGAGTCTCAGAGTCTCAGAGTCTCAGAGTCTCAGTGTCTCAGAGTCTCGCTGTCTCTGTGTCTCAGTGACTCAGTGTCTCAGAGTCTCAGTGTCTCAGAGTCTCAGTGTCTCTGTGTCTCAGTGTCTATGTGCCTCAGTGTCTCAGAGTCTCAGTGTCTCAGAGTCTCAGAGTCTCAGAGTCTCAGAGTCTCAGTGTCTCAGAGTCTCGCTGTCTCTGTGTCTCAGTGACTCAGTGTCTCAGAGTCTCAGTGTCTCAGTGTCTCAGAGTCTCAGTGTCTCCGCGTCTCTGTGTCTCTGTGTCTCAGTGTCTCTGTGTCTCAGTGTCTCTGTGTCTCAGAGTTTCAGTGTCTCTCGGTCTCTGTGTCTCAGTGTCTCTGTGTCTCAGTGACTCAGTGTCTCAGAGTCTCAGTGTCTCAGTGTCTCTGAGTGTCAGTGTCTCTGAATCTCAGTGTCTCAGTGTCTCAGAGTCTCAGTGTCTCTGAGTGTCAGTGTCTCAGTGTCTCAGTGTCTCAGAGTCTCACTGTCTCTGTGTCTCAGTGACTCAGTGTCTCAGAGTCTCAGTGTCTCAGTGTCTCTGAGTGTCAGTGTCTCTGTGTCTCAGTGTCTCAGTGTCTCAGAGTCTCCGTGTCTCAGTGTCTCAGTGTCTCAGTGTCTCAGTGCCTCAGAGTCTCAGTGAGTCTGTGTCTCTGTGTCTCAGTGTCTCTGTGTCTCTGTGCCTCAGTGTCTCAGAGTCTCTGTGTCTCAGTGTCTCACTGTCTCTATGTCTCAGTGTCTCAGTGCCTCAGTGTCTCAGTGTCTTAGTGCCTCTGTGTCTCAGTGTCTCAGTGTCTCAGTGTCTCTGTGTCTCTGTGCCTCAGTTTCTCTGTGTCTCAGTCTCTCAAAGTCTTTGTGTCTCAGTGCCTGAGACTCTCAGTGTCTCAGTGCCTCAGAGTCTCAGTGAGTCTGTGTCTCTGTGTCTCAGAGTCGCAGTGTGTAGAGTCTCTGTGTCTTGGTGCCTCAGTGTCTCAGTGACTCTGTGCCTCAGTCTATCAGACACTCAGTGTCTCTGTGTCTCAGAGGCTCAGTGTCTCTGTGTCTCAGTGTCTCTGTGTCTCAGTGTCTCAGTGTCTCAGAATCTCAGTGTCTCTGTGTCTCAGTGTCTGTGTCTCAGTGTCTCCGCGTCTCTGTGTCTCTGTGTCTCAGTGTACCTGTTTCTCTGTGTCTCTTTGTCTCAGTGTCTCTGTGTCTCAGTGTCTGTGTGTCTCAGAGTTTCAGTGTCTCTAGGTCTCTGTGTCTCAGTGTCTCTGTGTCTCAGCGTCTCAGAGTCTCAGTGTCTCTGTGTCTCTGTGTCTCAGTGCCTCACTGTCTCTGTGTCTCAGTGTCTCAGAGTCTCACTGTCTCTGTGTCTCAGTGACTCAGTGTCTCAGAGTCTCAGTGACTCAGTGTCTCAGAGTCTCAGTGTCTCAGTGTCTCAGAGTCTCAGTGTCTCTGTGTCTCAGTGTCTATGTGCCTCAGTGTCTCAGAGTCTCAGTGTCTCAGAGTCTCAGAGTCTCAGAGTCTCAGAGTCTCAGTGTCTCAGAGTCTCGCTGTCTCTGTGTCTCAGTGACTCAGTGTCTCAGAGTCTCAGTGTCTCAGTGTCTCAGAGTCTCAGTGTCTCTGTGTCTCAGTGTCTATGTGCCTCAGTGTCTCAGAGTCTCAGTGTCTCAGAGTCTCAGAGTCTCAGTGTCTCAGTGTCTCAGAGTCTCAGTGTCTCAGTGTCTCTGAGTGTCAGTGTCTCTGTGTCTCAGTGTCTCAATGTCTCAGTGTCTCAGAGTCTCAGTGTCTCAGTGTCTCAGAGTGTCAGTGTCTCAGTGTCTCAGTGACTCAGTGTCTCAGTGTCTCTGTGTCTCAGTGTCTCAGTGTCTCAGTGTCTCAGTGTTTCAGTGTCTCAGTGTCTCAGTGACTCAGTGTCTCAGAGTCTCAGTGTCTCTGTGCCTCAGTGTCTCAGTGTCTCAGTGTCTCAGTGTCTCAGTGTCTCAGTGTCTGTGTCTCAGTGTCTCCGCGTCTCTGTGTCTCTGTGTCTCAGTGTACCTGTTTCTCTGTGTCTCTTTGTCTCAGTGTCTCTGTGTCTCAGTGTCTGTGTGTCTCAGAGTTTCAGTGTCTCTAGGTCTCTGTGTCTCAGTGTCTCTGTGTCTCAGCGTCTCAGAGTCTCAGTGTCTCTGTGTCTCTGTGTCTCAGTGCCTCACTGTCTCTGTGTCTCAGTGTCTCAGAGTCTCACTGTCTCTGTGTCTCAGTGACTCAGTGTCTCAGAGTCTCAGTGACTCAGTGTCTCAGAGTCTCAGTGTCTCAGTGTCTCAGAGTCTCAGTGTCTCTGTGTCTATGTGCCTCAGTGTCTCAGAGTCTCAGTGTCTCAGAGTCTCAGAGTCTCAGAGTCTCAGAGTCTCAGTGTCTCAGAGTCTCGCTGTCTCTGTGTCTCAGTGACTCAGTGTCTCAGAGTCTCAGTGTCTCAGTGTCTCAGAGTCTCAGTGTCTCTGTGTCTCAGTGTCTATGTGCCTCAGTGTCTCAGAGTCTCAGTGTCTCAGAGTCTCAGTGTCTCAGTGTCTCAGAGTCTCAGTGTCTCAGTGTCTCTGAGTGTCAGTGTCTCTGTGTCTCAGTGTCTCAATGTCTCAGTGTCTCAGAGTCTCAGTGTCTCAGTGTCTCAGAGTGTCAGTGTCTCAGTGTCTCAGTGACTCAGTGTCTCAGTGTCTCTGTGTCTCAGTGTCTCAGTGTCTCAGTGTCTCAGTGTCTCTGTGTCTCAGTGTCTCAGTGACTCAGTGTCTCAGAGTCTCAGTGTCTCTGTGCCTCAGTGTCTCAGTGTCTCAGTGTCTCAGTGTCTCAGTGTCTCAGTGTCTCAGTGTCTCAGTGACTCAGTGTCTCAGAGTCTCAGTGTCTCTGTGTCTCAGAGTCTCAGTGTCTCAGTGCCTCAGAGTCTCAGTGAGTCTGTGTCTCTGTGTCTCAGTGTCTCAGTGTCTCTGTGCCTCAGTGTCTCAGAGTCTCTGTGTCTCAGTGTCTCACTGTCTCTATGTCTCAGTGTCTCAGTGCCTCAGTGTCTCAGTGACTTAGTGCCTCTGTGTCTCTGTGTCTCAGTGCCTGTGACTCTCAGTGTCTCAGTGCCTCAGAGTCTCAGTGAGTCAGTGTCTCAGTGTCTCAGTGTCTCAGTGTCTCAGTGACTCAGTGTCTCAGAGTCTCAGTGTCTCTGTGTCTCAGAGTCTCAGTGTCTCAGTGCCTCAGAGTCTCAGTGAGTCTGTGTCTCTGTGTCTCAGTGTCTCAGTGTCTCTGTGCCTCAGTGTCTCAGAGTCTCTGTGTCTCAGTGTCTCACTGTCTCTATGTCTCAGTGTCTCAGTGCCTCAGTGTCTCAGTGACTTAGTGTCTCAGTGTCTCTGTGTCTCAGTGCCTCAATGTCTCAGTGTCTCAGAATCTCAGTGTCTCTGTGTCTCAGTGTCTGTGTCTCAGTGTCTCAGAGTTTCAGTGTCTCTCTGTCTCTGTGCCTCAGTGTCTCTGTCTCAGTGCCTCAGTGTCTCTCTCTCTCAGTGTCTCTGTGCCTCAGTGTCACTTTGTGTCAGTGTCTCAGAGTCTCAGTGTCTCTGTGCCTCAGTGTCACTTTGTGTCATTGTCTCAGTGTCTCTGTGCCTCAGTGTCACTTTGTGTCAGTGTCTCAGAGTCTCAGTGTCTCTGTGCCTCAGTGTCACTTTGTGTCATTGTCTCTATGTCTCAGTGTCGCTATGTCTCAGTGTCTCTGTGCCTCAGTGTCTCAGTGTCTCATTGCCTCAGTGTATCTGTATCTCAGTGTCTCAGAGTTTCAGTTTCTCTATGTCTCTGTGTCTCAGTGTCTCTGTGCCTCAGTGTCTCAGAGTTTCAGTTTCTCTATGACTCTGTGTCTCAGTGTCTCTGTGCCTCAGTGTCTCAGAGTCTCAGTGTCTCTGTGTCTCAGTGCCTCAGTGTCTCTGTGTCTCAGTGCCTCAGTGCCTCAGTGTCTCTCTGTCTCAGTGTCTCTGTGCCTCAGTGTCACTTTGTGTCAGTGTCTCAGTGTCTCAGAGTCTCAGTGTCTCTGTGTTTCAGTGCCTCAGAGTTTCAGTGTCTCTATGTCTCAGTGTCTCAGTGTGTCTGTGCCTCAGTGTCTCAGAGTTTCAGTCCCTCAGTGCCGCAGTGACTCTCTGTCTCTGTATCTCTGTGCCTCAGTGTTTCTTTGTCTCTGTGTCTCAGTGTCTCAATGTCTCAGTATCTCTGTGCCTCAGTGCCTCTGTGTCTCAAAGTCTTTGTGTCTCAGTGCCTCAGACTCTCAGTGTCTTAGTGCCTCAGTGTCTCAGTGACTCTGTGCCTCAGTCTATCAGACTCTCAGCGTCTCTGTGTCTCAGAGGCTCAGTGTCTCTGTGTCTCAGTGTCTCTGTGTCTCAGTGCCTCAATGTCTCAGTGTCTCAGAATCTCAGTGTCTCTGTGTCTCAGTGTCTGTGTCTCAGTGTCTCAGATTCTCAGTGTCTCTCTGTCTCTGTGCCTCAGTGTCTCTTTGTCTCTGTGTCTCAGTGTCTCTGTGTCTCAGTGTCTCTGTGCCTCAGTGTCTCACAGTCTCATTGAGTCTGTGTCTCAGTGTCTCTGTGTCTCAGTGCCTCAGTGTCTCAGTGTCTCAGAATCTCAGAGTCTCTGTGTCTCAGTGTCTGTGTCTCAGTGTCTCAGTGTCTCCGCGTCTCTGTGTCTCTGTGTCTCAGTGTCTCTGTGTCTCAGTGTCTCTGTGTCTCAGAGTTTCAGTGTCTCTCGGTCTCAGTGTCTCAGAGTCTCCGTGTCTCAGTGTCTCAGAGTGTCAGTGTCTCAGTGTCTCAGTGACTCAGTGTCTCAGTGTCTCAGTGTCTCAGTGCCTCAGAGTCTCAGTGAGTCTGTGTCTCTGTGTCTCAGTGTCTCAGTGTCTCTGTGCCTCAGTGTCTCAGAGTCTCTGTGTCTCAGTGTCTCACTGTCTCTATGTCTCAGTGTCTCAGTGCCTCAGTGTCTCAGTGTCTTAGTGCCTCTGTGTCTCAGTGTCTCAGTGTCTCAGTGTCTCTGTGTCTCTGTGCCTCAGTGTCTCTGTGTCTCAGTGTCTCAAAGTCTTTGTGTCTCAGTGCCTGAGACTCTCAGTGTCTCAGTGCCTCAGAGTCTCAGTGAGTCTGTGTCTCTGTGTCTCAGAGTCGCAGTGTGTAGAGTCTCTGTGTCTTGGTGCCTCAGTGTCTCAGTGACTCTGTGCCTCAGTCTATCAGACACTCAGTGTCTCTGTGTCTCAGAGTCTCAGTGTCTCAGAGTCTCAGAGTCTCAGAGTCTCAGAGTCTCAGTGTCTCAGAGTCTCGCTGTCTCTGTGTCTCAGTGACTCAGTGTCTCAGAGTCTCAGTGTCTCAGTGTCTCAGAGTCTCAGTGTCTCTGTGTCTCAGTGTCTATGTGCCTCAGTGTCTCAGAGTCTCAGTGTCTCAGAGTCTCAGAGTCTCAGTGTCTCAGTGTCTCAGAGTCTCAGTGTCTCAGTGTCTCAGAGTGTCAGTGTCTCAGTGTCTCAGTGACTCAGTGTCTCAGTGTCTCTGTGTCTCAGTGTCTCAGTGTCTCAGTGTCTCAGTGTTTCAGTGTCTCAGTGTCTCAGTGACTCAGTGTCTCAGAGTCTCAGTGTCTCTGTGCCTCAGTGTCTCAGTGTCTCAGTGTCTCAGTGTCTCAGTGTCTCAGTGTCTCAGTGTCTGTGTCTCAGTGTCTCCGCGTCTCTGTGTCTCTGTGTCTCAGTGTACCTGTTTCTCTGTGTCTCTTTGTCTCAGTGTCTCTGTGTCTCAGTGTCTGTGTGTCTCAGAGTTTCAGTGTCTCTAGGTCTCTGTGTCTCAGTGTCTCTGTGTCTCAGCGTCTCAGAGTCTCAGTGTCTCTGTGTCTCTGTGTCTCAGTGCCTCACTGTCTCTGTGTCTCAGTGTCTCAGAGTCTCACTGTCTCTGTGTCTCAGTGACTCAGTGTCTCAGAGTCTCAGTGACTAAGTGTCTCAGAGTCTCAGTGTCTCAGTGTCTCAGAGTCTCAGTGTCTCTGTGTCTCAGTGTCTATGTGCCTCAGTGTCTCAGAGTCTCAGTGTCTCAGAGTCTCAGAGTCTCAGAGTCTCAGAGTCTCAGTGTCTCAGAGTCTCGCTGTCTCTGTGTCTCAGTGACTCAGTGTCTCAGAGTCTCAGTGTCTCAGAGTCTCAGTGTCTCTGTGTCTCAGTGTCTATGTGCCTCAGTGTCTCAGAGTCTCAGTGTCTCAGAGTCTCAGAGTCTCAGAGTCTCAGAGTCTCAGTGTCTCAGAGTCTCGCTGTCTCTGTGTCTCAGTGACTCAGTGTCTCAGAGTCTCAGTGTCTCAGTGTCTCAGAGTCTCAGTGTCTCCGCGTCTCTGTGTCTCTGTGTCTCAGTGTCTCTGTGTCTCAGTGTCTCTGTGTCTCAGAGTTTCAGTGTCTCTCGGTCTCTGTGTCTCAGTGTCTCTGTGTCTCAGTGACTCAGTGTCTCAGAGTCTCAGTGTCTCAGTGTCTCTGAGTGTCAGTGTCTCTGAATCTCAGTGTCTCAGTGTCTCAGAGTCTCAGTGTCTCAGTGTCTCAGAGTGTCAGTGTCTCAGTGTCTCAGTGTCTCAGAGTCTCACTGTCTCTGTGTCTCAGTGACTCAGTGTCTCAGAGTCTCAGTGTCTCAGTGTCTCTGAGTGTCAGTGTCTCTGTGTCTCAGTGTCTCAGTGTCTCAGAGTCTCCGTGTCTCAGTGTCTCAGAGTGTCAGTGTCTCAGTGTCTCAGTGTCTCAGTGACTCAGTGTCTCAGTGTCTCAGTGTCTCAGTGCCTCAGAGTCTCAGTGAGTCTGTGTCTCTGTGTCTCAGTGTCTCTGTGTCTCTGTGCCTCAGTGTCTCAGAGTCTCTGTGTCTCAGTGTCTCACTGTCTCTATGTCTCAGTGTCTCAGTGCCTCAGTGTCTCAGTGTCTTAGTGCCTCTGTGTCTCAGTGTCTCAGTGTCTCAGTGTCTCAGTGTCTCTGTGTCTCTGTGCCTCAGTTTCTCTGTGTCTCAGTCTCTCAAAGTCTTTGTGTCTCAGTGCCTGAGACTCTCAGTGTCTCAGTGCCTCAGAGTCTCAGTGAGTCTGTGTCTCTGTGTCTCAGAGTCGCAGTGTGTAGAGTCTCTGTGTCTTGGTGCCTCAGTGTCTCAGTGACTCTGTGCCTCAGTCTATCAGACACTCAGTGTCTCTGTGTCTCAGAGGCTCAGTGTCTCTGTGTCTCAGTGTCTCTGTGTCTCAGTGTCTCAGTGTCTCAGAATCTCAGTGTCTCTGTGTCTCAGTGTCTGTGTCTCAGTGTCTCCGCGTCTCTGTGTCTCTGTGTCTCAGTGTACCTGTTTCTCTGTGTCTCTTTGTCTCAGTGTCTCTGTGTCTCAGTGTCTGTGTGTCTCAGAGTTTCAGTGTCTCTAGGTCTCTGTGTCTCAGTGTCTCTGTGTCTCAGCGTCTCAGAGTCTCAGTGTCTCTGTGTCTCTGTGTCTCAGTGCCTCACTGTCTCTGTGTCTCAGTGTCTCAGAGTCTCACTGTCTCTGTGTCTCAGTGACTCAGTGTCTCAGAGTCTCAGTGACTCAGTGTCTCAGAGTCTCAGTGTCTCAGTGTCTCAGAGTCTCAGTGTCTCTGTGTCTCAGTGTCTATGTGCCTCAGTGTCTCAGAGTCTCAGTGTCTCAGAGTCTCAGAGTCTCAGAGTCTCAGAGTCTCAGTGTCTCAGAGTCTCGCTGTCTCTGTGTCTCAGTGACTCAGTGTCTCAGAGTCTCAGTGTCTCAGTGTCTCAGAGTCTCAGTGTCTCTGTGTCTCAGTGTCTATGTGCCTCAGTGTCTCAGAGTCTCAGTGTCTCAGAGTCTCAGAGACTCAGTGTCTCAGTGTCTCAGAGTCTCAGTGTCTCAGTGTCTCTGAGTGTCAGTGTCTCTGTGTCTCAGTGTCTCAATGTCTCAGTGTCTCAGAGTCTCAGTGTCTCAGTGTCTCAGAGTGTCAGTGTCTCAGTGTCTCAGTGACTCAGTGTCTCAGTGTCTCTGTGTCTCAGTGTCTCAGTGTCTCAGTGTCTCAGTGTTTCAGTGTCTCAGTGTCTCAGTGACTCAGTGTCTCAGAGTCTCAGTGTCTCTGTGCCTCAGTGTCTCAGTGTCTCAGTGTCTCAGTGTCTCAGTGTCTCAGTGTCTCAGTGTCTGTGTCTCAGTGTCTCCGCGTCTCTGTGTCTCTGTGTCTCAGTGTACCTGTTTCTCTGTGTCTCTTTGTCTCAGTGTCTCTGTGTCTCAGTGTCTGTGTGTCTCAGAGTTTCAGTGTCTCTAGGTCTCTGTGTCTCAGTGTCTCTGTGTCTCAGCGTCTCAGAGTCTCAGTGTCTCTGTGTCTCTGTGTCTCAGTGCCTCACTGTCTCTGTGTCTCAGTGTCTCAGAGTCTCACTGTCTCTGTGTCTCAGTGACTCAGTGTCTCAGAGTCTCAGTGACTCAGTGTCTCAGAGTCTCAGTGTCTCAGTGTCTCAGAGTCTCAGTGTCTCTGTGTCTATGTGCCTCAGTGTCTCAGAGTCTCAGTGTCTCAGAGTCTCAGAGTCTCAGAGTCTCAGTGTCTCAGAGTCTCGCTGTCTCTGTGTCTCAGTGACTCAGTGTCTCAGAGTCTCAGTGTCTCAGTGTCTCAGAGTCTCAGTGTCTCTGTGTCTCAGTGTCTATGTGCCTCAGTGTCTCAGAGTCTCAGTGTCTCAGAGTCTCAGAGTCTCAGTGTCTCAGTGTCTCAGAGTCTCAGTGTCTCAGTGTCTCTGAGTGTCAGTGTCTCTGTGTCTCAGTGTCTCAATGTCTCAGTGTCTCAGAGTCTCAGTGTCTCAGTGTCTCAGAGTGTCAGTGTCTCAGTGTCTCAGTGACTCAGTGTCTCAGTGTCTCTGTGTCTCAGTGTCTCAGTGTCTCAGTGTCTCAGTGTCTCTGTGTCTCAGTGTCTCAGTGACTCAGTGTCTCAGAGTCTCAGTGTCTCTGTGCCTCAGTGTCTCAGTGTCTCAGTGTCTCAGTGTCTCAGTGTCTCAGTGTCTCAGTGACTCAGTGTCTCAGAGTCTCAGTGTCTCTGTGTCTCAGAGTCTCAGTGTCTCAGTGCCTCAGAGTCTCAGTGAGTCTGTGTCTCTGTGTCTCAGTGTCTCAGTGTCTCTGTGCCTCAGTGTCTCAGAGTCTCTGTGTCTCAGTGTCTCACTGTCTCTATGTCTCAGTGTCTCAGTGCCTCAGTGTCTCAGTGACTTAGTGCCTCTGTGTCTCTGTGTCTCAGTGCCTGTGACTCTCAGTGTCTCAGTGCCTCAGAGTCTCAGTGAGTCAGTGTCTCAGTGTCTCAGTGTCTCAGTGTCTCAGTGTCTCAGTGACTCAGTGTCTCAGAGTCTCAGTGTCTCTGTGTCTCAGAGTCTCAGTGTCTCAGTGCCTCAGAGTCTCAGTGAGTCTGTGTCTCTGTGTCTCAGTGTCTCAGTGTCTCTGTGCCTCAGTGTCTCAGAGTCTCTGTGTCTCAGTGTCTCACTGTCTCTATGTCTCAGTGTCTCAGTGCCTCAGTGTCTCAGTGACTTAGTGTCTCAGTGTCTCAGAGTTTCAGTGTCTCTCTGTCTCTGTGCCTCAGTGTCTCTGTCTCAGTGCCTCAGTGTCTCTCTCTCTCAGTGTCTCTGTGCCTCAGTGTCACTTTGTGTCAGTGTCTCAGAGTCTCAGTGTCTCTGTGCCTCAGTGTCACTTTGTGTCATTGTCTCAGTGTCTCTGTGCCTCAGTGTCACTTTGTGTCAGTGTCTCAGAGTCTCAGTGTCTCTGTGCCTCAGTGTCACTTTGTGTCATTGTCTCTATGTCTCAGTGTCGCTATGTCTCAGTGTCTCTGTGCCTCAGTGTCTCAGTGTCTCATTGCCTCAGTGTATCTGTATCTCAGTGTCTCAGAGTTTCAGTTTCTCTATGTCTCTGTGTCTCAGTGTCTCTGTGCCTCAGTGTCTCAGAGTTTCAGTTTCTCTATGTCTCTGTGTCTCAGTGTCTCTGTGCCTCAGTGTCTCAGAGTCTCAGTGTCTCTGTGTCTCAGTGCCTCAGTGTCTCTGTGTCTCAGTGCCTCAGTGCCTCAGTGTCTCTCTGTCTCAGTGTCTCTGTGCCTCAGTGTCACTTTGTGTCAGTGTCTCAGTGTCTCAGAGTCTCAGTGTCTCTGTGTCTCAGTGCCTCAGAGTTTCAGTGTCTCTATGTCTCAGTGTCTCAGTGTGTCTGTGCCTCAGTGTCTCAGAGTTTCAGTCCCTCAGTGCCGCAGTGACTCTCTGTCTCTGTATCTCTGTGCCTCAGTGTTTCTTTGTCTCTGTGTCTCAGTGTCTCAATGTCTCAGTATCTCTGTGCCTCAGTGCCTCTGTGTCTCAAAGTCTTTGTGTCTCAGTGCCTCAGACTCTCAGTGTCTTAGTGCCTCAGTGTCTCAGTGACTCTGTGCCTCAGTCTATCAGACTCTCAGCGTCTCTGTGTCTCAGAGGCTCAGTGTCTCTGTGTCTCAGTGTCTCTGTGTCTCAGTGCCTCAATGTCTCAGTGTCTCAGAATCTCAGTGTCTCTGTGTCTCAGTGTCTGTGTCTCAGTGTCTCAGATTCTCAGTGTCTCTCTGTCTCTGTGCCTCAGTGTCTCTTTGTCTCTGTGTCTCAGTGTCTCTGTGTCTCAGTGTCTCTGTGCCTCAGTGTCTCACAGTCTCATTGAGTCTGTGTCTCAGTGTCTCTGTGTCTCAGTGCCTCAGTGTCTCAGTGTCTCAGAATCTCAGAGTCTCTGTGTCTCAGTGTCTGTGTCTCAGTGTCTCAGTGTCTCCGCGTCTCTGTGTCTCTGTGTCTCAGTGTCTCTGTGTCTCAGTGTCTCTGTGTCTCAGAGTTTCAGTGTCTCTCGGTCTCTGTGTCTCAGTGTCTCTGTGTCTCAGTGACTCAGTGTCTCAGAGTCTCAGTGTCTCAGTGTCTCTGAGTGTCAGTGTCTCTGTGTCTCAGTGTCTCAGTGTCTCAGAGTCTCAGTGTCTCAGTGTCTCAGAGTGTCAGTGTCTCAGTGTCTCAGTGTCTCAGAGTCTCACTGTCTCTGTGTCTCAGTGACTCAGTGTCTCAGAGTCTCAGTGTCTCAGTGTCTCTGAGTGTCAGTGTCTCTGTGTCTCAGTGTCTCAGTGTCTCAGAGTCTCCGTGTCTCAGTGTCTCAGAGTGTCAGTGTCTCAGTGTCTCAGTGACTCAGTCTCTCAGTGTCTCAGTGTCTCAGTGCCTCAGAGTCTCAGTGAGTCTGTGTCTCTGTGTCTCAGTGTCTCAGTGTCTCTGTGCCTCAGTGTCTCAGAGTCTCTGTGTCTCAGTGTCTCACTGTCTCTATGTCTCAGTGTCTCAGTGCCTCAGTGTCTCAGTGTCTTAGTGCCTCTGTGTCTCAGTGTCTCAGTGTCTCAGTGTCTCTGTGTCTCTGTGCCTCAGTGTCTCTGTGTCTCAGTGTCTCAAAGTCTTTGTGTCTCAGTGCCTGAGACTCTCAGTGTCTCAGTGCCTCAGAGTCTCAGTGAGTCTGTGTCTCTGTGTCTCAGAGTCGCAGTGTGTAGAGTCTCTGTGTCTTGGTGCCTCAGTGTCTCAGTGACTCTGTGCCTCAGTCTATCAGACACTCAGTGTCTCTGTGTCTCAGAGGCTCAGTGTCTCTGTGTCTCAGTGTCTCTGTGTCTCAGTGTCTCAGTGTCTCAGAATCTCAGTGTCTCTGTGTCTCAGTGTCTGTGTCTCAGTGTCTCCGCGTCTCTGTGTCTCTGTGTCTCAGTGTACCTGTTTCTCTGTGTCTCTTTGTCTCAGTGTCTCTGTGTCTCAGTGTCTGTGTGTCTCAGAGTTTCAGTGTCTCTAGGTCTCTGTGTCTCAGTGTCTCTGTGTCTCAGCGTCTCAGAGTCTCAGTGTCTCTGTGTCTCTGTGTCTCAGTGCCTCACTGTCTCTGTGTCTCAGTGTCTCAGAGTCTCACTGTCTCTGTGTCTCAGTGACTCAGTGTCTCAGAGTCTCAGTGACTCAGTGTCTCAGCGTCTCAGTGTCTCAGTGTCTCAGAGTCTCAGTGTCTCTGTGTCTCAGTGTCTATGTGCCTCAGTGTCTCAGAGTCTCAGTGTCTCAGAGTCTCAGAGTCTCAGAGTCTCAGAGTCTCAGTGTCTCAGAGTCTCGCTGTCTCTGTGTCTCAGTGACTCAGTGTCTCAGAGTCTCAGTGTCTCAGTGTCTCAGAGTCTCAGTGTCTCTGTGTCTCAGTGTCTATGTGCCTCAGTGTCTCAGAGTCTCAGTGTCTCAGAGTCTCAGAGTCTCAGTGTCTCAGTGTCTCAGAGTCTCAGTGTCTCAGTGTCTCTGAGTGTCAGTGTCTCTGTGTCTCAGTGTCTCAATGTCTCATTGTCTCAGAGTCTCAGTGTCTCAGTGTCTCAGAGTGTCAGTGTCTCAGTGTCTCAGTGACTCAGTGTCTCAGTGTCTCTGTGTCTCAGTGTCTCAGTGTCTCAGTGTCTCAGTGTTTCAGTGTCTCAGTGTCTCAGTGACTCAGTGTCTCAGAGTCTCAGTGTCTCTGTGCCTCAGTGTCTCAGTGTCTCAGTGTCTCAGTGTCTCAGTGTCTCAGTGTCTCAATGTCTGTGTCTCAGTGTCTCCGCGTCTCTGTGTCTCTGTGTCTCAGTGTACCTGTTTCTCTGTGTCTCTTTGTCTCAGTGTCTCTGTGTCTCAGTGTCTGTGTGTCTCAGAGTTTCAGTGTCTCTAGGTCTCTGTGTCTCAGTGTCTCTGTGTCTCAGCGTCTCAGAGTCTCAGTGTCTCTGTGTCTCTGTGTCTCAGTGCCTCACTGTCTCTGTGTCTCAGTGTCTCAGAGTCTCACTGTCTCTGTGTCTCAGTGACTCAGTGTCTCAGAGTCTCAGTGACTCAGTGTCTCAGAGTCTCAGTGTCTCAGTGTCTCAGAGTCTCAGTGTCTCTGTGTCTCAGTGTCTATGTGCCTCAGTGTCTCAGAGTCTCAGTGTCTCAGAGTCTCAGAGTCTCAGAGTCTCAGTGTCTCAGAGTCTCGCTGTCTCTGTGTCTCAGTGACTCAGTGTCTCAGAGTCTCAGTGTCTCAGTGTCTCAGAGTCTCAGTGTCTCTGTGTCTCAGTGTCTATGTGCCTCAGTGTCTCAGAGTCTCAGTGTCTCAGAGTCTCAGAGTCTCAGAGTCTCAGTGTCTCAGAGTCTCGCTGTCTCTGTGTCTCAGTGACTCAGTGTCTCTATGTCTCAGTGTCTCAGTGTGTCTGTGCCTCAGTGTCTCAGAGTTTCAGTCCCTCAGTGCCGCAGTGACTCTCTGTCTCTGTATCTCTGTGCCTCAGTGTTTCTTTGTCTCTGTGTCTCAGTGTCTCAATGTCTCAGTATCTCTGTGCCTCAGTGCCTCTGTGTCTCAAAGTCTTTGTGTCTCAGTGCCTCAGACTCTCAGTGTCTTAGAGCCTCAGTGTCTCAGTGACTCTGTGCCTCAGTCTATCAGACTCTCAGCGTCTCTGTGTCTCAGAGGCTCAGTGTCTCTGTGTCTCAGTGTCTCTGTGTCTCAGTGCCTCAATGTCTCAGTGTCTCAGAATCTCAGTGTCTCTGTGTCTCAGTGTCTGTGTCTCAGTGTCTCAGATTCTCAGTGTCTCTCTGTCTCTGTGCCTCAGTGTCTCTTTGTCTCTGTGTCTCAGTGTCTCTGTGTCTCAGTGTCTCTGTGCCTCAGTGTCTCACAGTCTCATTGAGTCTGTGTCTCAGTGTCTCTGTGTCTCAGTGCCTCAGTGTCTCAGTGTCTCAGAATCTCAGAGTCTCTGTGTCTCAGTGTCTGTGTCTCAGTGTCTCAGTGTCTCCGCGTCTCTGTGTCTCTGTGTCTCAGTGTCTCTGTGTCTCAGTGTCTCTGTGTCTCAGAGTTTCAGTGTCTCTCGGTCTCTGTGTCTCAGTGTCTCTGTGTCTCAGTGACTCAGTGTCTCAGAGTCTCAGTGTCTCAGTGTCTCTGAGTGTCAGTGTCTCTGTGTCTCAGTGTCTCAGTGTCTCAGAGTCTCAGTGTCTCAGTGTCTCAGAGTGTCAGTGTCTCAGTGTCTCAGTGTCTCAGAGTCTCACTGTCTCTGTGTCTCAGTGACTCAGTGTCTCAGAGTCTCAGTGTCTCAGTGTCTCTGAGTGTCAGTGTCTCTGTGTCTCAGTGTCTCAGTGTCTCAGAGTCTCCGTGTCTCAGTGTCTCAGAGTGTCAGTGTCTCAGTGTCTCAGTGACTCAGTGTCTCAGTGTCTCAGTGTCTCAGTGCCTCAGAGTCTCAGTGAGTCTGTGTCTCTGTGTCTCAGTGTCTCAGTGTCTCTGTGCCTCAGTGTCTCAGAGTCTCTGTGTCTCAGTGTCTCACTGTCTCTATGTCTCAGTGTCTCAGTGCCTCAGTGTCTCAGTGTCTTAGTGCCTCTGTGTCTCAGTGTCTCAGTGTCTCAGTGTCTCTGTGTCTCTGTGCCTCAGTGTCTCTGTGTCTCAGTGTCTCAAAGTCTTTGTGTCTCAGTGCCTGAGACTCTCAGTGTCTCAGTGCCTCAGAGTCTCAGTGAGTCTGTGTCTCTGTGTCTCAGAGTCGCAGTGTGTAGAGTCTCTGTGTCTTGGTGCCTCAGTGTCTCAGTGACTCTGTGCCTCAGTCTATCAGACACTCAGTGTCTCTGTGTCTCAGAGGCTCAGTGTCTCTGTGTCTCAGTGTCTCTGTGTCTCAGTGTCTCAGTGTCTCAGAATCTCAGTGTCTCTGTGTCTCAGTGTCTGTGTCTCAGTGCCTCCGCGTCTCTGTGTCTCTGTGTCTCAGTGTACCTGTTTCTCTGTGTCTCTTTGTCTCAGTGTCTCTGTGTCTCAGTGTCTGTGTGTCTCAGAGTTTCAGTGTCTCTAGGTCTCTGTGTCTCAGTGTCTCTGTGTCTCAGCGTCTCAGAGTCTCAGTGTCTCTGTGTCTCTGTGTCTCAGTGCCTCACTGCCTCTGTGTCTCAGTGTCTCAGAGTCTCACTGTCTCTGTGTCTCAGTGACTCAGTGTCTCAGAGTCTCAGTGACTCAGTGTCTCAGAGTCTCAGTGTCTCAGAGTCTCAGTGTCTCAGAGTCTCGCTGTCTCTGTGTCTCAGTGACTCAGTGTCTCAGAGTCTCAGTGTCTCAGTGTCTCAGAGTCTCAGTGTCTCTGTGTCTCAGTGTCTATGTGCCTCAGTGTCTCAGAGTCTCAGTGTCTCAGAGTCTCAGAGTCTCAGTGTCTCAGTGTCTCAGAGTCTCAGTGTCTCAGTGTCTCTGAGTGTCAGTGTCTCTGTGTCTCAGTGTCTCAATGTCTCAGTGTCTCAGAGTCTCAGTGTCTCAGTGTCTCAGAGTGTCAGTGTCTCAGTGTCTCAGTGACTCAGTGTCTCTGTGTCTCAGTGTCTCAGTGTCTCAGTGTTTCAGTGTCTCAGTGTCTCAGTGACTCAGTGTCTCAGAGTCTCAGTGTCTCTGTGCCTCAGTGTCTCAGTGTCTCAGTGTCTCAGTGTCTCAGTGTCTCAGTGTCTCAGTGTCTCAGTGACTCAGTGTCTCAGAGTCTCAGTGTCTCTGTGTCTCAGAGTCTCAGTGTCTCAGTGCCTCAGAGTCTCAGTGAGTCTGTGTCTCTGTGTCTCAGTGTCTCAGTGTCTCTGTGCCTCAGTGTCTCAGAGTCTCTGTGTCTCAGTGTCTCACTGTCTCTATGTCTCAGTGTCTCAGTGCCTCAGTGTCTCAGTGACTTAGTGCCTCTGTGTCTCTGTGTCTCAGTGCCTGTGACTCTCAGTGTCTCAGTGCCTCAGAGTCTCAGTGAGTCTGTGTCTCTGTGTCTCAGAGTCGCAGTGTGTAGAGTCTCTGTGTCTTGGTGCCTCAGTGTCTCAGTGACTCTGTGCCTCAGTCTATCAGACACTCAGTGTCTCTGTGTCTCAGAGGCTCAGTGTCTCTGTGTCTCAGTGTCTCTGTGTCTCAGTGTCTGTGTCTCAGTGTCTCAGTGTCTACGCGTCTCTGTGTATCTGTGTCTCAGTGTACCTGTTTCTCTGTGTCTCTTTGTCTCAGTGTCTCTGTGTCTCAGTGTCTCAGTGTCTCTGTGTCTCAGAGTTTCAGTGTCTCTAGGTCTCTGTGTCTCTGTGTCTCTGTGTCTCAGTGTCTCAGAGTCTCAGAGTCTCAGTTTCTCTATGTCTCTGTGTCTCAGTGTCTCTGTGCCTCAGTGTCTCAGAGTTTCAGTTTCTCTATGTCTCAGTGCCTCAGTGTCTCTGTGTCTCAGTGCCTCAGTGCCTCAGTGTCTCTCTGTCTCAGTGTCTCTCTGCCTCAGTGTCACTTTGTGTCAGTGTCTCAGTGTCTCAGAGTCTCAGTGTCTCTGTGTCTCAGTGCCTCAGGGTCTCTGTGTCTCAGTGTCTCAGAGTTTCAGTGTCTCTATGTCTCAGTGTGTCTGTGCCTCAGTGTCTCAGAGTTTCAATCCCTCAGTGCCGCAGTGACTCTCTGTCTCTGTATCTCTGTGCCTCAGTGTTTCTTTGTCTCTGTGTCTCAGTGTCTCAATGTCTCAGTATCTCTGTGCCTCAGTGTTTCTGTGTCTCAAAGTCTTTGTGTCTCAGTGCCTCAGACTCTCAGTGTCTTAGTGCCTCAGTGTCTCAGTGACTCTGTGCCTCAGTCTATCAGACTCTCAGTGTCTCTGTGTCTCAGAGGCTCAGTGTGTAGAGTCTCTGTGTCTTAGTGCCTCAGTGTCTCAGTGACTCTGTGCCTCAGTCTATCAGACTCTCAGTGTCTCTGTGTCTCAGAGGCTCAGTGTCTCTGTGTCTCAGTGTCTCTGTGTCTCAGAGTCGCAGTGTGTAGAGTCTCTGTGTCTTAGTGCCTCAGTGTCTCAGTGACTCTGTGCCTCAGTCTATCAGACTCTCAGTGTCTCTGTGTCTCAGAGGCTCAGTGTCTCTGTGTCTCAGTGTCTCTGTGTCTCAGTGCCTCAATGTCTCAGTGTCTCAGAATCTCAGTGTCTCTGTGTCTCAGTGTCTGTGTCTCAGTGTCTCAGAGTTTCAGTGTCTCTCTGTCTCTGTGCCTCAGTGTCTCTGTCTCAGTGCCTCAGTGTCTCTCTCTCTCAGTGTCTCTGTGCCTCAGTGTCACTTTGTGTCAGTGTCTCAGAGTCTCAGTGTCTCTGTGCCTCAGTGTCACTTTGTGTCATTGTCTCAGTGTCTCTGTGCCTCAGTGTCACTTTGTGTCAGTGTCTCAGAGTCTCAGTGTCTCTGTGCCTCAGTGTCACTTTGTGTCATTGTCTCTATGTCTCAGTGTCGCTATGTCTCAGTGTCTCTGTGCCTCAGTGTCTCAGTGTCTCATTGCCTCAGTGTATCTGTATCTCAGTGTCTCAGAGTTTCAGTTTCTCTATGTCTCTGTGTCTCAGTGTCTCTGTGCCTCAGTGTCTCAGAGTTTCAGTTTCTCTATGTCTCTGTGTCTCAGTGCCTCTGTGCCTCAGTGTCTCAGAGTCTCAGTGTCTCTGTGTCTCAGTGCCTCAGTGTCTCTGTGTCTCAGTGCCTCAGTGCCTCAGTGTCTCTCTGTCTCAGTGTCTCTGTGCCTCAGTGTCACTTTGTGTCAGTGTCTCAGTGTCTCAGAGTCTCAGTGTCTCTGTGTCTCAGTGCCTCAGAGTTTCAGTGTCTCTATGTCTCAGTGTCTCAGTGTGTCTGTGCCTCAGTGTCTCAGAGTTTCAGTCCCTCAGTGCCGCAGTGACTCTCTGTCTCTGTATCTCTGTGCCTCAGTGTTTCTTTGTCTCTGTGTCTCAGTGTCTCAATGTCTCAGTATCTCTGTGCCTCAGTGCCTCTGTGTCTCAAAGTCTTTGTGTCTCAGTGCCTCAGACTCTCAGTGTCTTAGTGCCTCAGTGTCTCAGTGACTCTGTGCCTCAGTCTATCAGACTCTCAGCGTCTCTGTGTCTCAGAGGCTCAGTGTCTCTGTGTCTCAGTGTCGCTGTGTCTCAGTGCCTCAATGTCTCAGTGTCTCAGAATCTCAGTGTCTCTGTGTCTCAGTGTCTGTGTCTCAGTGTCTCAGATTCTCAGTGTCTCTCTGTCTCTGTGCCTCAGTGTCTCTTTGTCTCTGTGTCTCAGTGTCTCTGTGTCTCAGTGTCTCTGTGCCTCAGTGTCTCACAGTCTCATTGAGTCTGTGTCTCAGTGTCTCTGTGTCTCAGTGCCTCAGTGTCTCAGTGTCTCAGAATCTCAGAGTCTCTGTGTCTCAGTGTCTGTGTCTCAGTGTCTCAGTGTCTCCGCGTCTCTGTGTCTCTGTGTCTCAGTGTCTCTGTGTCTCAGTGTCTCTGTGTCTCAGAGTTTCAGTGTCTCTCGGTCTCTGTGTCTCAGTGTCTCTGTGTCTCAGTGACTCAGTGTCTCAGAGTCTCAGTGTCTCAGTGTCTCTGAGTGTCAGTGTCTCTGTGTCTCTGTGTCTCAGTGTCTCAGTGTCTCAGAGTCTCAGTGTCTCAGTGTCTCAGAGTGTCAGTGTCTCAGTGTCTCAGAGTCTCACTGTCTCTGTGTCTCAGTGACTCAGTGTCTCAGAGTCTCAGTGTCTCAGTGTCTCTGAGTGTCAGTGTCTCTGTGTCTCAGTGTCTCAGTGTCTCAGAGTCTCCGTGTCTCAGTGTCTCAGAGTGTCAGTGTCTCAGTGTCTCAGTGACTCAGTGTCTCAGTGTCTCAGTGCCTCAGAGTCTCAGTGAGTCTGTGTCTCTGTGTCTCAGTGTCTCAGTGTCTCTGTGCCTCAGTGTCTCAGAGTCTCTGTGTCTCAGTGTCTCACTGTCTCTATGTCTCAGTGTCTCAGTGCCTCAGTGTCTCAGTGTCTTAGTGCCTCTGTGTCTCAGTGTCTCAGTGTCTCAGTGTCTCTGTGTCTCTGTGCCTCAGTGTCTCTGTGTCTCAGTGTCTCAAAGTCTTTGTGTCTCAGTGCCTGAGACTCTCAGTGTCTCAGTGCCTCAGAGTCTCAGTGAGTCTGTGTCTCTGTGTCTCAGAGTCGCAGTGTGTAGAGTCTCTGTGTCTTGGTGCCTCAGTGTCTCAGTGACTCTGTGCCTCAGTCTATCAGACACTCAGTGTCTCTGTGTCTCAGAGGCTCAGTGTCTCTGTGTCTCAGTGTCTCTGTGTCTCAGTGTCTCAGTGTCTCAGAATCTCAGTGTCTCTGTGTCTCAGTGTCTGTGTCTCAGTGTCTCCGCGTCTCTGTGTCTCTGTGTCTCAGTGTACCTGTTTCTCTGTGTCTCTTTGTCTCAGTGTCTCTGTGTCTCAGTGTCTGTGTGTCTCAGAGTTTCAGTGTCTCTAGGTCTCTGTGTCTCAGTGTCTCTGTGTCTCAGCGTCTCAGAGTCTCAGTGTCTCTGTGTCTCTGTGTCTCAGTGCCTCACTGTCTCTGTGTCTCAGTGTCTCAGAGTCTCACTGTCTCTGTGTCTCAGTGACTCAGTGTCTCAGAGTCTCAGTGACTCAGTGTCTCAGCGTCTCAGTGTCTCAGTGTCTCAGAGTCTCAGAGTCTCAGAGTCTCAGAGTCTCAGTGTCTCAGAGTCTCGCTGTCTCTGTGTCTCAGTGACTCAGTGTCTCAGAGTCTCAGTGTCTCAGTGTCTCAGAGTCTCAGTGTCTCTGTGTCTCAGTGTCTATGTGCCTCAGTGTCTCAGAGTCTCAGTGTCTCAGAGTCTCAGAGTCTCAGTGTCTCAGTGTCTCAGAGTCTCAGTGTCTCAGTGTCTCAGAGTGTCAGTGTCTCAGTGTCTCAGTGACTCAGTGTCTCAGTGTCTCTGTGTCTCAGTGTCTCAGTGTCTCAGTGTCTCAGTGTTTCAGTGTCTCAGTGTCTCAGTGACTCAGTGACTCAGAGTCTCAGTGTCTCTGTGCCTCAGTGTCTCAGTGTCTCAGTGTCTCAGTGTCTCAGTGTCTCAGTGTCTGTGTCTCAGTGTCTCCGCGTCTCTGTGTCTCTGTGTCTCAGTGTACCTGTTTCTCTGTGTCTCTTTGTCTCAGTGTCTCTGTGTCTCAGTGTCTGTGTGTCTCAGAGTTTCAGTGTCTCTAGGTCTCTGTGTCTCAGTGTCTCTGTGTCTCAGCGTCTCAGAGTCTCAGTGTCTCTGTGTCTCTGTGTCTCAGTGCCTCACTGTCTCTGTGTCTCAGTGTCTCAGAGTCTCAGTGTCTCTGTGTCTCAGAGGCTCAGTGTCTCTGTGTCTCAGTGTCTCTGTGTCTCAGTGTCTGTGTCTCAGTGTCTCAGTGTCTACGCGTCTCTGTGTATCTGTGTCTCAGTGTACCTGTTTCTCTGTGTCTCTTTGTCTCAGTGTCTCTGTGTCTCAGTGTCTCAGTGTCTCTGTGTCTCAGAGTTTCAGTGTCTCTAGGTCTCTGTGTCTCTGTGTCTCAGTGTCTCAGAGTCTCAGAGTCTCAGTTTCTCTATGTCTCTGTGTCTCAGTGTCTCTGTGCCTCAGTGTCTCAGAGTTTCAGTTTCTCTATGTCTCAGTGCCTCAGTGTCTCTGTGTCTCAGTGCCTCAGTGCCTCAGTGTCTCTCTGTCTCAGTGTCTCTGTGCCTCAGTGTCACTTTGTGTCAGTGTCTCAGTGTCTCAGAGTCTCAGTGTCTCTGTGTCTCAGTGCCTCAGGGTCTCTGTGTCTCAGTGTCTCAGAGTTTCAGTGTCTCTATGTCTCAGTGTGTCTGTGCCTCAGTGTCTCAGAGTTTCAATCCCTCAGTGCCGCAGTGACTCTCTGTCTCTGTATCTCTGTGCCTCAGTGTTTCTTTGTCTCTGTGTCTCAGTGTCTCAATGTCTCAGTATCTCTGTGCCTCAGTGTTTCTGTGTCTCAAAGTCTTTGTGTCTCAGTGCCTCAGACTCTCAGTGTCTTAGTGCCTCAGTGTCTCAGTGACTCTGTGCCTCAGTCTATCAGACTCTCAGTGTCTCTGTGTCTCAGAGGCTCAGTGTCTCTGTGTCTCAGTGTCTCTGTGTCTCAGTGCCTCAATGTCTCAGTGTCTCAGAATCTCAGTGTCTCTGTGTCTCAGTGTCTGTGTCTCAGTGTCTCAGAGTTTCAGTGTCTCTCTGTCTCTGTGCCTCAGTGTCTCTGTCTCAGTGCCTCAGTGTCTCTCTCTCTCAGTGTCTCTGTGCCTCAGTGTCACTTTGTGTCAGTGTCTCAGAGTCTCAGTGTCTCTGTGCCTCAGTGTCACTTTGTGTCATTGTCTCAGTGTCTCTGTGCCTCAGTGTCACTTTGTGTCAGTGTCTCAGTGTCTCTGTGCCTCAGTGTCACTTTGTGTCATTGTCTCTATGTCTCAGTGTCGCTATGTCTCAGTGTCTCTGTGCCTCAGTGTCTCAGTGTCTCATTGCCTCAGTGTATCTGTATCTCAGTGTCTCAGAGTTTCAGTTTCTCTATGTCTCTGTGTCTCAGTGTCTCTGTGCCTCAGTGTCTCAGAGTTTCAGTTTCTCTATGTCTCTGTGTCTCAGTGTCTCTGTGCCTCAGTGTCTCAGAGTCTCAGTGTCTCTGTGTCTCAGTGCCTCAGTGTCTCTGTGTCTCAGTGCCTCAGTGCCTCAGTGTCTCTCTGTCTCAGTGTCTCTGTGCCTCAGTGTCACTTTGTGTCAGTGTCTCAGTGTCTCAGAGTCTCAGTGTCTCTGTGTCTCAGTGCCTCAGAGTTTCAGTGTCTCTATGTCTCAGTGTCTCAGTGTGTCTGTGCCTCAGTGTCTCAGAGTTTCAGTCCCTCAGTGCCGCAGTGACTCTCTGTCTCTGTATCTCTGTGCCTCAGTGTTTCTTTGTCTCTGTGTCTCAGTGTCTCAATGTCTCAGTATCTCTGTGCCTCAGTGCCTCTGTGTCTCAAAGTCTTTGTGTCTCAGTGCCTCAGACTCTCAGTGTCTTAGTGCCTCAGTGTCTCAGTGACTCTGTGCCTCAGTCTATCAGACTCTCAGCGTCTCTGTGTCTCAGAGGCTCAGTGTCTCTGTGTCTCAGTGTCTCTGTGTCTCAGTGCCTCAATGTCTCAGTGTCTCAGAATCTCAGTGTCTCTGTGTCTCAGTGTCTGTGTCTCAGTGTCTCAGATTCTCAGTGTCTCTCTGTCTCTGTGCCTCAGTGTCTCTTTGTCTCTGTGTCTCAGTGTCTCTGTGTCTCAGTGTCTCTGTGCCTCAGTGTCTCACAGTCTCATTGAGTCTGTGTCTCAGTGTCTCTGTGTCTCAGTGCCTCAGTGTCTCAGTGTCTCAGAATCTCAGAGTCTCTGTGTCTCAGTGTCTGTGTCTCAGTGTCTCAGTGTCTCCGCGTCTCTGTGTCTCTGTGTCTCAGTGTCTCTGTGTCTCAGTGTCTCTGTGTCTCAGAGTTTCAGTGTCTCTCGGTCTCTGTGTCTCAGTGTCTCTGTGTCTCAGTGACTCAGTGTCTCAGAGTCTCAGTGTCTCAGTGTCTCTGAGTGTCAGTGTCTCTGTG
This sequence comes from Prionace glauca, assembly GCA_037974335.1. Taxonomy (NCBI): domain Eukaryota; kingdom Metazoa; phylum Chordata; class Chondrichthyes; order Carcharhiniformes; family Carcharhinidae; genus Prionace; species Prionace glauca. Next base: position 85,507 of record JBBMRE010000227.1, on the reverse strand, counting down.
TCTCAGTGTCTCAGTGTCTCAGAGTCTCAGTGTCTCAGTGTCTCAGAGTGTCAGTGTCTCAGTGTCTCAGTGTCTCAGAGTCTCACTGTCTCTGTGTCTCAGTGACTCAGTGTCTCAGAGTCTCAGTGTCTCAGTGTCTCTGAGTGTCAGTGTCTCTGTGTCTCAGTGTCTCAGTGTCTCAGAGTCTCCGTGTCTCAGTGTCTCAGAGTGTCAGTGTCTCAGTGTCTCAGTGACTCAGTGTCTCAGTGTCTCAGTGTCTCAGTGCCTCAGAGTCTCAGTGAGTCTGTGTCTCTGTGTCTCAGTGTCTCAGTGTCTCTGTGCCTCAGTGTCTCAGAGTCTCTGTGTCTCAGTGTCTCACTGTCTCTATGTCTCAGTGTCTCAGTGCCTCAGTGTCTCAGTGTCTTAGTGCCTCTGTGTCTCAGTGTCTCAGTGTCTCAGTGTCTCTGTGTCTCTGTGCCTCAGTGTCTCTGTGTCTCAGTGTCTCAAAGTCTTTGTGTCTCAGTGCCTGAGACTCTCAGTGTCTCAGTGCCTCAGAGTCTCAGTGAGTCTGTGTCTCTGTGTCTCAGAGTCGCAGTGTGTAGAGTCTCTGTGTCTTGGTGCCTCAGTGTCTCAGTGACTCTGTGCCTCAGTCTATCAGACACTCAGTGTCTCTGTGTCTCAGAGGCTCAGTGTCTCTGTGTCTCAGTGTCTCTGTGTCTCAGTGTCTCAGTGTCTCAGAATCTCAGTGTCTCTGTGTCTCAGTGTCTGTGTCTCAGTGCCTCCGCGTCTCTGTGTCTCTGTGTCTCAGTGTACCTGTTTCTCTGTGTCTCTTTGTCTCAGTGTCTCTGTGTCTCAGTGTCTGTGTGTCTCAGAGTTTCAGTGTCTCTAGGTCTCTGTGTCTCAGTGTCTCTGTGTCTCAGCGTCTCAGAGTCTCAGTGTCTCTGTGTCTCAGTGCCTCACTGCCTCTGTGTCTCAGTGTCTCAGAGTCTCACTGTCTCTGTGTCTCAGTGACTCAGTGTCTCAGAGTCTCAGTGACTCAGTGTCTCAGAGTCTCAGTGTCTCAGAGTCTCAGTGTCTCAGAGTCTCGCTGTCTCTGTGTCTCAGTGACTCAGTGTCTCAGAGTCTCAGTGTCTCAGTGTCTCAGAGTCTCAGTGTCTCTGTGTCTCAGTGTCTATGTGCCTCAGTGTCTCAGAGTCTCAGTGTCTCAGAGTCTCAGAGTCTCAGTGTCTCAGTGTCTCAGAGTCTCAGTGTCTCAGTGTCTCTGAGTGTCAGTGTCTCTGTGTCTCAGTGTCTCAATGTCTCAGTGTCTCAGAGTCTCAGTGTCTCAGTGTCTCAGAGTGTCAGTGTCTCAGTGTCTCAGTGACTCAGTGTCTCAGTGTCTCTGTGTCTCAGTGTCTCAGTGTCTCAGTGTTTCAGTGTCTCAGTGTCTCAGTGACTCAGTGTCTCAGAGTCTCAGTGTCTCTGTGCCTCAGTGTCTCAGTGTCTCAGTGTCTCAGTGTCTCAGTGTCTCAGTGTCTCAGTGTCTCAGTGACTCAGTGTCTCAGAGTCTCAGTGTCTCTGTGTCTCAGAGTCTCAGTGTCTCAGTGCCTCAGAGTCTCAGTGAGTCTGTGTCTCTGTGTCTCAGTGTCTCAGTGTCTCTGTGCCTCAGTGTCTCAGAGTCTCTGTGTCTCAGTGTCTCACTGTCTCTATGTCTCAGTGTCTCAGTGCCTCAGTGTCTCAGTGACTTAGTGCCTCTGTGTCTCTGTGTCTCAGTGCCTGTGACTCTCAGTGTCTCAGTGCCTCAGAGTCTCAGTGAGTCTGTGTCTCTGTGTCTCAGAGTCGCAGTGTGTAGAGTCTCTGTGTCTTGGTGCCTCAGTGTCTCAGTGACTCTGTGCCTCAGTCTATCAGACACTCAGTGTCTCTGTGTCTCAGAGGCTCAGTGTCTCTGTGTCTCAGTGTCTCTGTGTCTCAGTGTCTGTGTCTCAGTGTCTCAGTGTCTACGCGTCTCTGTGTATCTGTGTCTCAGTGTACCTGTTTCTCTGTGTCTCTTTGTCTCAGTGTCTCTGTGTCTCAGTGTCTCAGTGTCTCTGTGTCTCAGAGTTTCAGTGTCTCTAGGTCTCTGTGTCTCTGTGTCTCTGTGTCTCAGTGTCTCAGAGTCTCAGAGTCTCAGTTTCTCTATGTCTCTGTGTCTCAGTGTCTCTGTGCCTCAGTGTCTCAGAGTTTCAGTTTCTCTATGTCTCAGTGCCTCAGTGTCTCTGTGTCTCAGTGCCTCAGTGCCTCAGTGTCTCTCTGTCTCAGTGTCTCTGTGCCTCAGTGTCACTTTGTGTCAGTGTCTCAGTGTCTCAGAGTCTCAGTGTCTCTGTGTCTCAGTGCCTCAGGGTCTCTGTGTCTCAGTGTCTCAGAGTTTCAGTGTCTCTATGTCTCAGTGTGTCTGTGCCTCAGTGTCTCAGAGTTTCAATCCCTCAGTGCCGCAGTGACTCTCTGTCTCTGTATCTCTGTGCCTCAGTGTTTCTTTGTCTCTGTGTCTCAGTGTCTCAATGTCTCAGTATCTCTGTGCCTCAGTGTTTCTGTGTCTCAAAGTCTTTGTGTCTCAGTGCCTCAGACTCTCAGTGTCTTAGTGCCTCAGTGTCTCAGTGACTCTGTGCCTCAGTCTATCAGACTCTCAGTGTCTCTGTGTCTCAGAGGCTCAGTGTCTCTGTGTCTCAGTGTCTCTGTGTCTCAGTGCCTCAATGTCTCAGTGTCTCAGAATCTCAGTGTCTCTGTGTCTCAGTGTCTGTGTCTCAGTGTCTCAGAGTTTCAGTGTCTCTCTGTCTCTGTGCCTCAGTGTCTCTGTCTCAGTGCCTCAGTGTCTCTCTCTCTCAGTGTCTCTGTGCCTCAGTGTCACTTTGTGTCAGTGTCTCAGAGTCTCAGTGTCTCTGTGCCTCAGTGTCACTTTGTGTCATTGTCTCAGTGTCTCTGTGCCTCAGTGTCACTTTGTGTCAGTGTCTCAGAGTCTCAGTGTCTCTGTGCCTCAGTGTCACTTTGTGTCATTGTCTCTATGTCTCAGTGTCGCTATGTCTCAGTGTCTCTGTGCCTCAGTGTCTCAGTGTCTCATTGCCCTAGTGTATCTGTATCTCAGTGTCTCAGAGTTTCAGTTTCTCTATGTCTCTGTGTCTCAGTGTCTCTGTGCCTCAGTGTCTCAGAGTTTCAGTTTCTCTATGTCTCTGTGTCTCAGTGTCTCTGTGCCTCAGTGTCTCAGAGTCTCAGTGTCTCTGTGTCTCAGTGCCTCAGTGTCTCTGTGTCTCAGTGCCTCAGTGCCTCAGTGTCTCTCTGTCTCAGTGTCTCTGTGCCTCAGTGTCACTTTGTGTCAGTGTCTCAGTGTCTCAGAGTCTCAGTGTCTCTGTGTCTCAGTGCCTCAGAGTTTCAGTGTCTCTATGTCTCAGTGTCTCAGTGTGTCTGTGCCTCAGTGTCTCAGAGTTTCAGTCCCTCAGTGCCGCAGTGACTCTCTGTCTCTGTATCTCTGTGCCTCAGTGTTTCTTTGTCTCTGTGTCTCAGTGTCTCAATGTCTCAGTATCTCTGTGCCTCAGTGCCTCTGTGTCTCAAAGTCTTTGTGTCTCAGTGCCTCAGACTCTCAGTGTCTTAGTGCCTCAGTGTCTCAGTGACTCTGTGCCTCAGTCTATCAGACTCTCAGCGTCTCTGTGTCTCAGAGGCTCAGTGTCTCTGTGTCTCAGTGTCTCTGTGTCTCAGTGCCTCAATGTCTCAGTGTCTCAGAATCTCAGTGTCTCTGTGTCTCAGTGTCTGTGTCTCAGTGTCTCAGATTCTCAGTGTCTCTCTGTCTCTGTGCCTCAGTGTCTCTTTGTCTCTGTGTCTCAGTGTCTCTGTGTCTCAGTGTCTCTGTGCCTCAGTGTCTCACAGTCTCATTGAGTCTGTGTCTCAGTGTCTCTGTGTCTCAGTGCCTCAGTGTCTCAGTGTCTCAGAATCTCAGAGTCTCTGTGTCTCAGTGTCTGTGTCTCAGTGTCTCAGTGTCTCCGCGTCTCTGTGTCTCTGTGTCTCAGTGTCTCTGTGTCTCAGTGTCTCTGTGTCTCAGAGTTTCAGTGTCTCTCGGTCTCTGTGTCTCAGTGTCTCTGTGTCTCAGTGACTCAGTGTCTCAGAGTCTCAGTGTCTCAGTGTCTCAGAGTGTCAGTGTCTCAGTGTCTCAGAGTCTCACTGTCTCTGTGTCTCAGTGACTCAGTGTCTCAGAGTCTCAGTGTCTCAGTGTCTCTGAGTGTCAATGTCTCTGTGTCTCAGTGTCTCAGTGTCTCAGAGTCTCCGTGTCTCAGTGTCTCAGAGTGTCAGTGTCTCAGTGTCTCAGTGACTCAGTGTCTCAGTGTCTCAGTGTCTCAGTGCCTCAGAGTCTCAGTGAGTCTGTGTCTCTGTGTCTCAGTGTCTCAGTGTCTCTGTGCCTCAGTGTCTCAGAGTCTCTGTGTCTCAGTGTCTCACTGTCTCTATGTCTCAGTGTCTCAGTGCCTCAGTGTCTCAGTGTCTTAGTGCCTCTGTGTCTCAGTGTCTCAGTGTCTCAGTGTCTCTGTGTCTCTGTGCCTCAGTGTCTCTGTGTCTCAGTGTCTCAAAGTCTTTGTGTCTCAGTGCCTGAGACTCTCAGTGTCTCAGTGCCTCAGAGTCTCAGTGAGTCTGTGTCTCTGTGTCTCAGAGTCGCAGTGTGTAGAGTCTCTGTGTCTTGGTGCCTCAGTGTCTCAGTGACTCTGTGCCTCAGTCTATCAGACACTCAGTGTCTCTGTGTCTCAGAGTCTCAGTGTCTCAGAGTCTCAGAGTCTCAGAGTCTCAGAGTCTCAGTGTCTCAGAGTCTCGCTGTCTCTGTGTCTCAGTGACTCAGTGTCTCAGAGTCTCAGTGTCTCAGTGTCTCAGAGTCTCAGTGTCTCTGTGTCTCAGTGTCTATGTGCCTCAGTGTCTCAGAGTCTCAGTGTCTCAGAGTCTCAGAGTCTCAGTGTCTCAGTGTCTCAGAGTCTCAGTGTCTCAGTGTCTCAGAGTGTCAGTGTCTCAGTGTCTCAGTGACTCAGTGTCTCAGTGTCTCTGTGTCTCAGTGTCTCAGTGTCTCAGTGTCTCAGTGTTTCAGTGTCTCAGTGTCTCAGTGACTCAGTGTCTCAGAGTCTCAGTGTCTCTGTGCCTCAGTGTCTCAGTGTCTCAGTGTCTCAGTGTCTCAGTGTCTCAGTGTCTCAGTGTCTGTGTCTCAGTGTCTCCGCGTCTCTGTGTCTCTGTGTCTCAGTGTACCTCTTTCTCTGTGTCTCTTTGTCTCAGTGTCTCTGTGTCTCAGTGTCTGTGTGTCTCAGAGTTTCAGTGTCTCTAGGTCTCTGTGTCTCAGTGTCTCTGTGTCTCAGCGTCTCAGAGTCTCAGTGTCTCTGTGTCTCTGTGTCTCAGTGCCTCACTGTCTCTGTGTCTCAGTGTCTCAGAGTCTCACTGTCTCTGTGTCTCAGTGACTCAGTGTCTCAGAGTCTCAGTGACTCAGTGTCTCAGAGTCTCAGTGTCTCAGTGTCTCAGAGTCTCAGTGTCTCTGTGTCTCAGTGTCTATGTGCCTCAGTGTCTCAGAGTCTCAGTGTCTCAGAGTCTCAGAGTCTCAGAGTCTCAGAGTCTCAGTGTCTCAGAGTCTCGCTGTCTCTGTGTCTCAGTGACTCAGTGTCTCAGAGTCTCAGTGTCTCAGAGTCTCAGTGTCTCTGTGTCTCAGTGTCTATGTGCCTCAGTGTCTCAGAGTCTCAGTGTCTCAGAGTCTCAGAGTCTCAGAGTCTCAGAGTCTCAGTGTCTCAGAGTCTCGCTGTCTCTGTGTCTCAGTGACTCAGTGTCTCAGAGTCTCAGTGTCTCAGTGTCTCAGAGTCTCAGTGTCTCCGCGTCTCTGTGTCTCTGTGTCTCAGTGTCTCTGTGTCTCAGTGTCTCTGTGTCTCAGAGTTTCAGTGTCTCTCGGTCTCTGTGTCTCAGTGTCTCTGTGTCTCAGTGACTCAGTGTCTCAGAGTCTCAGTGTCTCAGTGTCTCTGAGTGTCAGTGTCTCTGAATCTCAGTGTCTCAGTGTCTCAGAGTCTCAGTGTCTCAGTGTCTCAGAGTGTCAGTGTCTCAGTGTCTCAGTGTCTCAGAGTCTCACTGTCTCTGTGTCTCAGTGACTCAGTGTCTCAGAGTCTCAGTGTCTCAGTGTCTCTGAGTGTCAGTGTCTCTGTGTCTCAGTGTCTCAGTGTCTCAGAGTCTCCGTGTCTCAGTGTCTCAGTGTCTCAGTGTCTCAGTGCCTCAGAGTCTCAGTGAGTCTGTGTCTCTGTGTCTCAGTGTCTCTGTGTCTCTGTGCCTCAGTGTCTCAGAGTCTCTGTGTCTCAGTGTCTCACTGTCTCTATGTCTCAGTGTCTCAGTGCCTCAGTGTCTCAGTGTCTTAGTGCCTCTGTGTCTCAGTGTCTCAGTGTCTCAGTGTCTCTGTGTCTCTGTGCCTCAGTTTCTCTGTGTCTCAGTCTCTCAAAGTCTTTGTGTCTCAGTGCCTGAGACTCTCAGTGTCTCAGTGCCTCAGAGTCTCAGTGAGTCTGTGTCTCTGTGTCTCAGAGTCGCAGTGTGTAGAGTCTCTGTGTCTTGGTGCCTCAGTGTCTCAGTGACTCTGTGCCTCAGTCTATCAGACACTCAGTGTCTCTGTGTCTCAGAGGCTCAGTGTCTCTGTGTCTCAGTGTCTCTGTGTCTCAGTGTCTCAGTGTCTCAGAATCTCAGTGTCTCTGTGTCTCAGTGTCTGTGTCTCAGTGTCTCCGCGTCTCTGTGTCTCTGTGTCTCAGTGTACCTGTTTCTCTGTGTCTCTTTGTCTCAGTGTCTCTGTGTCTCAGTGTCTGTGTGTCTCAGAGTTTCAGTGTCTCTAGGTCTCTGTGTCTCAGTGTCTCTGTGTCTCAGCGTCTCAGAGTCTCAGTGTCTCTGTGTCTCTGTGTCTCAGTGCCTCACTGTCTCTGTGTCTCAGTGTCTCAGAGTCTCACTGTCTCTGTGTCTCAGTGACTCAGTGTCTCAGAGTCTCAGTGACTCAGTGTCTCAGAGTCTCAGTGTCTCAGTGTCTCAGAGTCTCAGTGTCTCTGTGTCTCAGTGTCTATGTGCCTCAGTGTCTCAGAGTCTCAGTGTCTCAGAGTCTCAGAGTCTCAGAGTCTCAGAGTCTCAGTGTCTCAGAGTCTCGCTGTCTCTGTGTCTCAGTGACTCAGTGTCTCAGAGTCTCAGTGTCTCAGTGTCTCAGAGTCTCAGTGTCTCTGTGTCTCAGTGTCTATGTGCCTCAGTGTCTCAGAGTCTCAGTGTCTCAGAGTCTCAGAGTCTCAGTGTCTCAGTGTCTCAGAGTCTCAGTGTCTCAGTGTCTCTGAGTGTCAGTGTCTCTGTGTCTCAGTGTCTCAATGTCTCAGTGTCTCAGAGTCTCAGTGTCTCAGTGTCTCAGAGTGTCAGTGTCTCAGTGTCTCAGTGACTCAGTGTCTCAGTGTCTCTGTGTCTCAGTGTCTCAGTGTCTCAGTGTCTCAGTGTTTCAGTGTCTCAGTGTCTCAGTGACTCAGTGTCTCAGAGTCTCAGTGTCTCTGTGCCTCAGTGTCTCAGTGTCTCAGTGTCTCAGTGTCTCAGTGTCTGTGTCTCAGTGTCTCCGCGTCTCTGTGTCTCTGTGTCTCAGTGTACCTGTTTCTCTGTGTCTCTTTGTCTCAGTGTCTCTGTGTCTCAGTGTCTGTGTGTCTCAGAGTTTCAGTGTCTCTAGGTCTCTGTGTCTCAGTGTCTCTGTGTCTCAGCGTCTCAGAGTCTCAGTGTCTCTGTGTCTCTGTGTCTCAGTGCCTCACTGTCTCTGTGTCTCAGTGTCTCAGAGTCTCACTGTCTCTGTGTCTCAGTGACTCAGTGTCTCAGAGTCTCAGTGACTCAGTGTCTCAGAGTCTCAGTGTCTCAGTGTCTCAGAGTCTCAGTGTCTCTGTGTCTATGTGCCTCAGTGTCTCAGAGTCTCAGTGTCTCAGAGTCTCAGAGTCTCAGAGTCTCAGAGTCTCAGTGTCTCAGAGTCTCGCTGTCTCTGTGTCTCAGTGACTCAGTGTCTCAGAGTCTCAGTGTCTCAGTGTCTCAGAGTCTCAGTGTCTCTGTGTCTCAGTGTCTATGTGCCTCAGTGTCTCAGAGTCTCAGTGTCTCAGAGTCTCAGTGTCTCAGTGTCTCAGAGTCTCAGTGTCTCAGTGTCTCTGAGTGTCAGTGTCTCTGTGTCTCAGTGTCTCAATGTCTCAGTGTCTCAGAGTCTCAGTGTCTCAGTGTCTCAGAGTGTCAGTGTCTCAGTGTCTCAGTGACTCAGTGTCTCAGTGTCTCTGTGTCTCAGTGTCTCAGTGTCTCAGTGTCTCAGTGTCTCTGTGTCTCAGTGTGTCAGTGACTCAGTGTCTCAGAGTCTCAGTGTCTCTGTGCCTCAGTGTCTCAGTGTCTCAGTGTCTCAGTGTCTCAGTGTCTCAGTGTCTCAGTGTCTCAGTGACTCAGTGTCTCAGAGTCTCAGTGTCTCTGTGTCTCAGAGTCTCAGTGTCTCAGTGCCTCAGAGTCTCAGTGAGTCTGTGTCTCTGTGTCTCAGTGTCTCAGTGTCTCTGTGCCTCAGTGTCTCAGAGTCTCTGTGTCTCAGTGTCTCACTGTCTCTATGTCTCAGTGTCTCAGTGCCTCAGTGTCTCAGTGACTTAGTGCCTCTGTGTCTCTGTGTCTCAGTGCCTGTGACTCTCAGTGTCTCAGTGCCTCAGAGTCTCAGTGAGTCAGTGTCTCAGTGTCTCAGTGTCTCAGTGTCTCAGTGACTCAGTGTCTCAGAGTCTCAGTGTCTCTGTGTCTCAGAGTCTCAGTGTCTCAGTGCCTCAGAGTCTCAGTGAGTCTGTGTCTCTGTGTCTCAGTGTCTCAGTGTCTCTGTGCCTCAGTGTCTCAGAGTCTCTGTGTCTCAGTGTCTCACTGTCTCTATGTCTCAGTGTCTCAGTGCCTCAGTGTCTCAGTGACTTAGTGTCTCAGTGTCTCTGTGTCTCAGTGCCTCAATGTCTCAGTGTCTCAGAATCTCAGTGTCTCTGTGTCTCAGTGTCTGTGTCTCAGTGTCTCAGAGTTTCAGTGTCTCTCTGTCTCTGTGCCTCAGTGTCTCTGTCTCAGTGCCTCAGTGTCTCTCTCTCTCAGTGTCTCTGTGCCTCAGTGTCACTTTGTGTCAGTGTCTCAGAGTCTCAGTGTCTCTGTGCCTCAGTGTCACTTTGTGTCATTGTCTCAGTGTCTCTGTGCCTCAGTGTCACTTTGTGTCAGTGTCTCAGAGTCTCAGTGTCTCTGTGCCTCAGTGTCACTTTGTGTCATTGTCTCTATGTCTCAGTGTCGCTATGTCTCAGTGTCTCTGTGCCTCAGTGTCTCAGTGTCTCATTGCCTCAGTGTATCTGTATCTCAGTGTCTCAGAGTTTCAGTTTCTCTATGTCTCTGTGTCTCAGTGTCTCTGTGCCTCAGTGTCTCAGAGTTTCAGTTTCACTATGTCTCTGTGTCTCAGTGTCTCTGTGCCTCAGTGTCTCAGAGTCTCAGTGTCTCTGTGTCTCAGTGCCTCAGTGTCTCTGTGTCTCAGTGCCTCAGTGCCTCAGTGTCTCTCTGTCTCAGTGTCTCTGTGCCTCAGTGTCACTTTGTGTCAGTGTCTCAGTGTCTCAGAGTCTCAGTGTCTCTGTGTCTCAGTGCCTCAGAGTTTCAGTGTCTCTATGTCTCAGTGTCTCAGTGTGTCTGTGCCTCAGTGTCTCAGAGTTTCAGTCCCTCAGTGCCGCAGTGACTCTCTGTCTCTGTATCTCTGTGCCTCAGTGTTTCTTTGTCTCTGTGTCTCAGTGTCTCAATGTCTCAGTATCTCTGTGCCTCAGTGCCTCTGTGTCTCAAAGTCTTTGTGTCTCAGTGCCTCAGACTCTCAGTGTCTTAGTGCCTCAGTGTCTCAGTGACTCTGTGCCTCAGTCTATCAGACTCTCAGCGTCTCTGTGTCTCAGAGGCTCAGTGTCTCTGTGTCTCAGTGTCTCTGTGTCTCAGTGCCTCAATGTCTCAGTGTCTCAGAATCACAGTGTCTCTGTGTCTCAGTGTCTGTGTCTCAGTGTCTCAGATTCTCAGTGTCTCTCTGTCTCTGTGCCTCAGTGTCTCTTTGTCTCTGTGTCTCAGTGTCTCTGTGTCTCAGTGTCTCTGTGCCTCAGTGTCTCACAGTCTCATTGAGTCTGTGTCTCAGTGTCTCTGTGTCTCAGTGCCTCAGTGTCTCAGTGTCTCAGAATCTCAGAGTCTCTGTGTCTCAGTGTCTGTGTCTCAGTGTCTCAGTGTCTCCGCGTCTCTGTGTCTCTGTGTCTCAGTGTCTCTGTGTCTCAGTGTCTCTGTGTCTCAGAGTTTCAGTGTCTCTCGGTCTCAGTGTCTCAGAGTCTCCGTGTCTCAGTGTCTCAGAGTGTCAGTGTCTCAGTGTCTCAGTGACTCAGTGTCTCAGTGTCTCAGTGTCTCAGTGCCTCAGAGTCTCAGTGAGTCTGTGTCTCTGTGTCTCAGTGTCTCAGTGTCTCTGTGCCTCAGTGTCTCAGAGTCTCTGTGTCTCAGTGTCTCACTGTCTCTATGTCTCAGTGTCTCAGTGCCTCAGTGTCTCAGTGTCTTAGTGCCTCTGTGTCTCAGTGTCTCAGTGTCTCAGTGTCTCTGTGTCTCTGTGCCTCAGTGTCTCTGTGTCTCAGTGTCTCAAAGTCTTTGTGTCTCAGTGCCTGAGACTCTCAGTGTCTCAGTGCCTCAGAGTCTCAGTGAGTCTGTGTCTCTGTGTCTCAGAGTCGCAGTGTGTAGAGTCTCTGTGTCTTGGTGCCTCAGTGTCTCAGTGACTCTGTGCCTCAGTCTATCAGACACTCAGTGTCTCTGTGTCTCAGAGTCTCAGTGTCTCAGAGTCTCAGAGTCTCAGAGTCTCAGAGTCTCAGTGTCTCAGAGTCTCGCTGTCTCTGTGTCTCAGTGACTCAGTGTCTCAGAGTCTCAGTGTCTCAGTGTCTCAGAGTCTCAGTGTCTCTGTGTCTCAGTGTCTATGTGCCTCAGTGTCTCAGAGTCTCAGTGTCTCAGAGTCTCAGAGTCTCAGTGTCTCAGTGTCTCAGAGTCTCAGTGTCTCAGTGTCTCAGAGTGTCAGTGTCTCAGTGTCTCAGTGACTCAGTGTCTCAGTGTCTCTGTGTCTCAGTGTCTCAGTGTCTCAGTGTCTCAGTGTTTCAGTGTCTCAGTGTCTCAGTGACTCAGTGTCTCAGAGTCTCAGTGTCTCTGTGCCTCAGTGTCTCAGTGTCTCAGTGTCTCAGTGTCTCAGTGTCTCAGTGTCTCAGTGTCTGTGTCTCAGTGTCTCCGCGTCTCTGTGTCTCTGTGTCTCAGTGTACCTGTTTCTCTGTGTCTCTTTGTCTCAGTGTCTCTGTGTCTCAGTGTCTGTGTGTCTCAGAGTTTCAGTGTCTCTAGGTCTCTGTGTCTCAGTGTCTCTGTGTCTCAGCGTCTCAGAGTCTCAGTGTCTCTGTGTCTCTGTGTCTCAGTGCCTCACTGTCTCTGTGTCTCAGTGTCTCAGAGTCTCACTGTCTCTGTGTCTCAGTGACTCAGTGTCTCAGAGTCTCAGTGACTCAGTGTCTCAGAGTCTCAGTGTCTCAGTGTCTCAGAGTCTCAGTGTCTCTGTGTCTCAGTGTCTATGTGCCTCAGTGTCTCAGAGTCTCAGTGTCTCAGAGTCTCAGAGTCTCAGAGTCTCAGAGTCTCAGTGTCTCAGAGTCTCGCTGTCTCTGTGTCTCAGTGACTCAGTGTCTCAGAGTCTCAGTGTCTCAGAGTCTCAGTGTCTCTGTGTCTCAGTGTCTATGTGCCTCAGTGTCTCAGAGTCTCAGTGTCTCAGAGTCTCAGAGTCTCAGAGTCTCAGAGTCTCAGTGTCTCAGAGTCTCGCTGTCTCTGTGTCTCAGTGACTCAGTGTCTCAGAGTCTCAGTGTCTCAGTGTCTCAGAGTCTCAGTGTCTCCGCGTCTCTGTGTCTCTGTGTCTCAGTGTCTCTGTGTCTCAGTGTCTCTGTGTCTCAGAGTTTCAGTGTCTCTCGGTCTCTGTGTCTCAGTGTCTCTGTGTCTCAGTGACTCAGTGTCTCAGAGTCTCAGTGTCTCAGTGTCTCTGAGTGTCAGTGTCTCTGAATCTCAGTGTCTCAGTGTCTCAGAGTCTCAGTGTCTCAGTGTCTCAGAGTGTCAGTGTCTCAGTGTCTCAGTGTCTCAGAGTCTCACTGTCTCTGTGTCTCAGTGACTCAGTGTCTCAGAGTCTCAGTGTCTCAGTGTCTCTGAGTGTCAGTGTCTCTGTGTCTCAGTGTCTCAGTGTCTCAGAGTCTCCGTGTCTCAGTGTCTCAGAGTGTCAGTGTCTCAGTGTCTCAGTGACTCAGTGTCTCAGTGTCTCAGTGTCTCAGTGCCTCAGAGTCTCAGTGAGTCTGTGTCTCTGTGTCTCAGTGTCTCTGTGTCTCTGTGCCTCAGTGTCTCAGAGTCTCTGTGTCTCAGTGTCTCACTGTCTCTATGTCTCAGTGTCTCAGTGCCTCAGTGTCTCAGTGTCTTAGTGCCTCTGTGTCTCAGTGTCTCAGTGTCTCAGTGTCTCTGTGTCTCTGTGCCTCAGTTTCTCTGTGTCTCAGTCTCTCAAAGTCTTTGTGTCTCAGTGCCTGAGACTCTCAGTGTCTCAGTGCCTCAGAGTCTCAGTGAGTCTGTGTCTCTGTGTCTCAGAGTCGCAGTGTGTAGAGTCTCTGTGTCTTGGTGCCTCAGTGTCTCAGTGACTCTGTGCCTCAGTCTATCAGACACTCAGTGTCTCTGTGTCTCAGAGGCTCAGTGTCTCTGTGTCTCAGTGTCTCTGTGTCTCAGTGTCTCAGTGTCTCAGAATCTCAGTGTCTCTGTGTCTCAGTGTCTGTGTCTCAGTGTCTCCGCGTCTCTGTGTCTCTGTGTCTCAGTGTACCTGTTTCTCTGTGTCTCTTTGTCTCAGTGTCTCTGTGTCTCAGTGTCTGTGTGTCTCAGAGTTTCAGTGTCTCTAGGTCTCTGTGTCTCAGTGTCTCTGTGTCTCAGCGTCTCAGAGTCTCAGTGTCTCTGTGTCTCTGTGTCTCAGTGCCTCACTGTCTCTGTGTCTCAGTGTCTCAGAGTCTCACTGTCTCTGTGTCTCAGTGACTCAGTGTCTCAGAGTCTCAGTGACTCAGTGTCTCAGAGTCTCAGTGTCTCAGTGTCTCAGAGTCTCAGTGTCTCTGTGTCTCAGTGTCTATGTGCCTCAGTGTCTCAGAGTCTCAGTGTCTCAGAGTCTCAGAGTCTCAGAGTCTCAGAGTCTCAGTGTCTCAGAGTCTCGCTGTCTCTGTGTCTCAGTGACTCAGTGTCTCAGAGTCTCAGTGTCTCAGTGTCTCAGAGTCTCAGTGTCTCTGTGTCTCAGTGTCTATGTGCCTCAGTGTCTCAGAGTCTCAGTGTCTCAGAGTCTCAGAGTCTCAGTGTCTCAGTGTCTCAGAGTCTCAGTGTCTCAGTGTCTCTGAGTGTCAGTGTCTCTGTGTCTCAGTGTCTCAATGTCTCAGTGTCTCAGAGTCTCAGTGTCTCAGTGTCTCAGAGTGTCAGTGTCTCAGTGTCTCAGTGACTCAGTGTCTCAGTGTCTCTGTGTCTCAGTGTCTCAGTGTCTCAGTGTCTCAGTGTTTCAGTGTCTCAGTGTCTCAGTGACTCAGTGTCTCAGAGTCTCAGTGTCTCTGTGCCTCAGTGTCTCAGTGTCTCAGTGTCTCAGTGTCTCAGTGTCTCAGTGTCTGTGTCTCAGTGTCTCCGCGTCTCTGTGTCTCTGTGTCTCAGTGTACCTGTTTCTCTGTGTCTCTTTGTCTCAGTGTCTCTGTGTCTCAGTGTCTGTGTGTCTCAGAGTTTCAGTGTTTCTAGGTCTCTGTGTCTCAGTGTCTCTGTGTCTCAGCGTCTCAGAGTCTCAGTGTCTCTGTGTCTCTGTGTCTCAGTGCCTCACTGTCTCTGTGTCTCAGTGTCTCAGAGTCTCACTGTCTCTGTGTCTCAGTGACTCAGTGTCTCAGAGTCTCAGTGACTCAGTGTCTCAGAGTCTCAGTGTCTCAGTGTCTCAGAGTCTCAGTGTCTCTGTGTCTATGTGCCTCAGTGTCTCAGAGTCTCAGTGTCTCAGAGTCTCAGAGTCTCAGAGTCTCAGAGTCTCAGTGTCTCAGAGTCTCGCTGTCTCTGTGTCTCAGTGACTCAGTGTCTCAGAGTCTCAGTGTCTCAGTGTCTCAGAGTCTCAGTGTCTCTGTGTCTCAGTGTCTATGTGCCTCAGTGTCTCAGAGTCTCAGTGTCTCAGAGTCTCAGAGTCTCAGTGTCTCAGTGTCTCAGAGTCTCAGTGTCTCAGTGTCTCTGAGTGTCAGTGTCTCTGTGTCTCAGTGTCTCAATGTCTCAGTGTCTCAGAGTCTCAGTGTCTCAGTGTCTCAGAGTGTCAGTGTCTCAGTGTCTCAGTGACTCAGTGTCTCAGTGTCTCTGTGTCTCAGTGTCTCAGTGTCTCAGTGTCTCAGTGTCTCTGTGTCTCAGTGTCTCAGTGACTCAGTGTCTCAGAGTCTCAGTGTCTCTGTGCCTCAGTGTCTCAGTGTCTCAGTGTCTCAGTGTCTCAGTGTCTCAGTGTCTCAGTGTCTCAGTGACTCAGTGTCTCAGAGTCTCAGTGTCTCTGTGTCTCAGAGTCTCAGTGTCTCAGTGCCTCAGAGTCTCAGTGAGTCTGTGTCTCTGTGTCTCAGTGTCTCAGTGTCTCTGTGCCTCAGTGTCTCAGAGTCTCTGTGTCTCAGTGTCTCACTGTCTCTATGTCTCAGTGTCTCAGTGCCTCAGTGTCTCAGTGACTTAGTGCCTCTGTGTCTCTGTGTCTCAGTGCCTGTGACTCTCAGTGTCTCAGTGCCTCAGAGTCTCAGTGAGTCAGTGTCTCAGTGTCTCAGTGTCTCAGTGTCTCAGTGTCTCAGTGACTCAGTGTCTCAGAGTCTCAGTGTCTCTGTGTCTCAGAGTCTCAGTGTCTCAGTGCCTCAGAGTCTCAGTGAGTCTGTGTCTCTGTGTCTCAGTGTCTCAGTGTCTCTGTGCCTCAGTGTCTCAGAGTCTCTGTGTCTCAGTGTCTCACTGTCTCTATGTCTCAGTGTCTCAGTGCCTCAGTGTCTCAGTGACTTAGTGTCTCAGTGTCTCAGAGTTTCAGTGTCTCTCTGTCTCTGTGCCTCAGTGTCTCTGTCTCAGTGCCTCAGTGTCTCTCTCTCTCAGTGTCTCTGTGCCTCAGTGTCACTTTGTGTCAGTGTCTCAGAGTCTCAGTGTCTCTGTGCCTCAGTGTCACTTTGTGTCATTGTCTCAGTGTCTCTGTGCCTCAGTGTCACTTTGTGTCAGTGTCTCAGAGTCTCAGTGTCTCTGTGCCTCAGTGTCACTTTGTGTCATTGTCTCTATGTCTCAGTGTCGCTATGTCTCAGTGTCTCTGTGCCTCAGTGTCTCAGTGTCTCATTGCCTCAGTGTATCTGTATCTCAGTGTCTCAGAGTTTCAGTTTCTCTATGTCTCTGTGTCTCAGTGTCTCTGTGCCTCAGTGTCTCAGAGTTTCAGTTTCTCTATGTCTCTGTGTCTCAGTGTCTCTGTGCCTCAGTGTCTCAGAGTCTCAGTGTCTCTGTGTCTCAGTGCCTCAGTGTCTCTGTGTCTCAGTGCCTCAGTGCCTCAGTGTCTCTCTGTCTCAGTGTCTCTGTGCCTCAGTGTCACTTTGTGTCAGTGTCTCAGTGTCTCAGAGTCTCAGTGTCTCTGTGTCTCAGTGCCTCAGAGTTTCAGTGTCTCTATGTCTCAGTGTCTCAGTGTGTCTGTGCCTCAGTGTCTCAGAGTTTCAGTCCCTCAGTGCCGCAGTGACTCTCTGTCTCTGTATCTCTGTGCCTCAGTGTTTCTTTGTCTCTGTGTCTCAGTGTCTCAATGTCTCAGTATCTCTGTGCCTCAGTGCCTCTGTGTCTCAAAGTCTTTGTGTCTCAGTGCCTCAGACTCTCAGTGTCTTAGTGCCTCAGTGTCTCAGTGACTCTGTGCCTCAGTCTATCAGACTCTCAGCGTCTCTGTGTCTCAGAGGCTCAGTGTCTCTGTGTCTCAGTGTCTCTGTGTCTCAGTGCCTCAATGTCTCAGTGTCTCAGAATCTCAGTGTCTCTGTGTCTCAGTGTCTGTGTCTCAGTGTCTCAGATTCTCAGTGTCTCTCTGTCTCTGTGCCTCAGTGTCTCTTTGTCTCTGTGTCTCAGTGTCTCTGTGTCTCAGTGTCTCTGTGCCTCAGTGTCTCACAGTCTCATTGAGTCTGTGTCTCAGTGTCTCTGTGTCTCAGTGCCTCAGTGTCTCAGTGTCTCAGAATCTCAGAGTCTCTGTGTCTCAGTGTCTGTGTCTCAGTGTCTCAGTGTCTCCGCGTCTCTGTGTCTCTGTGTCTCAGTGTCTCTGTGTCTCAGTGTCTCTGTGTCTCAGAGTTTCAGTGTCTCTCGGTCTCTGTGTCTCAGTGTCTCTGTGTCTCAGTGACTCAGTGTCTCAGAGTCTCAGTGTCTCAGTGTCTCTGAGTGTCAGTGTCTCTGTGTCTCAGTGTCTCAGTGTCTCAGAGTCTCAGTGTCTCAGTGTCTCAGAGTGTCAGTGTCTCAGTGTCTCAGTGTCTCAGAGTCTCACTGTCTCTGTGTCTCAGTGACTCAGTGTCTCAGAGTCTCAGTGTCTCAGTGTCTCTGAGTGTCAGTGTCTCTGTGTCTCAGTGTCTCAGTGTCTCAGAGTCTCCGTGTCTCAGTGTCTCAGAGTGTCAGTGTCTCAGTGTCTCAGTGACTCAGTCTCTCAGTGTCTCAGTGTCTCAGTGCCTCAGAGTCTCAGTGAGTCTGTGTCTCTGTGTCTCAGTGTCTCAGTGTCTCTGTGCCTCAGTGTCTCAGAGTCTCTGTGTCTCAGTGTCTCACTGTCTCTATGTCTCAGTGTCTCAGTGCCTCAGTGTCTCAGTGTCTTAGTGCCTCTGTGTCTCAGTGTCTCAGTGTCTCAGTGTCTCTGTGTCTCTGTGCCTCAGTGTCTCTGTGTCTCAGTGTCTCAAAGTCTTTGTGTCTCAGTGCCTGAGACTCTCAGTGTCTCAGTGCCTCAGAGTCTCAGTGAGTCTGTGTCTCTGTGTCTCAGAGTCGCAGTGTGTAGAGTCTCTGTGTCTTGGTGCCTCAGTGTCTCAGTGACTCTGTGCCTCAGTCTATCAGACACTCAGTGTCTCTGTGTCTCAGAGGCTCAGTGTCTCTGTGTCTCAGTGTCTCTGTGTCTCAGTGTCTCAGTGTCTCAGAATCTCAGTGTCTCTGTGTCTCAGTGTCTGTGTCTCAGTGTCTCCGCGTCTCTGTGTCTCTGTGTCTCAGTGTACCTGTTTCTCTGTGTCTCTTTGTCTCAGTGTCTCTGTGTCTCAGTGTCTGTGTGTCTCAGAGTTTCAGTGTCTCTAGGTCTCTGTGTCTCAGTGTCTCTGTGTCTCAGCGTCTCAGAGTCTCAGTGTCTCTGTGTCTCTGTGTCTCAGTGCCTCACTGTCTCTGTGTCTCAGTGTCTCAGAGTCTCACTGTCTCTGTGTCTCAGTGACTCAGTGTCTCAGAGTCTCAGTGACTCAGTGTCTCAGCGTCTCAGTGTCTCAGTGTCTCAGAGTCTCAGTGTCTCTGTGTCTCAGTGTCTATGTGCCTCAGTGTCTCAGAGTCTCAGTGTCTCAGAGTCTCAGAGTCTCAGAGTCTCAGAGTCTCAGTGTCTCAGAGTCTCGCTGTCTCTGTGTCTCAGTGACTCAGTGTCTCAGAGTCTCAGTGTCTCAGTGTCTCAGAGTCTCAGTGTCTCTGTGTCTCAGTGTCTATGTGCCTCAGTGTCTCAGAGTCTCAGTGTCTCAGAGTCTCAGAGTCTCAGTGTCTCAGTGTCTCAGAGTCTCAGTGTCTCAGTGTCTCTGAGTGTCAGTGTCTCTGTGTCTCAGTGTCTCAATGTCTCATTGTCTCAGAGTCTCAGTGTCTCAGTGTCTCAGAGTGTCAGTGTCTCAGTGTCTCAGTGACTCAGTGTCTCAGTGTCTCTGTGTCTCAGTGTCTCAGTGTCTCAGTGTCTCAGTGTTTCAGTGTCTCAGTGTCTCAGTGACTCAGTGTCTCAGAGTCTCAGTGTCTCTGTGCCTCAGTGTCTCAGTGTCTCAGTGTCTCAGTGTCTCAGTGTCTCAGTGTCTCAATGTCTGTGTCTCAGTGTCTCCGCGTCTCTGTGTCTCTGTGTCTCAGTGTACCTGTTTCTCTGTGTCTCTTTGTCTCAGTGTCTCTGTGTCTCAGTGTCTGTGTGTCTCAGAGTTTCAGTGTCTCTAGGTCTCTGTGTCTCAGTGTCTCTGTGTCTCAGCGTCTCAGAGTCTCAGTGTCTCTGTGTCTCTGTGTCTCAGTGCCTCACTGTCTCTGTGTCTCAGTGTCTCAGAGTCTCACTGTCTCTGTGTCTCAGTGACTCAGTGTCTCAGAGTCTCAGTGACTCAGTGTCTCAGAGTTTCAGTGTCTCAGTGTCTCAGAGTCTCAGTGTCTCTGTGTCTCAGTGTCTATGTGCCTCAGTGTCTCAGAGTCTCAGTGTCTCAGAGTCTCAGAGTCTCAGAGTCTCAGTGTCTCAGAGTCTCGCTGTCTCTGTGTCTCAGTGACTCAGTGTCTCAGAGTCTCAGTGTCTCAGTGTCTCAGAGTCTCAGTGTCTCTGTGTCTCAGTGTCTATGTGCCTCAGTGTCTCAGAGTCTCAGTGTCTCAGAGTCTCAGAGTCTCAGAGTCTCAGTGTCTCAGAGTCTCGCTGTCTCTGTGTCTCAGTGACTCAGTGTCTCAGAGTCTCAGTCTCTCAGTGTCTCAGAGTCTCAGTGTCTCCGTGTCTCTGTGTCTCTGTGTCTCAGTGTCTCTGTGTCTCAGTGTCTCTGTGTCTCAGAGTTTCAGTGTCTCTCGGTCTCTGTGTCTCAGTGTCTCTGTGTCTCAGTGACTCAGTGTCTCAGAGTCTCAGTGTCTCAGTGTCTCTGAGTGTCAGTGTCTCTGTGTCTCTGTGTCTCAGTGTCTCAGTGTCTCAGAGTCTCAGTGTCTCAGTGTCTCAGAGTGTCAGTGTCTCAGTGTCTCAGTGTCTCAGAGTCTCACTGTCTCTGTGTCTCAGTGACTCAGTGTCTCAGAGTCTCAGTGTCTCAGTGTCTCTGAGTGTCAGTGTCTCTGTGTCTCAGTGTCTCAGTGTCTCAGAGTCTCCGTGTCTCAGTGTCTCAGAGTGTCAGTGTCTCAGTGTCTCAGTGTCTCAGTGACTCAGTGTCTCAGTGTCTCAGTGCCTCAGAGTCTCAGTGAGTCTGTGTCTCTGTGTCTCAGTGTCTCAGTGTCTCTGTGCCTCAGTGTCTCAGAGTCTCTGTGTCTCAGTGTCTCACTGTCTCTATGTCTCAGTGTCTCAGTGCCTCAGTGTCTCAGTGTCTTAGTGCCTCTGTGTCTCAGTGTCTCAGTGTCTCAGTGTCTCTGTGTCTCTGTGCCTCAGTTTCTCTGTGTCTCAGTGTCTCAAAGTCTTTGTGTCTCAGTGCCAGAGACTCTCAGTGTCTCAGTGCCTCAGAGTCTCAGTGAGTCTGTGTCTCTGTGTCTCAGAGTCGCAGTGTGTAGAGTCTCTGTGTCTTGGTGCCTCAGTGTCTCAGTGACTCTGTGCCTCAGTCTATCAGACACTCAGTGTCTCTGTGTCTCAGAGGCTCAGTGTCTCTGTGTCTCAGTGTCTCTGTGTCTCAGTGTCTCAGTGTCTCAGAATCTCAGTGTCTCTGTGTCTCAGTGTCTGTGTCTCAGTGTCTCCGCGTCTCTGTGTCTCTGTGTCTCAGTGTACCTGTTTCTCTGTGTCTCTTTGTCTCAGTGTCTCTGTGTCTCAGTGTCTGTGTGTCTCAGAGTTTCAGTGTCTCTAGGTCTCTGTGTCTCAGTGTCTCTGTGTCTCAGCGTCTCAGAGTCTCAGTGTCTCTGTGTCTCTGTGTCTCAGTGCCTCACTGTCTCTGTGTCTCAGTGTCTCAGAGTCTCACTGTCTCTGTGTCTCAGTGACTCAGTGTCTCAGAGTCTCAGTGACTCAGTGTCTCAGTGTCTATGTGCCTCAGTGTCTCAGAGTCTCAGTGTCTCAGAGTCTCAGAGTCTCAGAGTCTCAGAGTCTCAGTGTCTCAGAGTCTCGCTGTCTCTGTGTCTCAGTGACTCAGTGTCTCAGAGTCTCAGTGTCTCAGTGTCTCAGAGTCTCAGTGTCTCTGTGTCTCAGTGTCTATGTGCCTCAGTGTCTCAGAGTCTCAGTGTCTCAGAGTCTCAGAGTCCCAGTGTCTCAGTGTCTCAGAGTCTCAGTGTCTCAGTGTCTCTGAGTGTCAGTGTCTCTGTGCCTCAGTGTCTCAATGTCTCAGTGTCTCAGAGTCTCAGTGTCTCAGTGTCTCAGAGTGTCAGTGTCTCAGTGTCTCAGTGACTCAGTGTCTCAGTGTCTCTGTGTCTCAGTGTCTCAGTGTCTCAGTGTCTCAGTGTTTCAGTGTCTCAGTGTCTCAGTGACTCAGTGTCTCAGAGTCTCAGTGTCTCTGTGCCTCAGTATCTCAGTGTCTCAGTGTCTCAGTGTCTCAGTGTCTGTGTCTCAGTGTCTCCGCGTCTCTGTGTCTCTGTGTCTCAGTGTACCTGTTTCTCTGTGTCTCTTTGTCTCAGTGTCTCTGTGTCTCAGTGTCTGTGTGTCTCAGAGTTTCAGTGTCTCTAGGTCTCTGTGTCTCAGTGTCTCTGTGTCTCAGCGTCTCAGAGTCTCAGTGTCTCTGTGTCTCTGTGTCTCAGTGCCTCACTGTCTCTGTGTCTCAGTGTCTCAGAGTCTCACTGTCTCTGTGTCTCAGTGACTCAGTGTCTCAGAGTCTCAGTGACTCAGTGTCTCAGAGTCTCAGTGTCTCAGTGTCTCAGAGTCTCAGTGTCTCTGTGTCTATGTGCCTCAGTGTCTCAGAGTCTCAGTGTCTCAGAGTCTCAGAGTCTCAGAGTCTCAGAGTCTCAGTGTCTCAGAGTCTCGCTGTCTCTGTGTCTCAGTGACTCAGTGTCTCAGAGTCTCAGTGTCTCTGTGTCTCAGTGTCTATGTGCCTCAGTGTCTCAGAGTCTCAGTGTCTCAGAGTCTCAGAGTCTCAGTGTCTCAGTGTCTCAGAGTCTCAGTGTCTCAGTGTCTCTGAGTGTCAGTGTCTCTGTGTCTCAGTGTCTCAATGTCTCAGTGTCTCAGAGTCTCAGTGTCTCAGTGTCTCAGAGTGTCAGTGTCTCAGTGTCTCAGTGACTCAGTGTCTCAGTGTCTCTGTGTCTCAGTGTCTCAGTGTCTCAGTGTCTCAGTGTTTCAGTGTCTCAGTGTCTCAGTGACTCAGTGTCTCAGAGTCTCAGTGTCTCTGTGCCTCAGTGTCTCAGTGTCTCAGTGTCTCAGTGTCTCAGTGTCTCAGTGTCTCAGTGTCTCAGTGTCTCAGTGACTCAGTGTCTCAGAGTCTCAGTGTCTCTGTGTCTCAGAGTCTCAGTGTCTCAGTGCCTCAGAGTCCCAGTGAGTCTGTGTCTCTGTGTCTCAGTGTCTCAGTGTCTCTGTGCCTCAGTGTCTCAGAGTCTCTGTGTCTCAGTGTCTCACTGTCTCTATGTCTCAGTGTCTCAGTGCCTCAGTGTCTCAGTGACTTAGTGCCTCTGTGTCTCTGTGTCTCAGTGCCTGTGACTCTCAGTGTCTCAGTGCCTCAGAGTCTCAGTGAGTCTGTGTCTCTGTGTCTCAGAGTCGCAGTGTGTAGAGTCTCTGTGTCTTGGTGCCTCAGTGTCTCAGTGACTCTGTGCCTCAGTCTATCAGACACTCAGTGTCTCTGTGTCTCAGAGGCTCAGTGTCTCTGTGTCTCAGTGTCTCTGTGTCTCAGTGTCTGTGTCTCAGTGTCTCAGTGTCTACGCGTCTCTGTGTATCTGTGTCTCAGTGTACCTGTTTCTCTGTGTCTCTTTGTCTCAGTGTCTCTGTGTCTCAGTGTCTCAGTGTCTCTGTGTCTCAGAGTTTCAGTGTCTCTAGGTCTCTGTGTCTCTGTGTCTCTGTGTCTCAGTGTCTCAGAGTCTCAGAGTCTCAGTTTCTCTATGTCTCTGTGTCTCAGTGTCTCTGTGCCTCAGTGTCTCAGAGTTTCAGTTTCTCTATGTCTCAGTGCCTCAGTGTCTCTGTGTCTCAGTGCCTCAGTGCCTCAGTGTCTCAGAGTCTCTGTGTCTCAGTGTCTCACTGTCTCTATGTCTCAGTGTCTCAGTGCCTCAGTGTCTCAGTGTCTTAGTGCCTCTGTGTCTCAGTGTCTCAGTGTCTCAGTGTCTCTGTGTCTCTGTGCCTCAGTGTCTCTGTGTCTCAGTGTCTCAAAGTCTTTGTGTCTCAGTGCCTGAGACTCTCAGTGTCTCAGTGCCTCAGAGTCTCAGTGAGTCTGTGTCTCTGTGTCTCAGAGTCGCAGTGTGTAGAGTCTCTGTGTCTTGGTGCCTCAGTGTCTCAGTGACTCTGTGCCTCAGTCTATCAGACACTCAGTGTCTCTGTGTCTCAGAGGCTCAGTGTCTCTGTGTCTCAGTGTCTCTGTGTCTCAGTGTCTCAGTGTCTCAGAATCTCAGTGTCTCTGTGTCTCAGTGTCTGTGTCTCAGTGTCTCCGCGTCTCTGTGTCTCTGTGTCTCAGTGTACCTGTTTCTCTGTGTCTCTTTGTCTCAGTGTCTCTGTGTCTCAGTGTCTGTGTGTCTCAGAGTTTCAGTGTCTCTAGGTCTCTGTGTCTCAGTGTCTCTGTGTCTCAGCGTCTCAGAGTCTCAGTGTCTCTGTGTCTCTGTGTCTCAGTGCCTCACTGTCTCTGTGTCTCAGTGTCTCAGAGTCTCACTGTCTCTGTGTCTCAGTGACTCAGTGTCTCAGAGTCTCAGTGACTCAGTGTCTCAGAGTCTCAGTGTCTCAGTGTCTCAGAGTCTCAGTGTCTCTGTGTCTCAGTGTCTATGTGCCTCAGTGTCTCAGAGTCTCAGTGTCTCAGAGTCTCAGAGTCTCAGAGTCTCAGTGTCTCAGAGTCTCGCTGTCTCTGTGTCTCAGTGACTCAGTGTCTCAGAGTCTCAGTGTCTCAGTGTCTCAGAGTCTCAGTGTCTCTGTGTCTCAGTGTCTATGTGCCTCAGTGTCTCAGAGTCTCAGTGTCTCAGAGTCTCAGAGTCTCAGTGTCTCAGTGTCTCAGAGTCTCAGTGTCTCAGTGTCTCTGAGTGTCAGTGTCTCTGTGTCTCAGTGTCTCAATGTCTCAGTGTCTCAGAGTCTCAGTGTCTAAGTGTCTCAGAGTGTCAGTGTCTCAGTGTCTCAGTGACTCAGTGTCTCAGTGTCTCTGTGTCTCAGTGTCTCAGTGTCTCAGTGTCTCAGTGTTTCAGTGTCTCAGTGTCTCAGTGACTCAGTGTCTCAGAGTCTCAGTGTCTCTGTGCCTCAGTGTCTCAGTGTCTCAGTGTCTCAGTGTCTCAGTGTCTCAGTGTCTCAGTGTCTCAGTGACTCAGTGTCTCAGAGTCTCAGTGTCTCTGTGTCTCAGAGTCTCAGTGTCTCAGTGCCTCAGAGTCTCAGTGAGTCTGTGTCTCTGTGTCTCAGTGTCTCAGTGTCTCTGTGCCTCAGTGTCTCAGAGTCTCTGTGTCTCAGTGTCTCACTGTCTCTATGTCTCAGTGTCTCAGTGCCTCAGTGTCTCAGTGACATAGTGCCTCTGTGTCTCTGTGTCTCAGTGCCTGTGACTCTCAGTGTCTCAGTGCCTCAGAGTCTCAGTGAGTCTGTGTCTCTGTGTCTCAGAGTCGCAGTGTGTAGAGTCTCTGTGTCTTGGTGCCTCAGTGTCTCAGTGACTCTGTGCCTCAGTCTATCAGACACTCAGTGTCTCTGTGTCTCAGAGGCTCAGTGTCTCTGTGTCTCAGTGTCTCTGTGTCTCAGTGTCTGTGTCTCAGTGTCTCAGTGTCTACGCGTCTCTGTGTATCTGTGTCTCAGTGTACCTGTTTCTCTGTGTCTCTTTGTCTCAGTGTCTCTGTGTCTCAGTGTCTCAGTGTCTCTGTGTCTCAGAGATTCAGTGTCTCTAGGTCTCTGTGTCTCTGTGTCTCTGTGTCTCAGTGTCTCAGAGTCTCAGAGTCTCAGTTTCTCTATGTCTCTGTGTCTCAGTGTCTCTGTGCCTCAGTGTCTCAGAGTTTCAGTTTCTCTATGTCTCAGTGCCTCAGTGTCTCTGTGTCTCAGTGCCTCAGTGTCTCAGTGCCTGTGACTCTCAGTGTCTCAGTGCCTCAGAGTCTCAGTGAGTCTGTGTCTCTGTGTCTCAGAGTCGCAGTGTGTAGTGTCTCTGTGTCTCAGCGTCTCAGAGTCTCAGTGTCTCTGTGTCTCTGTGTCTCAGTGCCTCACTGTCTCTGTGTCTCAGTGTCTCAGAGTCTCACTGTCTCTGTGTCTCAGTGACTCAGTGTCTCAGAGTCTCAGTGACTCAGTGTCTCAGAGTCTCAGTGTCTCAGTGTCTCAGAGTCTCGCTGTCTCTGTGTCTCAGTGACTCAGTGTCTCAGAGTCTCAGTGTCTCAGTGTCTCAGAGTCTCAGTGTCTCTGTGTCTCAGTGTCTATGTGCCTCAGTGTCTCAGAGTCTCAGTGTCTCAGAGTCTCAGAGTCTCAGAGTCTCAGAGTCTCAGAGTCTCGCTGTCTCTGTGTCTCAGTGACTCAGTGTCTCAGAGTCTCAGTGTCTCAGTGTCTCAGAGTCTCAGTGTCTCTGTGTCTCAGTGTCTATGTGCCTCAGTGTCTCAGAGTCTCAGTGTCTCTGTGTCTCAGTGTCTCAATGTCTCAGTGTCTCAGAGTCTCAGTGTCTCTGTGTCTCAGAGTGTCAGTGTCTCAGTGTCTCAGTGACTCAGTGTCTCAGTGTCTCTGTGTCTCAGTGTCTCAGTGTCTCAGTGTCTCAGTGTTTCAGTGTCTCAGTGTCTCAGTGACTCAGTGTCTCAGAGTCTCAGTGTCTCTGTGCCTCAGTGTCTCAGTGTCTCAGTGTCTCAGTGTCTCAGTGTCTCAGTGTCTCAGTGTCTCAGTGACTCAGTGTCTCAGAGTCTCAGTGTCTCTGTCTCTCAGAGTCTCAGTGTCTCAGTGCCTCAGAGTCTCAGTGAGTCTGTGTCTCTGTGTCTCAGTGTCTCAGTGTCTCTGTGCCTCAGTGTCTCAGAGTCTCTGTGTCTCAGTGTCTCACTGCCTCTATGTCTCAGTGTCTCAGTGCCTCAGTGTCTCAGTGACTTAGTGCCTCTGTGTCTCAGTGTCTCAGTGTCTCTGTGCCTCAGTGTCTCTGTGTCTCAGTGTCTCAAAGTCTTTGTGTCTCAGTGCCTGTGACTCTCAGTGTCTCAGTGCCTCAGAGTCTCAGTGAGTCTGTGTCTCTGTGTCTCAGTGCCTCAGTGTCTCAGTGTCTCAGAATCTCAGAGTCTCTGTGTCTCAGTGTCTGTGTCTCAGTGTCTCAGTGTCTCAGAGTCTCAGTGTCTCTGTGTCTCAGTGTCTATGTGCCTCAGTGTCTCAGAGTCTCAGTGTCTCAGAGTCTCAGAGTCTCAGTGTCTCAGTGTCTCAGAGTCTCAGTGTCTCAGTGTCTCTGAGTGTCAGTGTCTCTGTGTCTCAGTGTCTCAATGTCTCAGTGTCTCAGAGTCTCAGTGTCTCAGTGTCTCAGTGTTTCAGTGTCTCAGTGTCTCAGTGACTCAGTGTCTCAGAGTCTCAGTGTCTCAGTGTCTCAGAGTCTCAGTGTCTCTGTGTCTCTGTGTCTATGTGCCTCAGTGTCTCAGAGTCTCAGTGTCTCAGAGTCTCAGAGTCTCAGAGTCTCAGAGTCTCAGTGTCTCAGAGTCTCGCTGTCTCTGTGTCTCAGTGACTCAGTGTCTCAGAGTCTCAGTGTCTCAGTGTCTCAGAGTCTCAGTGTCTCTGTGTCTCAGTGTCTATGTGCCTCAGTGTCTCAGAGTCTCAGTGTCTCAGAGTCTCAGAGTCTCAGTGTCTCAGTGTCTCAGAGTCTCAGTGTCTCAGTGTCTCTGAGTGTCAGTGTCTCTGTGTCTCAGTGTCTCAATGTCTCAGTGTCTCAGAGTCTCAGTGTCTCAGTGTCTCAGAGTGTCAGTGTCTCAGTGTCTCAGTGACTCAGTGTCTCAGTGTCTCTGTGTCTCAGTGTCTCAGTGTCTCAGTGTCTCAGTGTTTCAGTGTCTCAGTGTCTCAGTGACTCAGTGTCTCAGAGTCTCAGTGTCTCTGTGCCTCAGTGTCTCAGTGTCTCAGTGTCTCAGTGACTCAGTGTCTCAGAGTCTCAGTGACTCAGTGTCTCAGAGTCTCAGTGTCTCAGTGTCTCAGAGTCTCGCTGTCTCTGTGTCTCAGTGACTCAGTGTCTCAGAGTCTCAGTGTCTCAGTGTCTCAGAGTCTCAGTGTCTCTGTGTCTCAGTGTCTATGTGCCTCAGTGTCTCAGAGTCTCAGTGTCTCAGAGTCTCAGAGTCTCAGAGTCTCAGAGTCTCAGTGTCTCAGAGTCTCGCTGTCTCTGTGTCTCAGTGACTCAGTGTCTCAGAGTCTCAGAGTCTCAGTGTCTCAGAGTTTCAGTGTCTCTGTGTCTCAGTGTCTATGTGCCTCAGTGTCTCAGAGTCTCAGTGTCTCAGAGTCTCAGAGTCTCAGTGTCTCAGTGTCTCAGAGTCTCAGTGTCTCTGTGTCCCAGTGACTCAGTGTCTCAGAGTCTCAGAGTCTCAGTGTCTCAGTGTCTCAGAGTGTGACTGTCTCTTTGTCTCAGTGTCTCAGTGTCTCAGTGTATCAGGATCTCAGTGTCTCAGTGTCTCTGTATCTCAGTGTCGCTGTGTCTCAGAGTCTCAGTGTCTCAGTGCCTCAGAGTCTCAGTGAGTCTGTGTCTCTGTGTCTCAGTGTCTCTGTGTCTCTGTGTCTCTGTTTCTCTGTGTCTCAGTGTCTCTGTGTCTCAGTTTCTCAGTGTCTCAGTGTCTCAGTGTCTCAGTGTCTCAGTGTCTCTGTGTCTCAGAGACTCAGCGACTCAGTGTCTCAGTGTCTCAGTGCCGCAGTGTCTCAGTGTATCAGTGTTTCAGAGACTCAGTGTCTCTTTGTCTCTGTGTCTGAGTTTTCTGTGCCTCAGTGTCACAGTGTAACAGTGTCTCTGTGTCTCACTGTCTCAGTGTCTCTGTGCCTCTGTGTCTCTGTGGCTCTGTGTTCAGTGTCTCAGTGTCTCTGTGCCTCAGTGTATCTTTGTCTCAGTGTCTCAAAGTGTTTGTGTTTGAGTGTCTCAGAGTCTCAGTGTCTCTGTGTCTCAGTGTCTATGTGCCTCAGTGTCTCAGAGTCTCAGTGTCTCAGAGTCTCAGAGTCTCAGTGTCTCAGTGTCTCAGAGTCTCAGTGTCTCTCTGTCCCAGTGACTCAGTGTCTCAGAGTCTCAGAGTCTCAGTGTCTCAGTGTCTCAGAGTGTGACTGTCTCTTTGTCTCAGTGTCTCAGTGTATCAGGATCTCAGTGTCTCAGAGTCTCAGTGTCTCTGTGTCTCAGTGTCTATGTGCCTCAGTGTCTCAGAGTCTCAGTGTCTCAGAGTCTCAGAGTCTCAGTGTCTCAGTGTCTCAGAGTCTCAGTGTCTCAGTGCCTCTGAGTCTCAGTGAGTCTGTGTCTCTGTGTCTCAGTGTCTCTGTGTCTCTGTTTCTCTGTGTCTCAGTGTCTCTGTGTCTCTGTTTCTCTGTCTCTCAGTGTCTCTGTGTCTCAGTTTCTCAGTGTCTCAGTGTCTCAGTGTCTCTGTGTCTCAGAGACTCAGCGACTCAGTGTCTCAGTGTCTCAGTGCCGCGGTGTCGCAGTGTATCAGTGTTTCAGAGACTCAGTGTCTCTTTGTCTCTGTGTCTGAGTTTTCTGTGCCTCAGTGTCACAGTGTAACAGTGTCTCTGTGTCTCACTGTCTCAGTGTCTCTGTGCCTCAGTGTATCTTTGTCTCAGTGTCTCAAAGTGTTTGTGTTTGAGTGTCTCAGAGTCTCCGTGTCTCAGAGTCTCAGAGTCTCAGTGTCTCAGTGTCTCAGAGTCTCAGTGTCTCTGTGTCCCAGTGACTCAGTGTCTCAGAGTCTCAGAGTCTCAGTGTCTCAGTGTCTCAGAGTGTGACTGTCTCTTTGTCTCAGTGTCTCAGTGTATCAGGATCTCAGTGTCTCAGTGTCTCTGTATCTCAGTGTCGCTGTGTCTCAGAGTCTCAGTGTCTCAGTGCCTCAGAGTCTCAGTG
The DNA here is from genome assembly GCA_037974335.1 of Prionace glauca. Lineage (NCBI taxonomy): Eukaryota > Metazoa > Chordata > Chondrichthyes > Carcharhiniformes > Carcharhinidae > Prionace > Prionace glauca. The sequence goes on along the minus strand of JBBMRE010000227.1, from coordinate 57,560 downwards.
AGTCTGTGTCTCTGTGTCTCAGTGTCTCTGTGTCTCTGTTTCTCTGTGTCTCAGTGTCTCTGTGTCTCTGTTTCTCGGTGTCTCAGTGTCTCAGTGTCTCAGTTTCTCAGTGTCTCAGTGTCTCAGTGTCTCAGTGTCTCAGTGTCTCAGTTTCTCAGTGTCTCAGTGTCTCAGTGTCTCTGTGCATCAGTGTCACAGTGTCTCTGTGTCTCACTGTCTCAGAGTCTCAGAGTCTCAGTGTCTCTGTGTCTCACTGTCTCAGTGTCTCCATGTCTCAGTGTCTCAGTGTATCAGCATCTCAGAGAATCAGTGTCTCTGTGTCTGAGTTTCTCTGTGCCTCAATCGCACAGTGTCTCAGTGTCTCTGTGTCTCAGTGTCTCAGTGTTTTTCTATCTCGGTGTCTCAGTGTCTCAGAGTCTCTGTGTCTCTGTGTCTCTGTGTTTCTGTGCCTCAGTGTCTCTGTGTCTCAGTTTCTCTGTGTCTCAGTGACTCTGTGTCTCAGTTTCTCTGCGCCTCAGTGCCTCTGTGTCTCTGTGTCACGTTGTCTCAGTGTCTCAGAGTCTCAGAGTCTCAGTGTCTCTGTGTCTCAGTGTCTCAGAGTCTCAGTGTCTCTGTGTCTCAGTGTCTCAGTGTCTCTCTGCCTCAGTGTCTCTGTGTCTCTGTGTCTCAGTGTCTCTGTGCCTCAGTGTATCTGTGTCTCAGTGTCTCAGAGTTTCAGTGTCTCTATGTCTCTGTGTCTCACTGTCTCTGTGTCTCAGTGCCTCAGTGTCTCTCTGTCTCAGTGTCTCTGTGCCTCAGTGTCCCTTTGTCTTAGAGTCTCAGTGTCTCAGAGTCTCAGTGTCTCTGTGTCTCAGTGCCTCTGTGTCTCAGTATCTCAGAGTTTCAGTGTCTCTATGTCTCTGTGTCTCTGTGTCTCTGTACCTCAGTGTCTCAGTGACTCTCTGTCTCAGTGTCTCTGTGTCTCAGTGTCTCAGTATTTATCTATCTCTGTGTCTCAGAGTCTCTGTGTCTCTGTGTTTCTGTGCCTCAGTGTCTCAGTTTCTCTGTGTCTCAGTGACTCTGTGTCTCAGTGTCTCTGCGCATCAGTGCCTCTGTGTCTCTATGTCTCTGTGTCTCTGTGTCTCAAAGTCTCAGTGTGTCTGTGCATCAGTGTCTCAGTGTCTCTGTGTCTCAGTGTCTCAAAGTCTCAGTGAGTCTGTGTCTCTGTGTCTTAGTGTCTCACAGTCTCAGTGTTCCAGAGTCTCAGTGTCTCCAAGTCTCTGTGTCTCTGTGTCTCAGTGTCCCTGTGCCTCAGTGTATCTGTGTCTTAGTGTCTCAGAGTTTCAGTGTCTCTATGTCTCTGTGTCTCAGTGTCTCTGTGCCTCTGTGTCTCAGTGTCTCACAGTCTCAGTGTCTCTGTGTCTCAGTGCCTCAGTGTCACTCTGTCTCAGTGTCCCTGTGCCTCAGTGTCTCTTTGTCTCAGTGTCTCTGTCTCTCAGAGTCTCAGTGTCTCAGTGCCTCAGAGTCTCAGTGAGTCTGTGTCTCTGTGTCTCAGTGTCTCAGTGTCTCTGTGCCTCAGTGTCTCAGAGTCTCTGTGTCTCAGTGTCTCACTGCCTCTATGTCTCAGTGTCTCAGTGCCTCAGTGTCTCAGTGACTTAGTGCCTCTGTGTCTCAGTGTCTCAGTGTCTCTGTGCCTCAGTGTCTCTGTGTCTCAGTGTCTCAAAGTCTTTGTGTCTCAGTGCCTGTGACTCTCAGTGTCTCAGTGCCTCAGAGTCTCAGTGAGTCTGTGTCTCTGTGTCTCAGTGCCTCAGTGTCTCAGTGTCTCAGAATCTCAGAGTCTCTGTGTCTCAGTGTCTGTGTCTCAGTGTCTCAGTGTCTCAGAGTCTCAGTGTCTCTGTGTCTCAGTGTCTATGTGCCTCAGTGTCTCAGAGTCTCAGTGTCTCAGAGTCTCAGAGTCTCAGTGTCTCAGTGTCTCAGAGTCTCAGTGTCTCAGTGTCTCTGAGTGTCAGTGTCTCTGTGTCTCAGTGTCTCAATGTCTCAGTGTCTCAGAGTCTCAGTGTCTCAGTGTCTCAGTGTTTCAGTGTCTCAGTGTCTCAGTGACTCAGTGTCTCAGAGTCTCAGTGTCTCAGTGTCTCAGAGTCTCAGTGTCTCTGTGTCTCTGTGTCTATGTGCCTCAGTGTCTCAGAGTCTCAGTGTCTCAGAGTCTCAGAGTCTCAGAGTCTCAGAGTCTCAGTGTCTCAGAGTCTCGCTGTCTCTGTGTCTCAGTGACTCAGTGTCTCAGAGTCTCAGTGTCTCAGTGTCTCAGAGTCTCAGTGTCTCTGTGTCTCAGTGTCTATGTGCCTCAGTGTCTCAGAGTCTCAGTGTCTCAGAGTCTCAGAGTCTCAGTGTCTCAGTGTCTCAGAGTCTCAGTGTCTCAGTGTCTCTGAGTGTCAGTGTCTCTGTGTCTCAGTGTCTCAATGTCTCAGTGTCTCAGAGTCTCAGTGTCTCAGTGTCTCAGAGTGTCAGTGTCTCAGTGTCTCAGTGACTCAGTGTCTCAGTGTCTCTGTGTCTCAGTGTCTCAGTGTCTCAGTGTCTCAGTGTTTCAGTGTCTCAGTGTCTCAGTGACTCAGTGTCTCAGAGTCTCAGTGTCTCTGTGCCTCAGTGTCTCAGTGTCTCAGTGTCTCAGTGACTCAGTGTCTCAGAGTCTCAGTGACTCAGTGTCTCAGAGTCTCAGTGTCTCAGTGTCTCAGAGTCTCGCTGTCTCTGTGTCTCAGTGACTCAGTGTCTCAGAGTCTCAGTGTCTCAGTGTCTCAGAGTCTCAGTGTCTCTGTGTCTCAGTGTCTATGTGCCTCAGTGTCTCAGAGTCTCAGTGTCTCAGAGTCTCAGAGTCTCAGAGTCTCAGAGTCTCAGTGTCTCAGAGTCTCGCTGTCTCTGTGTCTCAGTGACTCAGTGTCTCAGAGTCTCAGAGTCTCAGTGTCTCAGAGTTTCAGTGTCTCTGTGTCTCAGTGTCTATGTGCCTCAGTGTCTCAGAGTCTCAGTGTCTCAGAGTCTCAGAGTCTCAGTGTCTCAGTGTCTCAGAGTCTCAGTGTCTCTGTGTCCCAGTGACTCAGTGTCTCAGAGTCTCAGAGTCTCAGTGTCTCAGTGTCTCAGAGTGTGACTGTCTCTTTGTCTCAGTGTCTCAGTGTCTCAGTGTATCAGGATCTCAGTGTCTCAGTGTCTCTGTATCTCAGTGTCGCTGTGTCTCAGAGTCTCAGTGTCTCAGTGCCTCAGAGTCTCAGTGAGTCTGTGTCTCTGTGTCTCAGTGTCTCTGTGTCTCTGTGTCTCTGTTTCTCTGTGTCTCAGTGTCTCTGTGTCTCAGTTTCTCAGTGTCTCAGTGTCTCAGTGTCTCAGTGTCTCAGTGTCTCTGTGTCTCAGAGACTCAGCGACTCAGTGTCTCAGTGTCTCAGTGCCGCAGTGTCTCAGTGTATCAGTGTTTCAGAGACTCAGTGTCTCTTTGTCTCTGTGTCTGAGTTTTCTGTGCCTCAGTGTCACAGTGTAACAGTGTCTCTGTGTCTCACTGTCTCAGTGTCTCTGTGCCTCTGTGTCTCTGTGGCTCTGTGTTCAGTGTCTCAGTGTCTCTGTGCCTCAGTGTATCTTTGTCTCAGTGTCTCAAAGTGTTTGTGTTTGAGTGTCTCAGAGTCTCAGTGTCTCTGTGTCTCAGTGTCTATGTGCCTCAGTGTCTCAGAGTCTCAGTGTCTCAGAGTCTCAGTGTCTCAGTGTCTCAGAGTCTCAGTGTCTCTCTGTCCCAGTGACTCAGTGTCTCAGAGTCTCAGAGTCTCAGTGTCTCAGTGTCTCAGAGTGTGACTGTCTCTTTGTCTCAGTGTCTCAGTGTATCAGGATCTCAGTGTCTCAGAGTCTCAGTGTCTCTGTGTCTCAGTGTCTATGTGCCTCAGTGTCTCAGAGTCTCAGTGTCTCAGAGTCTCAGAGTCTCAGTGTCTCAGTGTCTCAGAGTCTCAGTGTCTCAGTGCCTCTGAGTCTCAGTGAGTCTGTGTCTCTGTGTCTCAGTGTCTCTGTGTCTCTGTTTCTCTGTGTCTCAGTGTCTCTGTGTCTCTGTTTCTCTGTCTCTCAGTGTCTCTGTGTCTCAGTTTCTCAGTGTCTCAGTGTCTCAGTGTCTCTGTGTCTCAGAGACTCAGCGACTCAGTGTCTCAGTGTCTCAGTGCCGCGGTGTCGCAGTGTATCAGTGTTTCAGAGACTCAGTGTCTCTTTGTCTCTGTGTCTGAGTTTTCTGTGCCTCAGTGTCACAGTGTAACAGTGTCTCTGTGTCTCACTGTCTCAGTGTCTCTGTGCCTCAGTGTATCTTTGTCTCAGTGTCTCAAAGTGTTTGTGTTTGAGTGTCTCAGAGTCTCCGTGTCTCAGAGTCTCAGAGTCTCAGTGTCTCAGTGTCTCAGAGTCTCAGTGTCTCTGTGTCCCAGTGACTCAGTGTCTCAGAGTCTCAGAGTCTCAGTGTCTCAGTGTCTCAGAGTGTGACTGTCTCTTTGTCTCAGTGTCTCAGTGTATCAGGATCTCAGTGTCTCAGTGTCTCTGTATCTCAGTGTCGCTGTGTCTCAGAGTCTCAGTGTCTCAGTGCCTCAGAGTCTCAGTGAGTCTGTGTCTCTGTGTCTCAGTGTCTCTGTGTCTCTGTTTCTCTGTGTCTCAGTGTCTCTGTGTCTCTGTTTCTCGGTGTCTCAGTGTCTCAGTGTCTCAGTTTCTCAGTGTCTCAGTGTCTCAGTGTCTCAGTGTCTCAGTGTCTCAGTTTCTCAGTGTCTCAGTGTCTCAGTGTCTCTGTGCATCAGTGTCACAGTGTCTCTGTGTCTCACTGTCTCAGAGTCTCAGAGTCTCAGTGTCTCTGTGTCTCACTGTCTCAGTGTCTCCATGTCTCAGTGTCTCAGTGTATCAGCATCTCAGAGAATCAGTGTCTCTGTGTCTGAGTTTCTCTGTGCCTCAATCGCACAGTGTCTCAGTGTCTCTGTGTCTCAGTGTCTCAGTGTTTTTCTATCTCGGTGTCTCAGTGTCTCAGAGTCTCTGTGTCTCTGTGTCTCTGTGTTTCTGTGCCTCAGTGTCTCTGTGTCTCAGTTTCTCTGTGTCTCAGTGACTCTGTGTCTCAGTTTCTCTGCGCCTCAGTGCCTCTGTGTCTCTGTGTCACGTTGTCTCAGTGTCTCAGAGTCTCAGAGTCTCAGTGTCTCTGTGTCTCAGTGTCTCAGAGTCTCAGTGTCTCTGTGTCTCAGTGTCTCAGTGTCTCTCTGCCTCAGTGTCTCTGTGTCTCTGTGTCTCAGTGTCTCTGTGCCTCAGTGTATCTGTGTCTCAGTGTCTCAGAGTTTCAGTGTCTCTATGTCTCTGTGTCTCACTGTCTCTGTGTCTCAGTGCCTCAGTGTCTCTCTGTCTCAGTGTCTCTGTGCCTCAGTGTCCCTTTGTCTTAGAGTCTCAGTGTCTCAGAGTCTCAGTGTCTCTGTGTCTCAGTGCCTCTGTGTCTCAGTATCTCAGAGTTTCAGTGTCTCTATGTCTCTGTGTCTCTGTGTCTCTGTACCTCAGTGTCTCAGTGACTCTCTGTCTCAGTGTCTCTGTGTCTCAGTGTCTCAGTATTTATCTATCTCTGTGTCTCAGAGTCTCTGTGTCTCTGTGTTTCTGTGCCTCAGTGTCTCAGTTTCTCTGTGTCTCAGTGACTCTGTGTCTCAGTGTCTCTGCGCATCAGTGCCTCTGTGTCTCTATGTCTCTGTGTCTCTGTGTCTCAAAGTCTCAGTGTGTCTGTGCATCAGTGTCTCAGTGTCTCTGTGTCTCAGTGTCTCAAAGTCTCAGTGAGTCTGTGTCTCTGTGTCTTAGTGTCTCACAGTCTCAGTGTTCCAGAGTCTCAGTGTCTCCAAGTCTCTGTGTCTCTGTGTCTCAGTGTCCCTGTGCCTCAGTGTATCTGTGTCTTAGTGTCTCAGAGTTTCAGTGTCTCTATGTCTCTGTGTCTCAGTGTCTCTGTGCCTCTGTGTCTCAGTGTCTCACAGTCTCAGTGTCTCTGTGTCTCAGTGCCTCAGTGTCACTCTGTCTCAGTGTCCCTGTGCCTCAGTGTCTCTTTGTCTCAGTGGCTCAGTGTCTCAGAGTCTCAGTGTCTCTGTGTCTCAGTGCCTCAGTGTCTCTGTGTCTAAGTATCTCAGAGTTTCAGTGTCTCTATGTCTCTGTGTCTCAGTGTCCCTGTGCCTCAGTGTCTCAGTGTCTCTGTGCCTCAGTCCCTCAGTGCCTCAGTGACTCTCTATCTCTGTGTCTCTGTGCCTCAGTGTCTCTTTGTCTCACTGTCTCAGTGTCTCTGTACCTCAGTGTCTCTGTGTCTCAGTGTCTCAGTGTCTCAGAGTCTCAGAGTCTCAGTGTCTCTGTGTCTCAGTGTATCAGTGTCTCAGTGTCTCAGTGTCTCAGTGTATCAGTGTCTCAGAGACTCAGTGTCTCTGTGTCTTAGTTACTCTCTGCCTCATTGTCACAGTGTAACAGTGTCTCTGTGTCTCACTGTCTCAGTGTCTCTGTGTCTCAGTATCTCAGAGTCTCAGAGTGTCTGTGCCTCAGTGTCTCAGTGTCTCTGTGGCTCAGTGCCTCTGTGTCTCAGTGTATCAGCATCTCATAGAATCAGTGTCTCTGTGTCTGAGTTTCTCTGTGCCTCAATGGCACAGTGTCTCTGTGTCTCAGTGTCTCAGTGTTTTTCTATCTCTGTGTCTCAGTGCCTCAGAGTCTCTGTGTCTCTGTGTCTCTGTGTTTCTGTGCCTCAGTGTCTCTGTGTCTCAGTTTCTCTGTGTCTCAGTGACTCTGTGTCTCAGTGTCTCTGCGCCTCAGTGCCTCTGTGTCTCAGTGTCTCAGAGTCTCAGAGTCTCAGTGTCTCTGTGTCTCAGTGTCTCAGTGTCTCTGTGCCTCAGTGTCTCTGTGTCTCAGTGTCTCAAAGTCTTTGTGTCTGTGTCTCAGAGTCTCAGTGTCTCTGTGTCTCAGTGCCTCAGTGTCTCTGTGTCTCAGTGTCTCAGAGTTTCAGTGTCTCTCTGTCTCTGTGCCTCAGTGTCTCTCTGTCTCAGTGTCTCTGTGCCTCAGTGTCACTTTGCGTCAGTGTCTCAGTGTTTCAGAGTCTCAGTGTCTCTGTGTCTCAGTGCCTCAGGGTCTCTGTGTCTCCGTGTCTCAGAGTCTCTGTGTCTCTGTGTCTCAGTGTCTCTGCGCCTCAGTGCCTCTGTGTCTCTGTGTCTCTGTGTCACTTTGTCTCAGTGTCTCAGAGTCTCAGAGTCTCAGTGTCTCTGTGTCTCAGTGTCTCAGAGTCTCTGTGTCTCTGTGCCTCAGTGTGTCTGTGTCTCAGTGTCTCAGAGTTTCAGTGTCTCTATGTCTCTGTGTCTCACTGTCTCAGTGCCTCAGTGTCTCTCTGTCTCAGTGTCTCTGTGCCTCAGTGTCTCTTTGTCTCAGAGTCTCAGTTTCTCACAGTCTCAGTGTCTCTGTGTCTCAGTGTCTCTGTGCCTCAGTGTCTCAGTGTCTCTGTGTCTCAGTCCCGCAGTGCCTGAGTGACTCTCTGTCTCTGTGTCTCTGTGTCTCAGTGTCTCTTTGTCACTGTGTCTCAGTGTCTCAGTGTCTCTGTGTCTCAAAGTTTTTGTGTCTCAGTGTCTCAGACTCTCAGTGCCTCAGAGTCTCAGTGAGTCTGTGTCTCTGTGTCTTAGAGTCTCAGTGTCCCAGAGTCTCAGTGTCTCCGCTTCTCTGTGTCTCTGTGTCACACTGTCTCTGTGCCTCAGTGTTTCTGTATCTCAGTGTCTCAGAGTTTCAGTGTCTCTATGTCTCTGTGTCTCAGTGTCTCTGTGCCTCAGTGTCTCAGTGTCTCAGTGTCTCAGAGTCTCAGTGTCTCTGTGTCTCAGTGCCTCAGTGTCTCTGTGTCTCAGTGTCTCAGAGTTTCAGTGTCTCTATGTCTCAGTGTCTCAGTGTCTCCTCAGTGCCTCAGTGCCTCAGTGTCTCTCTGTCTCAGTGTCTCTGTGCCTCACTTTGTGTCCGTGTCACAGTGTCTCAGAGTCTCAGTGTCTCTGTGTCTCAGTGCCTCAGTGTCTCTGTGTCTCTGTCCCTCTGTGCCTCAGTGACTCTCTGTTTCTTTGTCTCTGTGTCTCTGTGTTTCAGTGTATCAGTGTCTCAGAGACTCACTGTCTCTTTGTCCATGTGTCTGGGTGTCTCTGTGCTTGAGTGTCACAGTGTCTCGGTGTCTCAGTGTCTCAGAGTCAAAGTGTCTCAGTGTTTCAGAGTCTCAGAGTCTCAGTGTCTCAGTGTCTCTGTGTCTCAGTGTATCAGTGTCTCAGAGACTCAGTGTCTCTTTGCCTCTGTGTCTGAGTTTCTCTGTGCCTCAGTGTCACAGTGTCACTATGTCTCTGTGTCTCACTGTCTTAGTGTCTCCTGAGTCTCAGTGTCTCAGAGTCTTAGTGTATCTGTGCCTCAGTGTCTCAGTGTCTCTGTGTCTCAGTGTCTCAGTATTTATCTATCTCTGTGTCTCAGAGTCTCTGTGTCTCTGTGTTTCTGTGCCTCAGTGTCTCAGTTTCTCTATGTCTCAGTGACTCTGTGTCGCAGTGTCTCTGCGCCTCAGTGCCTCTGTGTCTCTATGTCTCTGTGTCTCTGTGTCTCAAAGTCTCAGTGTGTCTGTGCATCAGTGTCTCTGTGTCTCAGTGTCTCAAAGTCTTTGTGTCTCAGTGTCTCAGAGTCTCAGTGAGTCTGTGTCTCTGTGTCTTAGTGTCTCACAGTCTCAGTGTTCCAGAGTCTCAGTGTCTCCAAGTCTCTGTGTCTCTGTGTCTCAGTGTCTCTGTGCCTCAGTGTATCTGTGTCTCAGTGTCTCAGAGTTTCAGTGTCTCTATGTCTCTGTGTCTCAGTGTCTCTGTGCCTCAGTGTCTCAGGGTCTCAGTGTCTCTGTGTCTCAGTGCCTCAGTGTCACTTTGTCTCAGTATCCCTGTGCCTCAGTGTCTCTGTGTCTCAGTGCCTCAGTGTCTCTGTGTCTATGTATCTCAGAGTTTCAGTGTCTCTATGTCTCTGTGTCTCAGTGTCCCTGTGCCTCAGTGTCTCAGTGTCTCTGTGTCTCAGTCCCTCAGTGCCTCAGTGACTCTCTGTCTCTGTGTCTCTGTGCCTCAGTGTCTCTTTGTCTCTTTGTCTCACTGTCTCAGTGTCTCTGTGCCTCAGTGTCTCTGTGTCTCTGTGTTTCAGTGTATCAGTGTCTCAGAGACTCACTGTCTCTTTGTCTCTGTGTCTGAGTGTGTCTGTGCATCAGTGTCACAGTGTCTCTGTGTCTCAGTGTCTCAGAGTCTCAGAGTCTCAGAGTCTCAGTGTCTCTGTGTCTCAGTGTATCAGTGTCTCAGTGTATCAGTGTCTCAGAGACTCAGTGTCTCTTTGTCTCTGTGTCTGAGTTACTCTCTGCCTCATTGTCACAGTGTAACAGTGTCTCTGTGTCTCACTGTCTCAGTGTCTCTGTGTCTCAGTATCTCAGAGTCTCAGTGTGTCTGTGCCTCAGTGTCTCAGTGTCTCTGTGTCTCAGTGCCTCTGTGTCTCAGTGTATCAGCATCTCAGAGAATCAGTGTCTCTGTGTCTGAGTTTCTCTGAGCCTCAATGGCACAGTGTCTCTGTGTCTCAGTGTCTCAGTGTCTCTGTGTCTCTGTGTCTCTGTGTCTCAGTGACTCTGTGTCTCAGTTTCTCTGTGTCTCAGTGACTCTGTGGCTCAGTGTCTCTGCGCCTCAGTGCCTCTGTGTCTCTGTGTCTCTGTGTTTCTGTGCCTCAGTGTCTCTGTGTCTCAGTTTCTCTGTGTCTCAGTGACTCTGTGGCTCAGTGTCTCTGCGCCTCAGTGCCTCTGTGTCTCTGTGTCTCAGTGTCTCAGAGTCTCACTGTCTCAGTGCCTCAGTGCCTCAGTGTTGCTCTGTCCCAGTGTCTCTGTGCCTCACTTTGTGTCAGTGTCTCTGTGTCTCAGTGTCTCTGTGTCTCAGTTTCTCTGTGTCTCAGTGCCTCAGAGTTTCTGTGTCTCTGTGTCTCTGTGTCTCTGTGTTTCTGTGCCTCAGTGTCTCTGTGTCTCAGTTTCTCTGTGTCTCAGTGACTCTGTGGCTCAGTGTCTCTGCGCCTCAGTGCCTCTGTGTCTCTGTGTCTCAGTGTCTCAGAGTCTCAGAGTCTCAGTGTCTCAGTGTCTCTGTGCCTCAGTGTCTCTGTGTCTCAGTGTCTCAAAGTCTTTGTGTCTCAGTGTCTCAGAGTTTCAGTGTCTCTCTGTCTCTGTGCCTCAGTGCCTCAGTGTCTCTCTGTCTCAGTGTCTCTGTGCCTCAGTGTCACTTTGTGTCAGTGTCTCTGTGTTTCAGAGTCTCAGTGTCTCTATGTCTCTGTGCCTCAGGGTCTCTGTGTCTCAGTGTCTCAGAGTTTCAGTGTCTCTATGTCTCTGTGTCTCTGTGCCTCAGTGTCTCTTTGTCTCAGCGTCTTTCTGTTTCAGTGTATCAGTGTCTCAGAGACTCACTGTCTCTTTGTCTCTGTGTCTGAGTGTCTCTGTGCCTCAGTGTCACAGTGTCTCTGTGTCTCAGTGTCTCAGTGTCTCAGAGTCTCAGTGTCTCAGAGACTCAGTGTCTCTGTGTCTGAGTTTCTCGGTGCCTCAGTGTCACAGTGTAACAATGTATCTGTGTCTCACTGTCTCAGTGTCTCCTGTGACTCAGTATCTCAGAGTCTCAGTGTCTGTACCTCAGTGTCTCAGTGTCTCTGTGTCTCAGTGTCTCTGTGTCTCAGTGTATTCGCATCTCAGAGAATCAGTGTCTCTGTGCCTGAGTTTCTCTGTGCCTCAATGGCACAGTGTCTCTGTGTCTCAGTGTCTCAGTGTTTTTCTATCTCTGTGTCTCAGTGCCTCAGAGTCTCTGTGTCTCTGTGTTTCTGTGTCTCAGTGACTCTGTGTCTCAGTGTCTAAGCGCCTCAGTGCCTCTGTGTCTCTGTGTCTCAGTCCCTCAGTGTCTCAGTGTTTCTGTGCCTCAGTGTCTCTGTGTCTCAGTTATCTCAGTGTTTATCTATCTCTGTGTCTCAGTGTCTCAGAGTCTCTGTTACTCTGTGTTTCTGTGCCTCAGTGTCTCTGTGTCTCAGTTTCTCAATGTCTCAGTGACTCTCTGCCTCAATGTCTCTGCGCCTCAGTGCCTCTGTGTCTCTATGTCTCTGTGTCTCAGTGTCTCAGAGTCTCAGAATCTCAGTGCCTCTGTGTCTCTATGTCTCTGTGTCTCAGTGTCTCAGTGTCTCACTGTCTCCGTGTCTCTGTGTCTCAGTGCATCAGCATCTCAGAGAATCAGTGTCTCTGTGTGTAAGTTTCACTGTGCCTCAATCGCACAGTGTCTCAGTGTCTCTGTGTCTCAGTGTCTCAGTGTTTTTCTATCTCTGTGTCTCAGTGTCTCAGAGTCTCTGTGACTCAGTTTCTCAATGTCTCAGTGACTCTCTGCCTCAATGTCTCTGCGCCTCAGTGCCTCTGTGTCTCTATGTCTCTGTGTCTCAGAGTCTCAGAGTCTCAGAGTCTCAGTGTCTCTGTGTCTCACTGTCTCAGTGTCTCCGTGTCTCTGTGTCTCTGTGTCTCAGTGTATCAGCATCTCAGAGAATCAGTGTTTCTGTGTCTGAGTTTCTCTGTGCCTCAATCGCACAGTGTCTCAGTGTCTCTGTGTCTCAGAGTCTCAGTGTCTCAGAGTCTCTGTGTCTCTGTGTCTCTGTGTTTCTGTGCCTCAGTGTCTCTGTGTCTCAGTTTCTCTGCGTCTCAGTGACTCTGTGCCTCAGTGTCTCTGCCCCTCAGTTTCTCTGTGTCTCAGTGACTCTGTGTCTCAGTGTCTCTGCGCCTCAGTGCCTCTGTGTCTCTGTGTCTCTGTGTCTCAGAGTCTCAGAGTCTCAGAGTCTCAGAGTCTCTGTGTCTCTGTGTCTCAGGGTCTCAGAGTCTCAGAGTCTCTGTGTCTCAGTGTCTCAGTGTCTCCAAGTCTCTGTGTCTCTGTGTCTCAGTGTCTCTGTGCCTCAGTGTATCTGTGTCTCAGTGTCTCAGAGTTTCAGTGTCTCTATGTTTCTGTGTCTCACTGTCTCTGTGTCTCAGTGTCTCTCTGTCTCAGTGTCTCTGTACCTCAGTGTCTCTTTGTCTCAGAGTCTCAGTGTCTCAGAGTCTCAGTGTCTCTCTGTCTCAGTGCCTCTCTGTCTCAGTATCTCAGAGTTTCAGTGTCTCGATGTCTCTGTGTCTCTGTGTCTCTGTGCCTCAGTGTCTCAGTGTCTCTGTGTCTCAGTCCCTTAGTGCCTCAGTGACTCTCTGTCTCTGTGTATCTGTGTCTCAGTGTCTCAAAGTTTCAGTGTCTCTATGTCTCTGTATCTCAGTGTCTCTGTGCCTCAGTGGCTCTGTGTCTCAGTCCCTCAGTGCCTCAGTGACTCTTTGTCTCTGTGTCTCTGTGCCTCAGTGTCTCTTTGTCTCTGTGTCTCAGTCTCTCAGTGTCTCTGTGCCTCAGTGTCTCAGTGAGTCTGTGTCTCTGTGTCTTAGAGTCTCAGTGTCCCAGTCTCAGTGTCTCCGCTTCTCTGTGTATCTGTATCTCAGTGTCTCAGAGTTTCAGTGTCTCTATGTCTCTGTGTATCAGTGTCTCTGTGCCTCAGTGTCTTAGTGTCTCAGAGTCTCAGTGTCTATGTGTCTCTGTGCCTCAGTGCCTCAGTGTCTCAGTGTCTCAGAGTCTCAGAGTCTCAGTGTCTCTGTGCCTCAGTGCCTCAGTGTCTCTATGTCTCTGTGTCGCAGTGTCTCTGTGCCTCAGTGTCCCAGCGTCTCTGTGTCTCTGTTCCTCAGTGCCTCAGTGACTCTCTGTTTCTTTGTCTCTGTGTCTCAGTGTCTCTGTGCCTCAGTGTCTCTGTGTTTCAGTGTATCAGTGTCTCAGAGACTCACTGTCTCTTTGTCTCTGTGTCTGAGTCTCTCTGTGCATCAGTGTCACAGTGTCTCTTTGTCTCAGTGTCTCAGAGTCAAAGTGTCTCAGTGTCTCTGTGTCTCAGTGTCTCAGAGTCTCAGAGTCTCAGTGTCTCTGTGTCTCACTGTCTCAGTGTCTCCATGTCTCAGTGTCTCAGTGTATCAGCATCTCAGAGAATCAGTGTCTCTGTGTCTGAGTTTCTCTGTGACTCAATCGCACAGTGTCTCAGTGTCTCTGTGTCTCAGTGTCTCAGTGTTTTTCTATCTCGGTGTCTCAGTGTCTCAGAGTCTCTGTGTCTCTGTGTTTCTGTGCCTCAGTGTCTCTGTGTCTCAGTTTCTCTATGTCTCAGTGACTCTGTGTCTCAGTGTCTCTGCGCCTCAGTGCCTCTGTGTCTCTGTGTCACGTTGTCTCAGTGTCTCAGAGTCTCAGAGTCTCAGTGTCTCTGTGTCTCAGTGTCTCAGAGTCTCAGTGTCTCTGTGTCTCAGTGTCTCAGTGTCTCTCTGCCTCAGTGTCTCTGTGTCTCAGTGTCTCCAAGTCTCTGTGTCTCTGTGTCTCAGTGTCTCTGTGCCTCAGTGTATCTGTGTCTCAGTGTCTCAGAGTTTCAGTGTCTCTATGTCTCTGTGTCTCACTGTCTCTGTGTCTCAGTGCCTCAGTGTCTCTCTGTCTCAGTGTCTCTGTGCCTCAGTGTCCCTTTGTCTTAGAGTCTCAGTGTCTCAGAGTCTCAGTGTCTCTGTGTCTCAGTGCCTCTGTGTCTCAGTATCTCAGAGTTTCAGTGTCTCTATGTCTCTGTGTCTCTGTGTCTCTGTGCCTCAGTGTCTCAGTGACTCTCTGTCTCAGTGTTTCTGTGTCTCAGTGTCTCAGTATTTATCTATCTCTGTGTCTCAGAGTCTCTGTGTCTCTGTGTTTCTGTGCCTCAGTGTCTCAGTTTCTCTGTGTCTCAGTGACTCTGTGTCTCAGTGTCTCTGCGCATCAGTGCCTCTGTGTCTCTATGTCTCTGTGTCTCTGTGTCTCAAAGTCTCAGTGTGTCTGTGCATCAGTGTCTCAGTGTCTCTGTGTCTCAGTGTCTCAAAGTCTCAGTGAGTCTGTGTCTCTGTGTCTTAGTGTCTCACAGTCTCAGTGTTCCAGAGTCTCAGTGTCTCCAAGTCTCTGTGACTCTGTGTCTCAGTGTCCCTGTGCCTCAGTGTATCTGTGTCTTAGTGTCTCAGAGTTTCAGTGTCTCTATGTCTCTGTGTCTCAGTGTCTCTGTGCCTCTGTGTCTCAGTGTCTCACAGTCTCAGTGTCTCTGTGTCTCAGTGCCTCAGTGTCACTCTGTCTCAGTGTCCCTGTGCCTCAGTGTCTCTTTGTCTCAGTGTCTCAGTGTCACAGAGTCTCAGTGTCTCTGTGTCTCAGTGCCTCAGTGTCTCTGTGTCTAAGTATCTCAGAGTTTCAGTGTCTCTATGTCTCTGTGTCTCAGTGTCCCTGTGCCTCAGAGTCTCAGTGTCTCTGTGCCTCAGTCCCTCAGTGCCTCAGTGACTCTCTATCTCTGTGTCTCTGTGCCTCAGTGTCTCTTTGTCTCTTTGTCTCACTGTCTCAGTGTCTCTGTACCTCAGTGTCTCTGTGTCTCAGTGTCTCAGTGTCTCAGAGTCTCAGAGTCTCAGTGTCTCTGTGTCTCAGTGTATCAGTGTCTCAGTGTCTCAGTGTATCAGTGTCTCAGAGACTCAGTGTCTCTTTGTCTCTGTATCTTAGTTACTCTCTGCCTCATTGTCACAGTGTAACAGTGTCTCTGTGTCTCACTGTCTCAGTGTCTCTGTGTCTCAGTATCTCAGAGTCTCAGAGTGTCTGTGCCTCAGTGTCTCAGTGTCTCTGTGGCTCAGTGCCTCTGTGTCTCAGTGTATCAGACCCTGTGACAATGAGACACAGAGGCACTGAGACACAGAGGCACTGACACACTGAGACACTGAGACACAGAGACACTGAGACACTGAGACACTGAGACCCTGAGACACTGAGACACTGAGACAAAGAGACAGTCAGACTCTGAGACACTGAGACACTGAGACTCTGAGACACTGAGACACAGAGACACTGAGGCACTGAGACAAAGAGACAGTCAGACTCTGAGACACAGAGACAGTGAGACTCTGAGACACTGAGACACAGAGACACTGAGGCACTGAGACTCAGAGACACTGAGACTCTGAGACCCTGAGGCACAGAGACACTGAGACAAAGAGACATAGAGACACTGAAACTCAGAGACACAGAGACACTGAGACACAGAGACACAGAGACACTGAGGCACAGAGACATTGAGGCACAGAGACACAGAGATGCGGAGACACTGAGACTCTGGGACACAGAGACACAGACTCACTGAGACTCTGAGGCACTGAGACACTGTGACACAGAGACAAAGAGACACTGAGACACAGAGACACAGAGACAGAGAGTCACTGAGGCACCGAGGGACTGAGACACAGAGACAATGAGACACTGAGGCACTGAGACACTGAGATACAGAGACACTGAGACTCTGAGAAACTGAGTCTCTGAGACACAGAGACACTGAGACACAGAGAAACAGAGACACTGAGACACTGAGACTCGAGATGCTGAGACTCTGACATTCTGAGACCCTGTGACAATGAGACACAGAGGCACTGAGACACAGAGGCACTGAGACACTGAGACACTGAGACACTGAGGCACAGAGACACTGAGACACTGAGACACTGAGACACTGAGACCCTGAGACACTGAGACACTGAGACAAAGAGACAGTCAGACTCTGAGACACTGAGACACTGAGACTCTGAGACACTGAGACACAGAGACACTGAGGCACTGAGACAAAGAGACAGTCAGACTCTGAGACACAGAGACAGTGAGACTCTGAGACACTGAGACACAGAGACACTGAGGCACTGAGGCACTGAGACTCAGAGACACTGAGACTCTGAGACCCTGAGGCACAGAGACACTGAGACAAAGAGACATAGAGACACTGAAACTCAGAGACACAGAGACACTGAGACACAGAGACACAGAGACACTGAGGCACAGAGACATTGAGGCACAGAGACACAGAGATGCGGAGACACTGAGACTCTGGGACACAGAGACACAGACTCACTGAGACTCTGAGGCACTGAGACACTGAGACACAGAGACAAAGAGACACTGAGACACAGAGACACAGAGACAGAGAGTCACTGAGGCACCGAGGGACTGAGACACAGAGACAATGAGACACTGAGGCACTGAGACACTGAGATACAGAGACATAGAGACACTGAATCTCTGAGACACTGAGACACAGAGACACTGAGGCACTGAGACACAGGGACAATGAGACTCTGAGACACTGAGACGCTGAGGCACAGAGACACTGAGACACAGAGACACAGAGATGTAAGACACTGAGACTCTGGGAAACTGAGACTGTGAGACACTAAGGCACAGAGACACAGACTCACTGAGACTCTGAGACACTGAGACACAAAGACTTTGAGACACTGAGACACAGAGACACTGAGACACACAGACATAGAGACTTGGAGACACTGAGACTCTGGGACACTGAGACTATGAGACACTAAGACACAGAGACACAGATTCACTGAGACTCTGAGACACTGAGAGTCTGAGACACTGAGACACAGAGACACTGAGCATATTTGACACAGAGACACTGAGAGTCTGATAGACTGAGGCACAGAGTCACTGAGACACTGAGGCACCAAGACACAGAGACTCTACACACTGCGACTCTGAAACACAGAGACACAGACTCACTGAGAGTCTGAGGTGCTGAGACACTGAGAGTCTGAGGCACTGAGACACAAAGACTTTGAGACACTGAGACACTGAGGCACAGAGACACTGAGACACTGAGACACAGAGACACAGAGACAAAGAAACACTGAGGCACAGAAACACAGAGACAGAGAGTCACTAAGGCACTGAGGGATTGAGACACAGAGACACTGAGACACAGAGACACTGAGACAGTGAGACACAGAGACACCGTTACACTGTGACACTGAGGCTCAGAGAAACTCAGACACAGAGACAAAGAGACACTGAAACTCTGGGACACTGAGACACAGAGACACTGTGACACTGATCCACAGAGATACTGAGACACAGAGACATAGAGACGCTGAAACTCTGAGACACTGAGACACAGAGACACAGAGACACTGAGACACAGAGACACTGAGACACAGAGACATAGAGCCCCTGAAACTCTGAGACACTGAGACAAAGAGACACTGAGGCACAGAGACACTGAGAAAGAGAGACACTGAGGCACAGAGACACTGAGACACAGAGACATAGAGATACTGAAACTCTGAGCCACTGAGACACAGAGACACTGAGGCACAGAGACACTGAGACACAGAGACCTAGAGTCACTGAAACTCTGGGACACTGAGACACAGATACCCTGGGGCACAGAGACACTGAGACACAGAGAAACTGAGACACTGAGACACTGAGACACAGAGACACTGAGACTCTGAGACACTGAGACACTGAGACTCTGAGACACTGAGTCACTGCGACACAGAGACAGTGAGACTCTGAGACACTGAGACACAGAGACACTGAGGCACTGAGACACAGAGACACTGAGACTCTGAGACACTGAGACACAGAAACACTGAGACACAGAGACATAGAGACACTGAAACTCTGAGACACTGAGACACTGAGACACAGAGAAACAGATACACTGAGGCACAGAGACATTTAGACACAGAGACACAGAGACGCGGAGACACTGAGACTCTGGGACACTGAGACTGTGAGACACTAAGACACAGAGACACAGACTCAATGAGACTCTGAGACACTGAGGAACAGAGGCACTGAGACACGGAGACACTGAGACACAGAGACAAAGAGACACTGAGGCACAGAGACACTGAGACTCTGAGACGCTGAGACACAGACACTGAGACACTGAGACACCGAGACACTGAGACACAGAGACACTGAGCCTATTTGACACAGAGACACTGAGAGTCTGATAGACTGATGCACAGAGTCACTGAGACACTGAGGCACCAAGACACAGAGACTCTACACACTGCGACTCTGAGACACAGAGACACAGACTCACTGAGACTCTGAGGCACTGAGACACTGAGAGTCTGAGGCACTGAGACACAAAGACTTTGAGACACTGAGACACAGAGACACTGAGGCACAGAGACACTGAGACACAGAGACAAAGAAACACTGAGGCACAGAGACACAGAGACAGAGAGTCACTGAGGCACTGAGGGACTGAGACACAGAGACACTAAGACACAGAGACACTGAGACACTGAGGCACAGACATGCTGAGACTCTGAGACTCTGAGACACTGAGACACAGAGACACTGAGACAGTGAGACACAGAGACACTGTTACACTGTGACACTGAGGCACAGAGAAACTCAGACACAGAGACATAGAGTCACTGAAACTCTGGGGCACAGAGACACTGAGACACAGAGACAGTGAGGCACTGAGACACAGAGACACTGAGACTCTGAGAAACTGAGTCTCTGAGACACAGAGACACTGAGACACAGAGAAACAGAGGCTCTGAGACTCAGAGATGCTGAGACTCAGATTCTGAGACCCTGTGACAATGAGACACAGAGACACTGAGACACAGAGGCACTGAGACCCTGAGACACTGAGACACAGAGACACTGAGACACTGAGACCCTGAGACACTGAGACACTGAGTCACAGAGACACTGAGACAAAGAGACAGTCAGACTCTGAGACACTGAGACACTGAGACTCTGAGACACTGAGTCACTGAGACACTGAAACTCTGAGACACTGAGACACAGAGACACAGAGAAACAGAGAAACAGAGACACAGAGACATAGAGACACTGAAACTCTGAGACACTGAGACACAGGGACACTGAGACTCTGAGACACTGAGACACTGAGGCACAGAGACACTGAGACACAGAAACCTAGAGACACTGAAACTCTGGGACACTGAGACACAGATACACTGGGGCAGAGGGACACTGAGACACAGAGACACTGAGGCACAGAGACACTGAAACACAGGGACACTGAGACTCTGAGGCGCTGAGTCACTGAGGCACAGAGACAGTGAGACTCTGAGACATTGAGGCACAGAGACACTGAGACACAGAGACACTGAGACACTGAGACACAGAGACACTGAGACTCTGAGAAACTGAGTCTCTGAGACACAGAGACACTGAGACACAGAGAAACCGAGACACTGAGACATTTAGACTCAGAGATGCTGAGACTCTGAGATTCTGAGACCCTGTGACAATGATACGCAGAGGCACTGAGACACAGAGGCACTGAGACACTGAGACACTGAGACACTGAGACCCTGAAACACTGAGACACTGAGACAAAGAGACAGTCAGACTCTGAGACACTGAGACAAAGAGACATAGAGACACTGAAACTCAGAGACACTGAGACACAGAGACACTGAGACACAGAGACACAGAGACACTGAGGCACAGAGACATTGAGACACCGAGACACAGAGACGCGGAGACACTGAGACTCTGGGACACAGAGACACAGACTCACTGAGACTCTGAGGCACTGAGACACTGAGACACAGAGACAAAGAGACACTGAGACACAGAGACACAGAGACAGAGAGTCACTGAGGCACCGAGGGACTGAGACACAGAGACATAGAGACACTGAATCTCTGAGACACTGAGACACAGAGACACTGAGGCACTGAGACACAGGGACAATGAGACTCTGAGACACTGAGACGCTGAGGCACTGAGACACAGAGACATAGAGACACTGAAACTCTGAGACACTGAGACACAGATACACTGAGGCACAGAGACACTGAGACACAGAGACGTGAAGACACTGAGACTCTGGGAACCTGAGACTGTGAGACACGAAGGCACAGAGACACAGATTCACTGAGACTCTGAGACACTGAGACACAAAGACTTTGAGACACTGAGACACAGAGACACTGAGACACAGAGACACTGAAATACTGAGACACTGAGACACTGAGACCCTGAGACACTGAGACAAAGAGACACAGAGACGTGAAGACACTGAGACTCTGGGACACTGAGACTATGAGACACTAAGACACAGAGACACAGATTCACTGAGACTCTGAGACACTGAGACACAGAGGCACTGAGACACAGAGGCACTGAGACACTGAGACACAGAGACACTGAGACACTGAGACCCTGAGACACTGAGACAAAGAGACAGTCAGACTCTGAGACACTGAGACACTGAGACTCTGACACACTGTGTCACTGAGACACAGAGACAGTGAGACTCTGAGACACTGAGACACAGAGACACAGAGACAGAGAGACACTGAGACACAGAGAAACAGAGGCTCTGAGACAATGAGACACAGAGATGCTGAGACTCTGAAATTCTGAGACCCTGAGACACTGAGACACTGAGACAAAGAGACAGTCAGACTCTGAGACACTGAGACACTGAGACACTGAGTCACTGAGACACAGAGACATTGATACTCTGAGACACAGAGACACTGAGGCACTGAGACTCAGAGACACTGAAACTCTGAGACACTGAGACACAGATACACTGAGGCACTGAGAAACAGAGACACAGAGACACAGATTCACTGAGACTCTGAGACACTGAGACACTGAGAGTCTGAGACACTGAGACACAGAGACTTTGAGACACTGAGGCACAGAGACACTGAAACACAGAGACACTGAGACCCAGAGACATAGAGACACTGAAACTCTGAGACACTGAGACACAGAGACACTGAGGCACTGAGACACAGAGTCACTGAGACTCTGAGACACTGAGACACTGAGGCACAGAGACACTGAGACACAGAGACCTAGAGACACTGAAACTCTGGGACACTGAGGCACAGATACACTGGGGCACAGAGACACTGAGACACAGAGACACTGAGACACAGAGAAACTGAGACACAGAGACACTGAGACACAGAGACACTGAGGCACAGAAACAAAGAGACACTGAGGCACAGAGACACAGAGACAGAGAGTCACTGAGGCACTGTGGGACTGAGACACAGAGACACTGAGACACTGAGGCACAGAGACACTGAGACACTGAGGCACAGAGACACTGAAACACAGAGACACTGAGACCCAGAGACATAGAGACACTGAAACTCTGAGACACTGAGACACAGAGACACTGAGGCACTGAGACACAGAGTCACTGAGACTCTGAGACACTGAGACACTGAGGCACAGAGACACTGAGACACAGAGACCTAGAGACACTGAAACTCTGGGACACTGAGGCACAGATACACTGGGGCACAGAGACACTGAGACACAGAGACACTGAGACACAGAGAAACTGAGACACAGAGACACTGAGACACAGAGACACTGAGGCACAGAAACAAAGAGACACTGAGGCACAGAGACACAGAGACAGAGAGTCACTGAGGCACTGTGGGACTGAGACACAGAGACACTGAGACACTGAGGCACAGAGACACTGAGACACAGAGACATAGAGACACTGAAACTCTGAGACACTGAGACACAGAGACCCTGAGGCACTGAGACACAGAGACACTGAGACTCTGAGACACTGAGACACTGACACAAAGTGAGGCACTGAGACAATGCGACTCTGAGACACTGAGACACAGAGACACTGAGGCACTGAGACACAGAGACACTGAGACACTGAGACACTGAGGCACAGTGACACTGAGTCACTGAGACACAGAGTCAGTGAGACTCTGAGACACTGAGACACAGAGACACTGAGGCACTGAGACACAGACACACTGAGACTCTGAGACACTGAGACACAGACTCACTGAGACTCTGAGGCACTGAGACACTGAGAGTCTGAGACACTGAGACAAAAAGACTTTGAGACACTGAGACACAGAGACACTGAGGCACAGAGACACTGAGACACTGAGACACAGAGACAAAGAGACACTGAGGCACAGAGACACAGAGACAGAGAGTCACTGAGGCACTGAGGGACTGAGACACAGAGACACTGAGGCACAGAGACACTGAGATACAAAGACATAGAGACACTGAGACTCTGGGACACTGAGACTGTAAGACACAGAGACACAGACTGACTGAGACTCTGAGGCACTGAGACACTGAGAGACTGAGACACTGAGACACAAAGACTTTGAGACACAGAGACGCAGAGACACTGAGGCACAGAGACACTGAGACACAGAGACAAAGAGACACTGAGGCAGAGAGACACAGAGACAGAGAGTCACTGAGGCAGAGAGACACTGAGATACAGAGACATAGAGACACTGAAACTCTGAGACACTGAGACACAGAGACACTGAGGCACTGAGACACAGAGACACTGAGACTCTGAGACAGTGAGACACTGAGGCACAGAGATACTGAGACACAGAGGCATAGAGATACAGAAACTCTGAGACACTGAGACACAGATACACTGAGGCACAGAGACACTGAGACACAGAGACACAGAGACGTGAAGAAACTGAGACTCTGGGACACTGAGACTCTAAGAGACAGAGACACAGACTCACTGAGACTCGGAGACACTGAGACATAAAGACTTTGAGAAACTGAGACACAGAGACACTGAGGCACAGAGACACTGAGACACAGAGACACTGAGACACAGAGACACTGAGACTCTGAGACTCTGAGACACTGAGACACAGAGACACAGAGACACTGAGACACAGAGACACTGAGGCGCAGAGACACTGAGACACAGAGAAACTGAGACACAGAGTCACTGAGGCACAGAAACACAGAGACACTGAGTCACTGAGACACTGAGACAAAGAGACAGTCAGACTCTGAGACACTGAGACACTGAGACTCTGAGACACTGAGTCACTGAGACACTGAAACTCTGAGACACTGAGACACTGAGACACAGAGACACAGAGAAACAGAGACACAGAGACATAGAGACACTGAAACTCTGAGACACTGAGACACTGAGACACTGAGACACTGAGACCCTGAAACACTGAGACACTGAGACAAAGAGACAGTCAGACTCTGAGACACTGAGACAAAGAGACATAGAGACACTGAAACTCAGAGACACTGAGACACAGAGACACTGAGACACAGAGACACAGAGACACTGAGGCACAGAGACATTGAGACACCGAGACACAGAGACGCGGAGACACTGAGACTCTGAGACACTGAGACACTGACACAAAGTGAGGCACTGAGACAATGCGACTCTGAGACACTGAGACACAGAGACACTGAGACTCTGAGACACTGAGGCACAGTGACACTGAGTCACTGAGACACAGAGTCAGTGAGACTCTGAGACACTGAGACACAGAGACACTGAGGCACTGAGACACAGACACACTGAGACTCTGAGACACTGAGACACAGACTCACTGAGACTCTGAGGCACTGAGACACTGAGAGTCTGAGACACTGAGACAAAAAGACTTTGAGACACTGAGACACAGAGACACTGAGGCACAGAGACACTGAGACACTGAGACACAGAGACAAAGAGACACTGAGGCACAGAGACACAGAGACAGAGAGTCACTGAGGCACTGAGGGACTGAGACACAGAGACACTGAGGCACAGAGACACTGAGATACAAAGACATAGAGACACTGAGACTCTGGGACACTGAGACTGTAAGACACAGAGACACAGACTGACTGAGACTCTGAGGCACTGAGACACTGAGAGACTGAGACACTGAGACACAAAGACTTTGAGACACAGAGACGCAGAGACACTGAGGCACAGAGACACTGAGACACAGAGACAAAGAGACACTGAGGCAGAGAGACACAGAGACAGAGAGTCACTGAGGCAGAGAGACACTGAGATACAGAGACATAGAGACACTGAAACTCTGAGACACTGAGACACAGAGACACTGAGGCACTGAGACACAGAGACACTGAGACACTGAGACAGTGAGACACTGAGGCACAGAGATACTGAGACACAGAGGCATAGAGATACAGAAACTCTGAGACACTGAGTCACAGATACACTGAGGCACAGAGACACTGAGACACAGAGACACAGAGACGTGAAGAAACTGAGACTCTGGGACACTGAGACTCTAAGAGACAGAGACACAGACTCACTGAGACTCTGAGACACTGAGACATAAAGACTTTGAGAAACTGAGACACAGAGACACTGAGGCACAGAGACACTGAGACACAGAGACACTGAGACACAGAGACACTGAGACTCTGAGACTCTGAGACACTGAGACACAGAGACACAGAGACACTGAGACACAGAGACACTGAGGCGCAGAGACACTGAGACACAGAGAAACTGAGACACAGAGTCACTGAGGCACAGAAACACAGAGACACTGAGTCACTGAGACACTGAGACAAAGAGACAGTCAGACTCTGAGACACTGAGACACTGAGACTCTGAGACACTGAGTCACTGAGACACTGAAACTCTGAGACACTGAGACACTGAGACACAGAGACACAGAGAAACAGAGACACAGAGACATAGAGACACTGAAACTCTGAGACACTGAGACACTGAGACACTGAGACACTGAGACCCTGAAACACTGAGACACTGAGACAAAGAGACAGTCAGACTCTGAGACACTGAGACAAAGAGACATAGAGACACTGAAACTCAGAGACACTGAGACACAGAGACACTGAGACACAGAGACACTGAGGCACAGAGACATTGAGACACCGAGACACAGAGACGCGGAGACACTGAGACTCTGGGACACAGAGACACAGACTCACTGAGACTCTGAGGCACTGAGACACTGAGACACAGAGACAAAGAGACACTGAGACACAGAGACACAGAGACAGAGAGTCACTGAGGCACCGAGGGACTGAGACACAGAGACATAGAGACACTGAATCTCTGAGACACTGAGACACAGAGACACTGAGGCACTGAGACACAGGGACAATGAGACTCTGAGACACTGAGACGCTGAGGCACAGAGACACTGAGACACAGAGACATAGAGACACTGAAACTCTGAGACGCTGAGACACAGATACACTGAGGCACAGAGACACTGAGACACAGAGACGTGAAGACACTGAGACTCTGGGAACCTGAGACTGTGAGACACGAAGGCACAGAGACACAGACTCACTGAGACTCTGAGACACTGAGACACAAAGACTTTGAGACACTGAGACACTGAGACCCTGAGACACTGAGACAAAGAGACACAGAGACGTGAAGACACTGAGACTCTGGGACACTGAGACTATGAGACACTAAGACACAGAGACACAGATTCACTGAGACTCTGAGACACTGAGACATTGAGACACAGAGAAGCAGAGACACTGAGACTTAGAGATGCTGAGACTCTGAGATTCTGAGACCCTGTGACAATGAGACACAGAGGCACTGAGACACAGAGGCACTGAGACACTGAGACACTGAGACACAGAGACACAGAGACACTGAGACACTGAGACCCTGAGACACTGAGACAAAGAGACAGTCAGACTCTGAGACACTGAGACACTGAGACTCTGACACACTGTGTCACTGAGACACAGAGACAGTGAGACTCTGAGACACTGAGACACAGAGACACAGAGACACTGAGACACAGAGAAACAGAGGCTCTGAGACAATGAGACACAGAGATGCTGAAACTCTGAAATTCTGAGACCCTGAGACACTGAGACACTGAGACAAAGAGACAGTCAGACTCTGAGACACTGAGACTCTGAGACACTGAGACACTGAGTCACTGAGACACAGAGACTGTGATACTCTGAGACACAGAGACACTGAGGCACTGAGACTCAGAGACACAGAAACTCTGAGACACTGAGACACAGATACACTGAGGCACTGAGACACAGAGACACAGAGACACAGATTCACTGAGACTCTGAGACACTGAGACACTGAGAGTCTGAGACACTGAGACACAGAGACTTTGAGACACTGAGACACTGAGGCACAGAGACACTGAAACACAGAGACACTGAGACCCAGAGACATAGAGACACTGAAACTCTGAGACACTGAGACACAGAGACACTGAGGCACTGAGACACAGAGTCACTGAGACTCTGAGACACTGAGACACTGAGGCACAGAGACACTGAGACACAGAGACCTAGAGACACTGAAACTCTGGAACACTGAGACACAGATACACTGGGGCACAGAGACACTGAGACACAGAGACACTGAGACACAGAGAAACTGAGACACAGAGACACTGAGACACAGAGACACTGAGGCACAGAAACAAAGAGACACTGAGGCACAGAGACACAGAGACAGAGAGTCACTGAGGCACTGTGGGACTGAGACACAGAGACACTGAGACACTGAGGCACAGAGACACTGAGACACAGAGACATAGAGACACTGAAACTCTGAGACACTGAGACACAGAGACCCTGAGGCACTGAGACACAGAGACACTGAGACTCTGAGACACTGAGACACTGACACAAAGTGAGGCACTGAGACAATGCGACTCTGAGACACTGAGACACTGAGGCACTGAGACACAGAGACACTGAGACTCTGAGACACTGAGGCACAGTGACACTGAGTCACTGAGACACAGAGTCAGTGAGTCTCTGAGACACTGAGACACAGACACTGAGGCACTGAGACACAGACACACTGAGACTCTGAGACACTTAGACACAGACTCACTGAGACTCTGAGGCACTGAGACACTGAGAGTCTGAGACACTGAGACAAAAAGACTTTGAGACACTGAGACACAGAAACACTGAGGCACAGAGACACTGAGACACAGAGACAAAGAGACACTGAGGCACAGAGACACAGAGACAGAGAGTCACTGAGGCACTGAGGGACTGAGACACAGAGACACTGAGGCACAGAGACACTGAGATACAAAGACATAGAGACACTGAGACTCTGGGACACTGAGACTGTAAGACACAGAGACACAGACTGACTGAGACTCTGAGGCACTGAGACACTGAGAGACTGAGACACTGAGACACAAAGACTTTGAGACACAGAGACGCAGAGACACTGAGGCACAGAGACACTGAGACACAGAGACAAAGAGACACTGAGGCAGAGAGACACAGAGACAGAGAGTCACTGAGGCAGAGAGACACTGAGATACAGAGACATAGAGACACTGAAACTCTGAGACACTGAGACACAGAGACACTGAGGCACTGAGACACAGAGACACTGAGACTCTGAGACAGTGAGACACTGAGGCACAGAGATACTGAGACACAGAGGCATAGAGATACAGAAACTCTGAGACACTGAGACACAGATACACTGAGGCACAGAGACACTGAGACACAGAGACACAGAGACGTGAAGAAACTGAGACTCTGGGACACTGAGACTCTAAGAGACAGAGACACAGACTCACTGAGACTCTGAGACACTGAGACATAAAGACTTTGAGAAACTGAGACACAGAGACACTGAGGCACAGAGACACTGAGACACAGAGACACTGAGACACAGAGACACTGAGACTCTGAGACTCTGAGACACTGAGACACAGAGACACAGAGACACTGAGACACAGAGACACTGAGGCGCAGAGACACTGAGACACAGAGAAACTGAGACACAGATACACTGATGCACAGAGACACTGAGACACAGAGACGTGAAGACACTGAGACTCTGGGAACCTGAGACTGTGAGACACGAAGGCACAGAGACACAGACTCACTGAGACTCTGAGACACTGAGACACAAAGACTTTGAGACACTGAGACACTGAGACCCTGAGACACTGAGACAAAGAGACACAGAGACGTGAAGACACTGAGACTCTGGGACACTGAGACTATGAGACACTAAGACACAGAGACACAGATTCACTGAGACTCTGAGACACTGAGACATTGAGACACAGAGAAGCAGAGACACTGAGACACTGAGACTTAGAGATGCTGAGACTCTGAGATTCTGAGACCCTGTGACAATGAGACACAGAGGCACTGAGACACAGAGGCACTGAGACACTGAGACACTGAGACACAGAGACACAGAGACACTGAGACACTGAGACCCTGAGACACTGAGACAAAGAGACAGTCAGACTCTGAGACACTGAGACACTGAGACTCTGACACACTGTGTCACTGAGACACAGAGACAGTGAGACTCTGAGACACTGAGACACAGAGACACTGAGACACAGAGAAACAGAGGCTCTGAGACAATGAGACACAGAGATGCTGAAACTCTGAAATTCTGAGACCCTGAGACACTGAGACACTGAGACAAAGAGACAGTCAGACTCTGAGACACTGAGACTCTGAGACACTGAGACACTGAGTCACTGAGACACAGAGACTGTGATACTCTGAGACACAGAGACACTGAGGCACTGAGACTCAGAGACACAGAAACTCTGAGACACTGAGACACAGATACACTGAGGCACTGAGACACAGAGACACAGATTCACTGAGACTCTGAGACACTGAGACACTGAGAGTCTGAGACACTGAGACACAGAGACTTTGAGACACTGAGACACTGAGGCACAGAGACACTGAAACACAGAGACACTGAGACCCAGAGACATAGAGACACTGAAACTCTGAGACACTGAGACACAGAGACACTGAGGCACTGAGACACAGAGTCACTGAGACTCTGAGACACTGAGACACTGAGGCACAGAGACACTGAGACACAGAGACCTAGAGACACTGAAACTCTGGGACACTGAGACACAGATACACTGGGGCACAGAGACACTGAGACACAGAGACACTGAGACACAGAGAAACTGAGACACAGAGACACTGAGACACAGAGACACTGAGGCACAGAAACAAAGAGACACTGAGGCACAGAGACACAGAGACAGAGAGTCACTGAGGCACTGTGGGACTGAGACACAGAGACACTGAGACACTGAGGCACAGAGACACTGAGACACAGAGACATAGAGACACTGAAACTCTGAGACACTGAGACACAGAGACCCTGAGGCACTGAGACACAGAGACACTGAGACTCTGAGACACTGAGACACTGACACAAAGTGAGGCACTGAGACAATGCGACTCTGAGACACTGAGACACTGAGGCACTGAGACACAGAGACACTGAGACTCTGAGACACTGAGGCACAGTGACACTGAGTCACTGAGACACAGAGTCAGTGAGTCTCTGAGACACTGAGACACAGACACTGAGGCACTGAGACACAGACACACTGAGACTCTGAGACACTTAGACACAGACTCACTGAGACTCTGAGGCACTGAGACACTGAGAGTCTGAGACACTGAGACAAAAAGACTTTGAGACACTGAGACACAGAAACACTGAGGCACAGAGACACTGAGACACAGAGACAAAGAGACACTGAGGCACAGAGACACAGAGACAGAGAGTCACTGAGGCACTGAGGGACAGAGACACAGAGACACTGAGGCACAGAGACACTGAGATACAAAGACATAGAGACACTGAGACTCTGGGACACTGAGACTGTAAGACACAGAGACACAGACTGACTGAGACTCTGAGGCACTGAGACACTGAGAGACTGAGACACTGAGACACAAAGACTTTGAGACACAGAGACGCAGAGACACTGAGGCACAGAGACACTGAGACACAGAGACAAAGAGACACTGAGGCAGAGAGACACAGAGACAGAGAGTCACTGAGGCAGAGAGACACTGAGATACAGAGACATAGAGACACTGAAACTCTGAGACACTGAGACACAGAGACACTGAGGCACTGAGACACAGAGACACTGAGACTCTGAGACAGTGAGACACTGAGGCACAGAGATACTGAGACACAGAGGCATAGAGATACAGAAACTCTGAGACACTGAGACACAGATACACTGAGGCACAGAGACACTGAGACACAGAGACACAGAGACGTGAAGAAACTGAGACTCTGGGACACTGAGACTCTAAGAGACAGAGACACAGACTCACTGAGACTCGGAGACACTGAGACATAAAGACTTTGAGAAACTGAGACACAGAGACACTGAGGCACAGAGACACTGAGACACAGAGACACTGAGACACAGAGACACTGAGACTCTGAGACTCTGAGACACTGAGACACAGAGACACAGAGACACTGAGACACAGAGACACTGAGGCGCAGAGACACTGAGACACAGAGAAACTGAGACACAGAGTCACTGAGGCACAGAAACACAGAGACACTGAGACAGAGAGACACAGAGACACAGAGACACTGAGACACTGAGACACAGAGATAGAAAAACACTGAGACACTGAGACGCAGAGACACTGAGACACTGTGCCATTGAGGCACAGAGAAACTCAGACACAGAGACACTGATTCTCTGAGATGCTGATACACTGAGACACAGAGACACTGAGACACTGAGACTCTGAGACACTGAGACATTTTGACTCTGAGACACTGAGACACAGAGACACTGTGACACTAATGCACAGAGACACTGAAACTCTGAGATACTGAGACACTGAGGCACAGAGACACTGAGACACTGAGGCACAGAGACACTGAGACACAGAGGCATAGAGACACTGAAACCCTGAGATACTGAGACACTGAGGCACAGAGACAAAGAAACAAAGAGACACTGAGGCTCTGAGACACTGAGACGCAGAAACACTGAACCTCTCAGACACAGAGACACTGAGAGTCTGATAGACTGAGGCACAGAGACATTGAGACACTGAGAGTCTGATAGACTGAGGCACAGAGACACTGAGACACTGAGGCACCAAGACACAGAGAATCTAGACACTGCAACTCTGTGACAGAGGCACTGAGGCTCAGAGACACAGAGACACTGAGACACAGAGAAACTGAGACACAGAGACACTGAGACACTGAGACGCTGAGGCACACAGACTCTGAAACACAGAGACACTGAGACTCTGAGACGCTGTGTCACTGAGACTCAGAGACACTGAGACTCTGAGACACTGAGGCACAGAGACACAGAGACACAGAAACAGTGAGGCTCTGAGACACTGAGGCACAGAGACACTGAGACACAGAGACACTGAGGCACTAAGGCACTGAGACACTGAGACACAGAGACACTGAGACTCTGAGACTCTGAGATACTGAGACACTGAGACACAGAGACAATGAGGCACAGAGACACTAAGAAAGAGAGACACTGAGGCACAGAGACACTGAGACACAGAGACACTGAGACGCTGAGACCTACAGACACTGAAACTCTGGGACACTGAGACACAGATACACTGGGGCACAGAGACACTGAGACACAGAGACACTGAGGCACTGAGACACAGAGACACTGAGAAACTGAATCTCTGAGACACAGAGACACTGAGACACAGAGAAACAGAGGCTCTGAGACAATGAGACACTGAGACACAGAGACACTGAGACACTGAGACACTGAGACCCTGAGACACTGAGACACTGAGACAAAGAGACAGTCAGACTCTGAGACACTGAGACTCTGAGACACTGAGTCACTGAGACACAGAGACAGTGATACTCTGAGACACAGCGACACTGAGGCACTGAGACTCAGAGACACTGAGACTCTGAGACACTGAGGCACAGAGACACTGAGACAAAGAGACATAGAGACACTGAAACTCTGAGACACTGAGACACAGATACACTGAGGCACAGAGACACTGAGACACAGAGACACTGAGGCACTAAGGCACTGAGACACAGAGACACTGAGACTCTGAGACAAGGAGACACAGAGACACTGAGACACAGAGACATATAGACACTGAAACTCTGAGACACTGAGACACAGAGACACTGAGGCACTGAGACACGGAGACACTGAGACTCTGAGACACTGAGGCACAGTGACACTGAGTCACTGAGACACAGAGTCAGTGAGACTCTGAGACACTGAGACACAGAGACACTGAGGCACTGAGACACAGACACACTGAGACTCTGAGACACTGAGACACAGACTCACTGAGACTCTGAGGCACTGAGACACTGAGAGTCTGAGACACTGAGACAAAAAGACTTTGAGACACTGAGACACAGAGACACTGAGGCACAGAGACACTGAGACATTGAGACACAGAGACAAAGAGACACTGAGGCACAGAGACACAGAGACAGAGAGTCACTGAGGCACTGAGGGACTGAGACACAGAGACACTGAGGCACAGAGACACTGAGATACAAAGACATAGAGACACTGAGACTCTGGGACACTGAGACTGTAAGACACAGAGACACACACTGACTGAGACTCTGAGGCACTGAGACACTGAGAGACTGAGACACTGAGACACAAAGACTTTGAGACACAGAGACGCAGAGACACTGAGGCACAGAGACACTGAGACACAGAGACAAAGAGACACTGAGGCAGAGAGACACAGAGACAGAGAGTCACTGAGGCAGAGAGACACTGAGATACAGAGACATAGAGACACTGAAACTCTGAGACACTGAGACACAGAGACACTGAGGCACTGAGACACAGAGACACTGAGACTCTGAGACAGTGAGACACTGAGGCACAGAGATACTGAGACACAGAGGCATAGAGATACAGAAACTCTGAGACACTGAGACACAGATACACTGAGGCACAGAGACACTGAGACACAGAGACACAGAGACGTGAAGAAACTGAGACTCTGGGACACTGAGACTCTAAGAGACAGAGACACAGACTCACTGAGACTCTGAGACACTGAGACATAAAGACTTTGAGAAACTGAGACACAGAGACACTGAGGCACAGAGACACTGAGACACAGAGACACTGAGACACAGAGACACTGAGACTCTGAGACTCTGAGACACTGAGACACAAAGACACAGAGACACTGAGACACAGAGACACTGAGGCGCAGAGACACTGAGACACAGAGAAACTGAGACACAGAGTCACTGAGGCACAGAAACACAGAGACACTGAGACACTGAGACACTGAGACACTGAGACACAGAGATAGAAAATCACTGAGACACTGAGACGCAGAGACACTGAGACACTGTGCCATTGAGGCACAGAGAAACTCAGACACAGAGACACTGATTCTCTGAGATGCTGATACACTGAGACACAGAGACACTGAGACACTGATGCACAGAGACACTGAAACTCTGAGATACTGAGACACTGAGGCACAGAGACACTGAGACACTGAGGCACAGAGACACTGAGACACAGAGGCATAGAGACACTGAAACTCTGAGATACTGAGACACTGAGGCACAGAGACAAAGAAACAAAGAGACACTGAGGCTCTGAGACGCTGAGACACAGAAACACTGAACCTCTCAGACACAGAGACACTGAGAGTCTGATAGACTGAGGCACAGAGACATTGAGACACTGAGAGTCTGATAGACTGAGGCACAGAGACACTGAGACACTGAGGCACCAAGACACAGAGAATCTAGACACTGCAACTCTGTGACAGAGGCACTGAGGCTCAGAGACACAGAGACACTGAGACACAGAGAAACTGAGACACAGAGACACTGAGACACTGAGACGCTGAGGCACACAGACACTGAAACACAGAGACACTGAGACTCTGAGACGCTGTGTCACTGAGACTCAGAGACACTGAGACTCTGAGACACTGAGGCACAGAGACACAGAGACACAGAGACAGTGAGGCTCTGAGACACTGAGGCACAGAGACACTGAGACACAGAGACACTGAGGCACTAAGGCACTGAGACACTGAGACACAGAGACACTGAGACTCTGAGACTCTGAGATACTGAGACACTGAGACACAGAGACAATGAGGCTCAGAGACACTAAGAAAGAGAGACACTGAGGCACAGAGACACTGAGACACAGAGACACTGAGACACTGAGACCTACAGACACTGAAACTCTGGGACACTGAGACACAGATACACTGGGGCACAGAGACACTGAGACACAGAGACACTGAGGCACTGAGACACAGAGACACTGAGACACTGAGAAACTGAATCTCTGAGACACAGAGACACTGAGACACAGAGAAACAGAGGCTCTGAGACAATGAGACACTGAGACACAGAGACACTGAGACACTGAGACACTGAGACCCTGAGACACTGAGACACTGAGACAATGAGACAGTCAGACTCTGAGACACTGAGACTCTGAGACACTGAGTCACTGAGACACAGAGACAGTGATACTCTGAGACACAGAGACACTGAGGCACTGAGACTCAGAGACACTGAAACTCTGAGACACTGAGACACAGATACACTGAGGCACTGAGAAACAGAGACACAGAGACACAGATTCACTGAGACTCTGAGACACTGAGACACTGAGAGTCTGAGACACTGAGACACAGAGACTTTGAGACACTGAGGCACAGAGACACTGAAACACAGAGACACTGAGACCCAGAGACATAGAGACACTGAAACTCTGAGACACTGAGACACAGAGACACTGAGGCACTGAGACACAGAGTCACTGAGACTCTGAGACACTGAGACACTGAGGCACAGAGACACTGAGACACAGAGACCTAGAGACACTGAAACTCTGGGACACTGAGGCACAGATACACTGGGGCACAGAGACACTGAGACACAGAGACACTGAGACACAGAGAAACTGAGACACAGAGACACTGAGACACAGAGACACTGAGGCACAGAAACAAAGAGACACTGAGGCACAGAGACACAGAGACAGAGAGTCACTGAGGCACTGTGGGACTGAGACACAGAGACACTGAGACACTGAGGCACAGAGACACTGAGACACAGAGACATAGAGACACTGAAACTCTGAGACACTGAGACACAGAGACCCTGAGGCACTGAGACACAGAGACACTGAGACTCTGAGACACTGAGACACTGACACAAAGTGAGGCACTGAGACAATGCGACTCTGAGACACTGAGACACAGAGACACTGAGGCACTGAGACACAGAGACACTGAGACTCTGAGACACTGAGGCACAGTGACACTGAGTCACTGAGACACAGAGTCAGTGAGACTCTGAGACACTGAGACACAGAGACACTGAGGCACTGAGACACAGACACACTGAGACTCTGAGACACTGAGACACAGACTCACTGAGACTCTGAGGCACTGAGACACTGAGAGTCTGAGACACTGAGACAAAAAGACTTTGAGACACTGAGACACAGAGACACTGAGGCACAGAGACACTGAGACACTGAGACACAGAGACAAAGAGACACTGAGGCACAGAGACACAGAGACAGAGAGTCACTGAGGCACTGAGGGACTGAGACACAGAGACACTGAGGCACAGAGACACTGAGATACAAAGACATAGAGACACTGAGACTCTGGGACACTGAGACTGTAAGACACAGAGACACAGACTGACTGAGACTCTGAGGCACTGAGACACTGAGAGACTGAGACACTGAGACACAAAGACTTTGAGACACAGAGACGCAGAGACACTGAGGCACAGAGACACTGAGACACAGAGACAAAGAGACACTGAGGCAGAGAGACACAGAGACAGAGAGTCACTGAGGCAGAGAGACACTGAGATACAGAGACATAGAGACACTGAAACTCTGAGACACTGAGACACAGAGACACTGAGGCACTGAGACACAGAGACACTGAGACTCTGAGACAGTGAGACACTGAGGCACAGAGATACTGAGACACAGAGGCATAGAGATACAGAAACTCTGAGACACTGAGACACAGATACACTGAGGCACAGAGACACTGAGACACAGAGACACAGAGACGTGAAGAAACTGAGACTCTGGGACACTGAGACTCTAAGAGACAGAGACACAGACTCACTGAGACTCTGAGACACTGAGACATAAAGACTTTGAGAAACTGAGACACAGAGACACTGAGGCACAGAGACACTGAGACACAGAGACACTGAGACACAGAGACACTGAGACTCTGAGACTCTGAGACACTGAGACACAGAGACACAGAGACACTGAGACACAGAGACACTGAGGCGCAGAGACACTGAGACACAGAGAAACTGAGACACAGAGTCACTGAGGCACAGAAACACAGAGACACTGAGTCACTGAGACACTGAGACAAAGAGACAGTCAGACTCTGAGACACTGAGACACTGAGACTCTGAGACACTGAGTCACTGAGACACTGAAACTCTGAGACACTGAGACACTGAGACACAGAGACACAGAGAAACAGAGACACAGAGACATAGAGACACTGAAACTCTGAGACACTGAGACACTGAGACACTGAGACACTGAGACCCTGAAACACTGAGACACTGAGACAAAGAGACAGTCAGACTCTGAGACACTGAGACAAAGAGACATAGAGACACTGAAACTCAGAGACACTGAGACACAGAGACACTGAGACACAGAGACACAGAGACACTGAGGCACAGAGACATTGAGACACCGAGACACAGAGACGCGGAGACACTGAGACTCTGAGACACTGAGACACTGACACAAAGTGAGGCACTGAGACAATGCGACTCTGAGACACTGAGACACAGAGACACTGAGACTCTGAGACACTGAGGCACAGTGACACTGAGTCACTGAGACACAGAGTCAGTGAGACTCTGAGACACTGAGACACAGAGACACTGAGGCACTGAGACACAGACACACTGAGACTCTGAGACACTGAGACACAGACTCACTGAGACTCTGAGGCACTGAGACACTGAGATTCTGAGACACTGAGACAAAAAGACTTTGAGACACTGAGACACAGAGACACTGAGGCACAGAGACACTGAGACACTGAGACACAGAGACAAAGAGACACTGAGGCACAGAGACACAGAGACAGAGAGTCACTGAGGCACTGAGGGACTGAGACACAGAGACACTGAGGCACAGAGACACTGAGATACAAAGACATAGAGACACTGAGACTCTGGGACACTGAGACTGTAAGACACAGAGACACAGACTGACTGAGACTCTGAGGCACTGAGACACTGAGAGACTGAGACACTGAGACACAAAGACTTTGAGACACAGAGACGCAGAGACACTGAGGCACAGAGACACTGAGACACAGAGACAAAGAGACACTGAGGCAGAGAGACACAGAGACAGAGAGTCACTGAGGCAGAGAGACACTGAGATACAGAGACATAGAGACACTGAAACTCTGAGACACTGAGACACAGAGACACTGAGGCACTGAGACACAGAGACACTGAGACACTGAGACAGTGAGACACTGAGGCACAGAGATACTGAGACACAGAGGCATAGAGATACAGAAACTCTGAGACACTGAGTCACAGATACACTGAGGCACAGAGACACTGAGACACAGAGACACAGAGACGTGAAGAAACTGAGACTCTGGGACACTGAGACTCTAAGAGACAGAGACACAGACTCACTGAGACTCTGAGACACTGAGACATAAAGACTTTGAGAAACTGAGACACAGAGACACTGAGGCACAGAGACACTGAGACAGAGAGTCACTGAGGCACTGAGGGACTGAGACACAGAGACACTGAGGCACAGAGACACTGAGATACAAAGACATAGAGACACTGAGACTCTGGGACACTGAGACTGTAAGACACAGAGACACACACTGACTGAGACTCTGAGGCACTGAGACACTGAGAGACTGAGACACTGAGACACAAAGACTTTGAGACACAGAGACGCAGAGACACTGAGGCACAGAGACACTGAGACACAGAGACAAAGAGACACTGAGGCAGAGAGACACAGAGACAGAGAGTCACTGAGGCAGAGAGACACTGAGATACAGAGACATAGAGACACTGAAACTCTGAGACACTGAGACACAGAGACACTGAGGCACTGAGACACAGAGACACTGAGACTCTGAGACAGTGAGACACTGAGGCACAGAGATACTGAGACACAGAGGCATAGAGATACAGAAACTCTGAGACACTGAGACACAGATACACTGAGGCACAGAGACACTGAGACACAGAGACACAGAGACGTGAAGAAACTGAGACTCTGGGACACTGAGACTCTAAGAGACAGAGACACAGACTCACTGAGACTCTGAGACACTGAGACATAAAGACTTTGAGAAACTGAGACACAGAGACACTGAGGCACAGAGACACTGAGACACAGAGACACTGAGACACAGAGACACTGAGACTCTGAGACTCTGAGACACTGAGACACAAAGACACAGAGACACTGAGACACAGAGACACTGAGGCGCAGAGACACTGAGACACAGAGAAACTGAGACACAGAGTCACTGAGGCACAGAAACACAGAGACACTGAGACACAGAGACACTGAGACACTGAGACACAGAGATAGAAAATCACTGAGACACTGAGACGCAGAGACACTGAGACACTGTGCCATTGAGGCACAGAGAAACTCAGACACAGAGACACTGATTCTCTGAGATGCTGATACACTGAGACACAGAGACACTGAGACACTGATGCACAGAGACACTGAAACTCTGAGATACTGAGACACTGAGGCACAGAGACACTGAGACACTGAGGCACAGAGACACTGAGACACAGAGGCATAGAGACACTGAAACTCTGAGATACTGAGACACTGAGGCACAGAGACAAAGAAACAAAGAGACACTGAGGCTCTGAGACGCTGAGACACAGAAACACTGAACCTCTCAGACACAGAGACACTGAGAGTCTGATAGACTGAGGCACAGAGACATTGAGACACTGAGAGTCTGATAGACTGAGGCACAGAGACACTGAGACACTGAGGCACCAAGACACAGAGAATCTAGACACTGCAACTCTGTGACAGAGGCACTGAGGCTCAGAGACACAGAGACACTGAGACACAGAGAAACTGAGACACAGAGACACTGAGACACTGAGACGCTGAGGCACACAGACACTGAAACACAGAGACACTGAGACTCTGAGACGCTGTGTCACTGAGACTCAGAGACACTGAGACTCTGAGACACTGAGGCACAGAGACACAGAGACAGTGAGGCTCTGAGACACTGAGGCACAGAGACACTGAGACACAGAGACACTGAGGCACTAAGGCACTGAGACACTGAGACACAGAGACACTGAGACTCTGAGACTCTGAGATACTGAGACACTGAGACACAGAGACAATGAGGCTCAGAGACACTAAGAAAGAGAGACACTGAGGCACAGAGACACTGAGACACAGAGACACTGAGACACTGAGACCTACAGACACTGAAACTCTGGGACACTGAGACACAGATACACTGGGGCACAGAGACACTGAGACACAGAGACACTGAGGCACTGAGACACAGAGACACTGAGACACTGAGAAACTGAGAAACTGAATCTCTGAGACACAGAGACACTGAGACACAGAGAAACAGAGGCTCTGAGACAATGAGACACTGAGACACAGAGACACTGAGACACTGAGACACTGAGACCCTGAGACACTGAGACACTGAGACAATGAGACAGTCAGACTCTGAGACACTGAGACTCTGAGACACTGAGTCACTGAGACACAGAGACAGTGATACTCTGAGACACAGAGACACTGAGGCACTGAGACTCAGAGACACTGAAACTCTGAGACACTGAGACACAGATACACTGAGGCACTGAGAAACAGAGACACAGAGACACAGATTCACTGAGACTCTGAGACACTGAGACACTGAGAGTCTGAGACACTGAGACACAGAGACTTTGAGACACTGAGGCACAGAGACACTGAAACACAGAGACACTGAGACCCAGAGACATAGAGACACTGAAACTCTGAGACACTGAGACACAGAGACACTGAGGCACTGAGACACAGAGTCACTGAGACTCTGAGACACTGAGACACTGAGACACTGAGGCACAGAGACACTGAGACACAGAGACCTAGAGACACTGAAACTCTGGGACACTGAGGCACAGATACACTGGGGCACAGAGACACTGAGACACAGAGACACTGAGACACAGAGAAACTGAGACACAGAGACACTGAGACACAGAGACACTGAGGCACAGAAACAAAGAGACACTGAGGCACAGAGACACAGAGACAGAGAGTCACTGAGGCACTGTGGGACTGAGACACAGAGACACTGAGACACTGAGGCACAGAGACACTGAGACACAGAGACATAGAGACACTGAAACTCTGAGACACTGAGACACAGAGACCCTGAGGCACTGAGACACAGAGACACTGAGACTCTGAGACACTGAGACACTGACACAAAGTGAGGCACTGAGACAATGCGACTCTGAGACACTGAGACACAGAGACACTGAGGCACTGAGACACAGAGACACTGAGACTCTGAGACACTGAGGCACAGTGACACTGAGTCACTGAGACACAGAGTCAGTGAGACTCTGAGACACTGAGACACAGAGACACTGAGGCACTGAGACACAGACACACTGAGACTCTGAGACACTGAGACACAGACTCACTGAGACTCTGAGGCACTGAGACACTGAGAGTCTGAGACACTGAGACAAAAAGACTTTGAGACACTGAGACACAGAGACACTGAGGCACAGAGACACTGAGACACTGAGACACAGAGACAAAGAGACACTGAGGCACAGAGACACAGAGACAGAGAGTCACTGAGGCACTGAGGGACTGAGACACAGAGACACTGAGGCACAGAGACACTGAGATACAAAGACATAGAGACACTGAGACTCTGGGACACTGAGACTGTAAGACACAGAGACACAGACTGACTGAGACTCTGAGGCACTGAGACACTGAGAGACTGAGACACTGAGACACAAAGACTTTGAGACACAGAGACGCAGAGACACTGAGGCACAGAGACACTGAGACACAGAGACAAAGAGACACTGAGGCAGAGAGACACAGAGACAGAGAGTCACTGAGGCAGAGAGACACTGAGATACAGAGACATAGAGACACTGAAACTCTGAGACACTGAGACACAGAGACACTGAGGCACTGAGACACAGAGACACTGAGACACTGAGACAGTGAGACACTGAGGCACAGAGATACTGAGACACAGAGGCATAGAGATACAGAAACTCTGAGACACTGAGTCACAGATACACTGAGGCACAGAGACACTGAGACACAGAGACACAGAGACGTGAAGAAACTGAGACTCTGGGACACTGAGACTCTAAGAGACAGAGACACAGACTCACTGAGACTCTGAGACACTGAGACATAAAGACTTTGAGAAACTGAGACACAGAGACACTGAGGCACAGAGACACTGAGACACAGAGACACTGAGACACAGAGACACTGAGACTCTGAGACTCTGAGACACTGAGACACAGAGACACAGAGACACTGAGACACAGAGACACTGAGGCGCAGAGACACTGAGACACAGAGAAACTGAGACACAGAGTCACTGAAGCACAGAAACACAGAGACACTGAGTCACTGAGACACTGAGACAAAGAGACAGTCAGACTCTGAGACACTGAGACACTGAGACTCTGAGACACTGAGTCACTGAGACACTGAAACTCTGAGACACTGAGACACTGAGACACAGAGACACAGAGAAACAGAGACACAGAGACATAGAGACACTGAAACTCTGAGACACTGAGACACTGAGACACTGAGACCCTGAAACACTGAGACACTGAGACAAAGAGACAGTCAGACTCTGAGACACTGAGACAAAGAGACATAGAGACACTGAAACTCAGAGACACTGAGACACAGAGACACTGAGACACAGAGACACAGAGACACTGAGGCACAGAGACATTGAGACACCGAGACACAGAGACGCGGAGACACTGAGACTCTGAGACACTGAGACACTGACACAAAGTGAGGCACTGAGACAATGCGACTCTGAGACACTGAGACACAGAGACACTGAGACTCTGAGACACTGAGGCACAGTGACACTGAGTCACTGAGACACAGAGTCAGTGAGACTCTGAGACACTGAGACACAGAGACACTGAGGCACTGAGACACAGACACACTGAGACTCTGAGACACTGAGACACAGACTCACTGAGACTCTGAGGCACTGAGACACTGAGAGTCTGAGACACTGAGACAAAAAGACTTTGAGACACTGAGACACAGAGACACTGAGGCACAGAGACACTGAGACACTGAGACACAGAGACAAAGAGACACTGAGGCACAGAGACACAGAGACAGAGAGTCACTGAGGCACTGAGGGACTGAGACACAGAGACACTGAGGCACAGAGACACTGAGATACAAAGACATAGAGACACTGAGACTCTGGGACACTGAGACTGTAAGACACAGAGACACAGACTGACTGAGACTCTGAGGCACTGAGACACTGAGAGACTGAGACACTGAGACACAAAGACTTTGAGACACAGAGACGCAGAGACACTGAGGCACAGAGACACTGAGACACAGAGACAAAGAGACACTGAGGCAGAGAGACACAGAGACAGAGAGTCACTGAGGCAGAGAGACACTGAGATACAGAGACATAGAGACACTGAAACTCTGAGACACTGAGACACAGAGACACTGAGGCACTGAGACACAGAGACACTGAGACACTGAGACAGTGAGACACTGAGGCACAGAGATACTGAGACACAGAGGCATAGAGATACAGAAACTCTGAGACACTGAGTCACAGATACACTGAGGCACAGAGACACTGAGACACAGAGACACAGAGACGTGAAGAAACTGAGACTCTGGGACACTGAGACTCTAAGAGACAGAGACACAGACTCACTGAGACTCTGAGACACTGAGACATAAAGACTTTGAGAAACTGAGACACAGAGACACTGAGGCACAGAGACACTGAGACACAGAGACACTGAGACACAGAGACACTGAGACTCTGAGACTCTGAGACACTGAGACACAGAGACACAGAGACACTGAGACACAGAGACACTGAGGCGCAGAGACACTGAGACACAGAGAAACTGAGACACAGAGTCACTGAGGCACAGAAACACAGAGACACTGAGTCACTGAGACACTGAGACAAAGAGACAGTCAGACTCTGAGACACTGAGACACTGAGACTCTGAGACACTGAGTCACTGAGACACTGAAACTCTGAGACACTGAGACACTGAGACACAGAGACACAGAGAAACAGAGACACAGAGACATAGAGACACTGAAACTCTGAGACACTGAGACACTGAGACACTGAGACACTGAGACCCTGAAACACTGAGACACTGAGACAAAGAGACAGTCAGACTCTGAGACACTGAGACAAAGAGACATAGAGACACTGAAACTCAGAGACACTGAGACACAGAGACACTGAGACACAGAGACACTGAGGCACAGAGACATTGAGACACCGAG
The DNA here is from genome assembly GCA_037974335.1 of Prionace glauca. Taxonomy (NCBI): domain Eukaryota; kingdom Metazoa; phylum Chordata; class Chondrichthyes; order Carcharhiniformes; family Carcharhinidae; genus Prionace; species Prionace glauca. The sequence continues at coordinate 14,440 of JBBMRE010000227.1, read as the reverse complement.
ACACAGAGACGCGGAGACACTGAGACTCTGGGACACAGAGACACAGACTCACTGAGACTCTGAGGCACTGAGACACTGAGACACAGAGACAAAGAGACACTGAGACACAGAGACACAGAGACAGAGAGTCACTGAGGCACCGAGGGACTGAGACACAGAGACATAGAGACACTGAATCTCTGAGACACTGAGACACAGAGACACTGAGGCACTGAGACACAGGGACAATGAGACTCTGAGACACTGAGACGCTGAGGCACAGAGACACTGAGACACAGAGACATAGAGACACTGAAACTCTGAGACGCTGAGACACAGATACACTGAGGCACAGAGACACTGAGACACAGAGACGTGAAGACACTGAGACTCTGGGAACCTGAGACTGTGAGACACGAAGGCACAGAGACACAGACTCACTGAGACTCTGAGACACTGAGACACAAAGACTTTGAGACACTGAGACACTGAGACCCTGAGACACTGAGACAAAGAGACACAGAGACGTGAAGACACTGAGACTCTGGGACACTGAGACTATGAGACACTAAGACACAGAGACACAGATTCACTGAGACTCTGAGACACTGAGACATTGAGACACAGAGAAGCAGAGACACTGAGACACTGAGACTTAGAGATGCTGAGACTCTGAGATTCTGAGACCCTGTGACAATGAGACACAGAGGCACTGAGACACAGAGGCACTGAGACACTGAGACACTGAGACACAGAGACACAGAGACACTGAGACACTGAGACCCTGAGACACTGAGACAAAGAGACAGTCAGACTCTGAGACACTGAGACTCTGACACACTGTGTCACTGAGACACAGAGACAGTGAGACTCTGAGACACTGAGACACAGAGACACAGAGACACTGAGACACAGAGAAACAGAGGCTCTGAGACAATGAGACACAGAGATGCTGAAACTCTGAAATTCTGAGACCCTGAGACACTGAGACACTGAGACAAAGAGACAGTCAGACTCTGAGACACTGAGACTCTGAGACACTGAGACACTGAGTCACTGAGACACATAGACTGTGATACTCTGAGACACAGAGACACTGAGGCACTGAGACTCAGAGACACAGAAACTCTGAGACACTGAGACACAGATACACTGAGGCACTGAGACACAGAGACACAGAGACACAGATTCACTGAGACTCTGAGACACTGAGACACAGAGACTTTGAGACACTGAGACACTGAGGCACAGAGACACTGAAACACAGAGACACTGAGACCCAGAGACATAGAGACACTGAAACTCTGAGACACTGAGACACAGAGACACTGAGGCACTGAGACACAGAGTCACTGAGACTCTGAGACACTGAGACACTGAGGCACAGAGACACTGAGACACAGAGACCTAGAGACACTGAAACTCTGGAACACTGAGACACAGATACACTGGGGCACAGAGACACTGAGACACAGAGACACTGAGACACAGAGAAACTGAGACACAGAGACACTGAGACACAGAGACACTGAGGCACAGAAACAAAGAGACACTGAGGCACAGAGACACAGAGACAGAGAGTCACTGAGGCACTGTGGGACTGAGACACAGAGACACTGAGACACTGAGGCACAGAGACACTGAGACACAGAGACATAGAGACACTGAAACTCTGAGACACTGAGACACAGAGACCCTGAGGCACTGAGACACAGAGACACTGAGACTCTGAGACACTGAGACACTGACACAAAGTGAGGCACTGAGACAATGCGACTCTGAGACACTGAGACACTGAGGCACTGAGACACAGAGACACTGAGACTCTGAGACACTGAGGCACAGTGACACTGAGTCACTGAGACACAGAGTCAGTGAGTCTCTGAGACACTGAGACACAGACACTGAGGCACTGAGACACAGACACACTGAGACTCTGAGACACTTAGACACAGACTCACTGAGACTCTGAGGCACTGAGACACTGAGAGTCTGAGACACTGAGACAAAAAGACTTTGAGACACTGAGACACAGAAACACTGAGGCACAGAGACACTGAGACACAGAGACAAAGAGACACTGAGGCACAGAGACACAGAGACAGAGAGTCACTGAGGCACTGAGGGACTGAGACACAGAGACACTGAGGCACAGAGACACTGAGATACAAAGACATAGAGACACTGAGACTCTGGGACACTGAGACTGTAAGACACAGAGACACAGACTGACTGAGACTCTGAGGCACTGAGACACTGAGAGACTGAGACACTGAGACACAAAGACTTTGAGACACAGAGACGCAGAGACACTGAGGCACAGAGACACTGAGACACAGAGACAAAGAGACACTGAGGCAGAGAGACACAGAGACAGAGAGTCACTGAGGCAGAGAGACACTGAGATACAGAGACATAGAGACACTGAAACTCTGAGACACTGAGACACAGAGACACTGAGGCACTGAGACACAGAGACACTGAGACTCTGAGACACTGAGACACTGAGGCACAGAGACACTGAGACACAGAGACACTGAGGCACAGAGACACTGAGACACAGAGACACTGAGACACAGAGACACTGAGACTCTGAGACTCTGAGACACTGAGACACAGAGACACAGAGACACTGAGACACAGAGACACTGAGGCGCAGAGACACTGAGACACAGAGAAACTGAGACACAGATACACTGATGCACAGAGACACTGAGACACAGAGACGTGAAGACACTGAGACTCTGGGAACCTGAGACTGTGAGACACGAAGGCACAGAGACACAGACTCACTGAGACTCTGAGACACTGAGACACAAAGACTTTGAGACACTGAGACACTGAGACCCTGAGACACTGAGACAAAGAGACACAGAGACGTGAAGACACTGAGACTCTGGGACACTGAGACTATGAGACACTAAGACACAGAGACACAGATTCACTGAGACTCTGAGACACTGAGACATTGAGACACAGAGAAGCAGAGACACTGAGACACTGAGACTTAGAGATGCTGAGACTCTGAGATTCTGAGACCCTGTGACAATGAGACACAGAGGCACTGAGACGCAGAGGCACTGAGACACTGAGACACTGAGACACAGAGACACAGAGACACTGAGACACTGAGACCCTGAGACACTGAGACAAAGAGACAGTCAGACTCTGAGACACTGAGACACTGAGACTCTGACACACTGTGTCACTGAGACACAGAGACAGTGAGACTCTGAGACACTGAGACACAGAGACACAGAGACACTGAGACACAGAGAAACAGAGGCTCTGAGACAATGAGACACAGAGATGCTGAAACTCTGAAATTCTGAGACCCTGAGACACTGAGACACTGAGACAAAGAGACAGTCAGACTCTGAGACACTGAGACTCTGAGACACTGAGACACTGAGTCACTGAGACACAGAGACTGTGATACTCTGAGACACAGAGACACTGAGGCACTGAGACTCAGAGACACAGAAACTCTGAGACACTGAGACACAGATACACTGAGGCACTGAGACACAGAGACACAGATTCACTGAGACTCTGAGACACTGAGACACTGAGAGTCTGAGACACTGAGACACAGAGACTTTGAGACACTGAGACACTGAGGCACAGAGACACTGAAACACAGAGACACTGAGACCCAGAGACATAGAGACACTGAAACTCTGAGACACTGAGACACAGAGACACTGAGGCACTGAGACACAGAGTCACTGAGACTCTGAGACACTGAGACACTGAGGCACAGAGACACTGAGACACAGAGACCTAGAGACACTGAAACTCTGGGACACTGAGACACAGATACACTGGGGCACAGAGACACTGAGACACAGAGACACTGAGACACAGAGAAACTGAGACACAGAGACACTGAGACACAGAGACACTGAGGCACAGAAACAAAGAGACACTGAGGCACAGAGACACAGAGACAGAGAGTCACTGAGGCACTGTGGGACTGAGACACAGAGACACTGAGACACTGAGGCACAGAGACACTGAGACACAGAGACATAGAGACACTGAAACTCTGAGACACTGAGACACAGAGACCCTGAGGCACTGAGACACAGAGACACTGAGACTCTGAGACACTGAGACACTGACACAAAGTGAGGCACTGAGACAATGCGACTCTGAGACACTGAGACACTGAGGCACTGAGACACAGAGACACTGAGACTCTGAGACACTGAGGCACAGTGACACTGAGTCACTGAGACACAGAGTCAGTGAGTCTCTGAGACACTGAGACACAGACACTGAGGCACTGAGACACAGACACACTGAGACTCTGAGACACTTAGACACAGACTCACTGAGACTCTGAGGCACTGAGACACTGAGAGTCTGAGACACTGAGACAAAAAGACTTTGAGACACTGAGACACAGAAACACTGAGGCACAGAGACACTGAGACACAGAGACAAAGAGACACTGAGGCACAGAGACACAGAGACAGAGAGTCACTGAGGCACTGAGGGACAGAGACACAGAGACACTGAGGCACAGAGACACTGAGATACAAAGACATAGAGACACTGAGACTCTGGGACACTGAGACTGTAAGACACAGAGACACAGACTGACTGAGACTCTGAGGCACTGAGACACTGAGAGACTGAGACACTGAGACACAAAGACTTTGAGACACAGAGACGCAGAGACACTGAGGCACAGAGACACTGAGACACAGAGACAAAGAGACACTGAGGCAGAGAGACACAGAGACAGAGAGTCACTGAGGCAGAGAGACACTGAGATACAGAGACATAGAGACACTGAGACACAGAGACACTGAGACTCTGAGACTCTGAGACACTGAGACACAGAGACACTGAGACACTGAGACACAGAGACACTGAGGCGCAGAGACACTGAGACACAGAGAAACTGAGACACAGAGTCACTGAGGCACAGAAACACAGAGACACTGAGACACAGAGACACAGAGACACAGAGACACTGAGACACTGAGACACAGAGATAGAAAAACACTGAGACACTGAGACGCAGAGACACTGAGACACTGTGCCATTGAGGCACAGAGAAACTCAGACACAGAGACACTGATTCTCTGAGATGCTGATACACTGAGACACAGAGACACTGAGACACTGAGACTCTGAGACACTGAGACATTTTGACTCTGAGACACTGAGACACAGAGACACTGTGACACTAATGCACAGAGACACTGAAACTCTGAGATACTGAGACACTGAGGCACAGAGACATAGAGACACTGAAACTCTGAGACACTGAGACACAGAGACCCTGAGGCACTGAGACACAGAGACACTGAGACTCTGAGACACTGAGACACTGACACAAAGTGAGGCACTGAGACAATGCGACTCTGAGACACTGAGACACTGAGGCACTGAGACACAGAGACACTGAGACTCTGAGACACTGAGGCACAGTGATACTGAGTCACTGAGACACAGAGTCAGTGAGTCTCTGAGACACTGAGACACAGACACTGAGGCACTGAGACACAGACACACTGAGACTCTGAGACACTTAGACACAGACTCACTGAGACTCTGAGGCACTGAGACACTGAGAGTCTGAGACACTGAGACAAAAAGACTTTGAGACACTGAGACACAGAAACACTGAGGCACAGAGACACTGAGACACAGAGACAAAGAGACACTGAGGCACAGAGACACAGAGACAGAGAGTCACTGAGGCACTGAGGGACTGAGACACAGAGACACTGAGGCACAGAGACACTGAGATACAAAGACATAGAGACACTGAGACTCTGGGACACTGAGACTGTAAGACACAGAGACACAGACTGACTGAGACTCTGAGGCACTGAGACACTGAGAGACTGAGACACTGAGACACAAAGACTTTGAGACACAGAGACGCAGAGACACTGAGGCACAGAGACACTGAGACACAGAGACAAAGAGACACTGAGGCAGAGAGACACAGAGACAGAGAGTCACTGAGGCAGAGAGACACTGAGATACAGAGACATAGAGACACTGAAACTCTGAGACACTGAGACACAGAGACACTGAGGCACTGAGACACAGAGACACTGAGACTCTGAGACAGTGAGACACTGAGGCACAGAGATACTGAGACACAGAGGCATAGAGATACAGAAACTCTGAGACACTGAGACACAGATACACTGAGGCACAGAGACACTGAGACACAGAGACACAGAGACGTGAAGAAACTGAGACTCTGGGACACTGAGACTCTAAGAGACAGAGACACAGACTCACTGAGACTCTGAGACACTGAGACATAAAGACTTTGAGAAACTGAGACACAGAGACACTGAGGCACAGAGACATTGAGACACAGAGACACTGAGACACAGAGACACTGAGACTCTGAGACTCTGAGACACTGAGACACAGAGACACAGAGACACTGAGACACAGAGACACTGAGGCGCAGAGACACTGAGACACAGAGAAACTGAGACACAGATACACTGATGCACAGAGACACTGAGACACAGAGACGTGAAGACACTGAGACTCTGGGAACCTGAGACTGTGAGACACGAAGGCACAGAGACACAGACTCACTGAGACTCTGAGACACTGAGACACAAAGACTTTGAGACACTGAGACACTGAGACCCTGAGACACTGAGACAAAGAGACACAGAGACGTGAAGACACTGAGACTCTGGGACACTGAGACTATGAGACACTAAGACACAGAGACACAGATTCACTGAGACTCTGAGACACTGAGACATTGAGACACAGAGAAGCAGAGACACTGAGACTTAGAGATGCTGAGACTCTGAGATTCTGAGACCCTGTGACAATGAGACACAGAGGCACTGAGACACAGAGGCACTGAGACACTGAGACACTGAGACACAGAGACACAGAGACACTGAGACACTGAGACCCTGAGACACTGAGACAAAGAGACAGTCAGACTCTGAGACACTGAGACACTGAGACTCTGACACACTGTGTCACTGAGACACAGAGACAGTGAGACTCTGAGACACTGAGACACAGAGACACAGAGACACTGAGACACAGAGAAACAGAGGCTCTGAGACAATGAGACACAGAGATGCTGAAACTCTGAAATTCTGAGACCCTGAGACACTGAGACACTGAGACAAAGAGACAGTCAGACTCTGAGACACTGAGACTCTGAGACACTGAGACACTGAGTCACTGAGACACAGAGACTGTGATACTCTGAGACACAGAGACACTGAGGCACTGAGACTCAGAGACACAGAAACTCTGAGACACTGAGACACAGATACACTGAGGCACTGAGACACAGAGACACAGATTCACTGAGACTCTGAGACACTGAGACACTGAGAGTCTGAGACACTGAGACACAGAGACTTTGAGACACTGAGACACTGAGGCACAGAGACACTGAAACACAGAGACACTGAGACCCAGAGACATAGAGACACTGAAACTCTGAGACACTGAGACACAGAGACACTGAGGCACTGAGACACAGAGTCACTGAGACTCTGAGACACTGAGACACTGAGGCACAGAGACACTGAGACACAGAGATCTAGAGACACTGAAACTCTGGGACACTGAGACACAGATACACTGGGGCACAGAGACACTGAGACACAGAGACACTGAGACACAGAGAAACTGAGACACAGAGACACTGAGACACAGAGACACTGAGGCACAGAAACAAAGAGACACTGAGGCACAGAGACACAGAGACAGAGAGTCACTGAGGCACTGTGGGACTGAGACACAGAGACACTGAGACACTGAGGCACAGAGACACTGAGACACAGAGACATAGAGACACTGAAACTCTGAGACACTGAGACACAGAGACCCTGAGGCACTGAGACACAGAGACACTGAGACTCTGAGACACTGAGACACTGACACAAAGTGAGGCACTGAGACAATGCGACTCTGAGACACTGAGACACTGAGGCACTGAGACACAGAGACACTGAGACTCTGAGACACTGAGGCACAGTGACACTGAGTCACTGAGACACAGAGTCAGTGAGTCTCTGAGACACTGAGACACAGACACTGAGGCACTGAGACACAGACACACTGAGACTCTGAGACACTTAGACACAGACTCACTGAGACTCTGAGGCACTGAGACACTGAGAGTCTGAGACACTGAGACAAAAAGACTTTGAGACACTGAGACACAGAAACACTGAGGCACAGAGACACTGAGACACAGAGACAAAGAGACACTGAGGCACAGAGACACAGAGACAGAGAGTCACTGAGGCACTGAGGGACAGAGACACAGAGACACTGAGGCACAGAGACACTGAGATACAAAGACATAGAGACACTGAGACTCTGGGACACTGAGACTGTAAGACACAGAGACACAGACTGACTGAGACTCTGAGGCACTGAGACACTGAGAGACTGAGACACTGAGACACAAAGACTTTGAGACACAGAGACGCAGAGACACTGAGGCACAGAGACACTGAGACACAGAGACAAAGAGACACTGAGGCAGAGAGACACAGAGACAGAGAGTCACTGAGGCAGAGAGACACTGAGATACAGAGACATAGAGACACTGAAACTCTGAGACACTGAGACACAGAGACACTGAGGCACTGAGACACAGAGACACTGAGACTCTGAGACAGTGAGACACTGAGGCACAGAGATACTGAGACACAGAGGCATAGAGATACAGAAACTCTGAGACACTGAGACACAGATACACTGAGGCACAGAGACACTGAGACACAGAGACACAGAGACGTGAAGAAACTGAGACTCTGGGACACTGAGACTCTAAGAGACAGAGACACAGACTCACTGAGACTCGGAGACACTGAGACATAAAGACTTTGAGAAACTGAGACACAGAGACACTGAGGCACAGAGACACTGAGACACAGAGACACTGAGACACAGAGACACTGAGACTCTGAGACTCTGAGACTCTGAGACACTGAGACACAGAGACACAGAGACACTGAGACACAGAGACACTGAGGCGCAGAGACACTGAGACACAGAGAAACTGAGACACAGAGTCACTGAGGCACAGAAACACAGAGACACTGAGACACAGAGACACAGAGACACAGAGACACTGAGACACTGAGACACAGAGATAGAAAAACACTGAGACACTGAGACGCAGAGACACTGAGACACTGTGCCATTGAGGCACAGAGAAACTCAGACACAGAGACACTGATTCTCTGAGATGCTGATACACTGAGACACAGAGACACTGAGACACTGAGACTCTGAGACACTGAGACATTTTGACTCTGAGACACTGAGACACAGAGACACTGTGACACTAATGCACAGAGACACTGAAACTCTGAGATACTGAGACACTGAGGCACAGAGACACTGAGACACTGAGGCACAGAGACACTGAGACACAGAGGCATAGAGACACTGAAACCCTGAGATACTGAGACACTGAGGCACAGAGACAAAGAAACAAAGAGACACTGAGGCTCTGAGACGCTGAGACACTGAGACGCAGAAACACTGAACCTCTCAGACACAGAGACACTGAGAGTCTGATAGACTGAGGCACAGAGACATTGAGACACTGAGAGTCTGATAGACTGAGGCACAGAGACACTGAGACACTGAGGCACCAAGACACAGAGAATCTAGACACTGCAACTCTGTGACAGAGGCACTGAGGCTCAGAGACACAGAGACACTGAGACACAGAGAAACTGAGACACAGAGACACTGAGACACTGAGACGCTGAGGCACACAGACACTGAAACACAGAGACACTGAGACTCTGAGACGCTGTGTCACTGAGACTCAGAGACACTGAGACTCTGAGACACTGAGGCACAGAGACACAGAGACACAGAAACAGTGAGGCTCTGAGACACTGAGGCACAGAGACACTGAGACACAGAGACACTGAGGCACTAAGGCACTGAGACACTGAGACACAGAGACACTGAGACTCTGAGACTCTGAGATACTGAGACACTGAGACACAGAGACAATGAGGCACAGAGACACTAAGAAAGAGAGACACTGAGGCACAGAGACACTGAGACACAGAGACACTGAGACGCTGAGACCTACAGACACTGAAACTCTGGGACACTGAGACACAGATACACTGGGGCACAGAGACACTGAGACACAGAGACACTGAGGCACTGAGACACAGAGACACTGAGAAACTGAATCTCTGAGACACAGAGACACTGAGACACAGAGAAACAGAGGCTCTGAGACAATGAGACACTGAGACACAGAGACACTGAGACACTGAGACACTGAGACCCTGAGACACTGAGACACTGAGACAAAGAGACAGTCAGACTCTGAGACACTGAGACTCTGAGACACTGAGTCACTGAGACACAGAGACAGTGATACTCTGAGACACAGCGACACTGAGGCACTGAGACTCAGAGACACTGAGACTCTGAGACACTGAGGCACAGAGACACTGAGACAAAGAGACATAGAGACACTGAAACTCTGAGACACTGAGACACAGATACACTGAGGCACAGAGACACTGAGACACAGAGACACTGAGGCACTAAGGCACTGAGACACAGAGACACTGAGACTCTGAGACAAGGAGACACAGAGACACTGAGACACAGAGACATATAGACACTGAAACTCTGAGACACTGAGACACAGAGACACTGAGGCACTGAGACACGGAGACACTGAGGCACAGTGACACTGAGTCACTGAGACACAGAGTCAGTGAGACTCTGAGACACTGAGACACAGAGACACTGAGGCACTGAGACACAGACACACTGAGACTCTGAGACACTGAGACACAGACTCACTGAGACTCTGAGGCACTGAGACACTGAGAGTCTGAGACACTGAGACAAAAAGACTTTGAGACACTGAGACACAGAGACACTGAGGCACAGAGACACTGAGACATTGAGACACAGAGACAAAGAGACACTGAGGCACAGAGACACAGAGACAGAGAGTCACTGAGGCACTGAGGGACTGAGACACAGAGACACTGAGGCACAGAGACACTGAGATACAAAGACATAGAGACACTGAGACTCTGGGACACTGAGACTGTAAGACACAGAGACACAGACTGACTGAGACTCTGAGGCACTGAGACACTGAGAGACTGAGACACTGAGACACAAAGACTTTGAGACACAGAGACGCAGAGACACTGAGGCACAGAGACACTGAGACACAGAGACAAAGAGACACTGAGGCAGAGAGACACAGAGACAGAGAGTCACTGAGGCAGAGAGACACTGAGATGCAGAGACATAGAGACACTGAAACTCTGAGACACTGAGACACAGAGACACTGAGGCACTGAGACACAGAGACACTGAGACTCTGAGACAGTGAGACACTGAGGCACAGAGATACTGAGACACAGAGGCATAGAGATACAGAAACTCTGAGACACTGAGACACAGATACACTGAGGCACAGAGACACTGAGACACAGAGACACAGAGACGTGAAGAAACTGAGACTCTGGGACACTGAGACTCTAAGAGACAGAGACACAGACTCACTGAGACTCTGAGACACTGAGACATAAAGACTTTGAGAAACTGAGACACAGAGACACTGAGGCACAGAGACACTGAGACACAGAGACACTGAGACACAGAGACACTGAGACTCTGAGACTCTGAGACACTGAGACACAAAGACACAGAGACACTGAGACACAGAGACACTGAGGCGCAGAGACACTGAGACACAGAGAAACTGAGACACAGAGTCACTGAGGCACAGAAACACAGAGACACTGAGACACAGAGACACTGAGACACTGAGACACAGAGATAGAAAATCACTGAGACACTGAGACGCAGAGACACTGAGACACTGTGCCATTGAGGCACAGAGAAACTCAGACACAGAGACACTGATTCTCTGAGATGCTGATACACTGAGACACAGAGACACTGAGACACTGATGCACAGAGACACTGAAACTCTGAGATACTGAGACACTGAGGCACAGAGACACTGAGACACTGAGGCACAGAGACACTGAGACACAGAGGCATAGAGACACTGAAACTCTGAGATACTGAGACACTGAGGCACAGAGACAAAGAAACAAAGAGACACTGAGGCTCTGAGACGCTGAGACACAGAAACACTGAACCTCTCAGACACAGAGACACTGAGAGTCTGATAGACTGAGGCACAGAGACATTGAGACACTGAGAGTCTGATAGACTGAGGCACAGAGACACTGAGACACTGAGGCACCAAGACACAGAGAATCTAGACACTGCAACTCTGTGACAGAGGCACTGAGGCTCAGAGACACAGAGACACTGAGACACAGAGAAACTGAGACACAGAGACACTGAGACACTGAGACGCTGAGGCACACAGACACTGAAACACAGAGACACTGAGACTCTGAGACGCTGTGTCACTGAGACTCAGAGACACTGAGACTCTGAGACACTGAGGCACAGAGACACAGAGACAGTGAGGCTCTGAGACACTGAGGCACAGAGACACTGAGACACAGAGACACTGAGGCACTAAGGCACTGAGACACTGAGACACAGAGACACTGAGACTCTGAGACTCTGAGATACTGAGACACTGAGACACAGAGACAATGAGGCACAGAGACACTAAGAAAGAGAGACACTGAGGCACAGAGACACTGAGACACAGAGACACTGAGACACTGAGACCTACAGACACTGAAACTCTGGGACACTGAGACACAGATACACTGGGGCACAGAGACACTGAGACACAGAGACACTGAGGCACTGAGACACAGAGACACTGAGACACTGAGAAACTGAATCTCTGAGACACAGAGACACTGAGACACAGAGAAACAGAGGCTCTGAGACAATGAGACACTGAGACACAGAGACACTGAGACACTGAGACACTGAGACCCTGAGACACTGAGACACTGAGACAATGAGACAGTCAGACTCTGAGACACTGAGACTCTGAGACACTGAGTCACTGAGACACAGAGACAGTGATACTCTGAGACACTGCGACACTGAGGCACTGAGACTCAGAGACACTGAGACTCTGAGACACTGAGGCACAGAGACACTGAGACAAAGAGACATAGAGACACTGAAACTCTGAGACACTGAGACACAGATACACTGAGGCACAGAGACACTGAGACACAGAGACACTGAGGCACTAAGGCACTGAGACACAGAGACACTGAGACTCTGAGACAAGGAGACACAGAGACACTGAGACACAGAGACATAGAGACACTGAAACTCTGAGACACTGAGACACAGAGACACTGAGACTCTGAGACACTGAGAAACTGAGGCACAGAGACACTGAGACACAGAGATACAGAGACACTGAGGCACAGAGACAGCAAGACACATAGACACAGGGACACTAAGACTCTGTGACACTGAGACACAGAGAGACTGAGACTCTGAGACACTGAGACTCTGAGACTCTGAGACACTGAGACACTGAGACTCTGAGACACAGAGACACTGAGACTCTGAGACACTGAGACACGAGACTCTGAGACACAGAGACACTGAGGCACAGAGACACTGTGACACTGAGACTCTGAGACACAAAGACACAGAGACCCTAAGACACAGAGACACAGAGACACTGAGACACAGAAACACAGGGACACAGAGACACTGAGAGTCTGAGACACTGAGACACAGAGACACTGAGACACAGAGACACTGAGACTCTGAAACACTGAGACGCAGAGACACAGAGAAACTAAGACACAGAGACACTAAGACTCAGAGGCACAGAGACACAGAGACACTAAGACACAGAGACACTGAGACTCTGAGACACTGAGACACTGATACTCTGAGACACTGAGTCATTGAGACTCTGAGACACTGAGACACAGAGACACTAAGACACTGATACACTGAGACACTGAGACTCTGAGACACAGAGACACTAAGACACAGAGACACTGTGACACTGTGACTGTGAGATACAGAGACAAAGAGACACTGAGACACAGAGACACTGTGACACTGTGACTCTCACATACAGAGACACAGAGACACTGAGACACAGCGACACTGAGGCACAGAGACACTGAAACTCTGAGACACTGAGATACAGAGACACTGAGACTCTGAGACACTGAGAAACTGAGGCACAGAGACACTGAGACACAGAGATACAGAGACACTGAGGCACAGAGACAGCAAGACACATAGACACAGGGACACTAAGACTCTGTGACACTGAGACACAGAGAGACTGAGACTCTGAGACACTGAGACTCTGAGACTCTGAGACACAGAGACACTGAGACTCTGAGACACTGAGACACTGAGACTCTGAGACACAGAGACACTGAGGCACAGAGACACTGTGACACTGAGACTCTGAGACACAAAGACACCGAGACCCTAAGACACAGAGACACAGAGACACTGAGACACAGAAACACAGGGTCAGAGA